>OU426988.1:172036508-172376691 GCA_911387755.1 Chrysotoxum bicinctum | reverse complement strand
TGTCTGAAAGAGAACAACTACTTCAAATTCCAAGATAAACTATATAACCAGACTTTTGGTATGCCCATGGGAAATCCCCTCTCCCCCACAATAGCTGACATCATTTTGGACGATTTAATCGAAAAAACAATAGAAGAACTTAAAAAAGAAAAAGAAATTACCATCAAATTCATCACCAAGTACGTAGACGACGTGTTTGCTATCATTAAAGAAAAAGATAAGGACGAGATCTTGAAGTACCTGAACCATTACCACACAAAACTTAAATTTACAGTTGAAATAGAACAAAATCAAAGCTTACCCTACCTAGACATCAGAATTTACAGAACAATAAACAAAATTAAATTTAACTGGTATTCTAAGACTACAGCATCTGGCAGAATGATTAATTTCCTCTCGACTCAACCCTTACAACAAAAAATAAACACTGCAAACAATTTTATTAACAAAATAATAAATATAAGCGATACAGAATTTAAAGAAGAAAGCATAAAAACAATTAAAACAATATTACATATGAACAATTTTCCACATTACTTAATAAATAATTTAATAAACAATAACATAAATAAAACTAACAGAAACAAAAATTCTCAACAAAATCCAGAAGTTGGTAACACTATGCGATATTATGGTATTGCATATATCCCAAATCTAACTGATAAGAGAAACTTACACAAAATAATAAATAAAGAAAATGTGACATTCGCTCACAAATCAAATTCAACAATAAGAGAACTATTCACCAACACAAAAACCAAAATAGAAAAAGAACAACAGCATGACATAGTTTACAAAATTGGGTGCAGTGGCAAGGAAGGGGAGACGTGCAATCGGATCTACATTGGGACAACTAAGAGATCATTGGAGACGAGATTAACTGAACATAAAGCGGATATTCGAAATAAAAGAGAATCCACTGGACTATCACAACATATACTAGAAACTGGACACTCTGCGGACTTTGATAATACAATAATAATGGACAAGGAAAAGAGAAGAAATAATAGATACACACTTGAAAGTCTACGTATACAACAAAATATAGACAAAACAATGAATACACAGGAAGATAGAGACAACACAATAACTAGTTATTCTCTTGCATTAAGAGCGGTGTAGTTCTTATTTAATTAATTGTTTATTTTCATTTAGTTTTTCTAAAGTGCTGTGCTGTAGGTTTTTATTTAATGTTTCATTTATTTATTTTCAAATAATAATAAATAATTCATTCTCATTTTAGAAAATTTCAAAGTTTAAAATTATCTATTATTTATATTATCCATCAATAATTATTTTTAAATGTAACAAAAGTTTTTCATGTAAGTTTAAATTCCAAAAAAATTTTAAAAAGTGTAAACTGTTATCTTTAAATTTCTACAGATTTAATAAACTACCCCTGATGAAGTCGAGAAATTACGACGAAACGTAGGGAAAAAGTATGAAATAAAGTTTTATTTGCATATAGAAGGAAGTGACCAAAAAAGCCCGATTTATCATAAACATTCATAGTTTAAGTAATTGGTCAAATTATTATAATTAACTCAATTTATATTCTCGGAGGGCCTGCCGATTAAACACAGTTCTATTAAATCACAATACAATGAAACAATTCTTCAACCACATTAAAATTAAATACGACATAGAAACATGCATAACATTAAAATACTACAGCAAACAAACGGAAAGACTAATGAAACAGAAAGAAAGACTTAAATTCCTACTCTCTTGTAGAGAATACGGAATTTTACCAAGACATATCACTAATACTACTTCAAGTATCAAAAATAATTTCACAACAAGAAAAATACATCAGAAACTGCAAAAAATTGAATACAAATTCCATAAACAACTGTTAAACTTAGAAATAAAGCAAACCAACACTAACATTAACTCAGTAAAGAAAAATCTCTTCCATATCGACATTAAAATAAAATCGGTTCTAAATGCTATAGAATATAATAATTTCACATCAAAACAAAAATATAGGTATAACCAAATAAGTCAAGGTATCAGACAAACACATTCATCAAAAATACAGAAATTAAAAGACACACAACTAGACAAGTTGGGAGTAGTTTTCAATGACACATGGTTTGTGAACAAAACTAACATTTCTTTTCCGAAAGAGGTAAAATGGTTACTCTCTTTAGGAGAAAAGTTTACAATCCCTGTGACACGTGAGAATTTCTCACCAATACATATAATTGCTGATATCGAGCAAAGCATAAGAACTTTTGAAGATGAGAGGGAAAAGGAAATAGCTAGATCTAGAGTTACCAACCGCATTTTACAACACAATAGAAGAATAAAAAATACAATAATAGAAAAATTTATACTAAAAATTTATAAAGATACGCAAAAATTCCTCAGACAGTACAAAAACGAAATTGTTGTCACCAAAGCAGATAAAGGCAATAAAACTGTTATTATGTACAAATCAGATTACTTTAACAAAATGTCAAAACTAGTTGAAGATAAAAATATTTACAAGACAATTAGAACCGATCCAACACCAAAACTGCAAAAAACCAATAACAACTTAGTAAATGAACTCTTCAAAAATAATTACATCGATCAATGGCAAAAGCACGAAATGTACTCTTCATCATCAATAGCACCGAGATTATACGGTTTGCCAAAAATACATAAACCAGATCTACCACTGAGACCTATTTCCTCTTCGACAAACGTTCCATGCTATCAACTATCAAAACACATAGGACAAATTTTGAAAAACATAGTTAACGAAAATTTAAACATTAAAAACTCATTTCAACTTAAAACTCATTTAGAATGCATTGTTTTAGAGGAAGATGATTTTCTAGTTTCTTTTGACGCTGTTTCACTCTTCACGAACATTCCGACTTACCTCGCTATAAAAATCATAATGAAGAAGTGGGACATAATCAAAAACTTTACAAAAATACCGAAAACACAGTTTTTAAGGATTCTAGAATTTTGTCTGAAAGAGAACAAATACTTCAAATTCCAAGATAAACTATATAACCAGACTTTTGGTATGCCCATGGGAAATCCCCTCTCCCCCACAATAGCTGACATCATTTTGGACGATTTAATCGAAAAAACAATAGAAGAACTTAAAAAAGAAAAAGAAATTACCATCAAATTCATCACCAAGTACGTAGACGACGTGTTTGCTATCATTAAAGAAAAAGATAAGGACGAGATCTTGAAGTACCTGAACCATTACCACACAAAACTTAAATTTACAGTTGAAATAGAACAAAATCAAAGCTTACCCTACCTAGACATCAGAATTTACAGAACAATAAACAAAATTAAATTTAACTGGTATTCTAAGACTACAGCATCTGGCAGAATGATTAATTTCCTCTCGACTCAACCCTTACAACAAAAAATAAACACTGCAAACAATTTTATTAACAAAATAATAAATATAAGCGATACAGAATTTAAAGAAGAAAGCATAAAAACAATTAAAACAATATTACATATGAACAATTTTCCACATTACTTAATAAATAATTTAATAAACAATAACATAAATAAAACTAACAGAAACAAAAATTCTCAACAAAATCCAGAAGTTGGTAACACTATGCGATATTATGGTATTGCATAATTATATCCCAAATCTAACTGATAAGAGAAACTTACACAAAATAATAAATAAAGAAAATGTGACATTCGCTCACAAATCAAATTCAACAATAAGAGAACTATTCACCAACACAAAAACCAAAATAGAAAAAGAACAACAGCATGACATAGTTTACAAAATTGGGTGCAGTGGCAAGGAAGGGGAGACGTGCAATCGGATCTACATTGGGACAACTAAGAGATCATTGGAGACGAGATTAACTGAACATAAAGCGGATATTCGAAATAAAAGAGAATCCACTGGACTATCACAACATATACTAGAAACTGGACACTCTGCGGACTTTGATAATACAATAATAATGGACAAGGAAAAGAGAAGAAATAATAGATACACACTTGAAAGTCTACGTATACAACAAAATATAGACAAAACAATGAATACACAGGAAGATAGAGACAACACAATAACTAGTTATTCTCTTGCATTAAGAGCGGTGTAGTTCTTATTTAATTAATTGTTTATTTTCATTTAGTTTTTCTAAAGTGCTGTGCTGTAGGTTTTTATTTAATGTTTCATTTATTTATTTTCAAATAATAATAAATAATTCATTCTCATTTTAGAAAATTTCAAAGTTTAAAATTATCTATTATTTATATTATCCATCAATAATTATTTTTAAATGTAACAAAAGTTTTTCATGTAAGTTTAAATTCCAAAAAAATTTTAAAAAGTGTAAACTGTTATCTTTAAATTTCTACAGATTTAATAAACTACCCCTGATGAAGTCGAGAAATTACGACGAAACGTAGGGAAAAAGTATGAAATAAAGTTTTATTTGCATATAGAAGGAAGTGACCAAAAAAGCCCGATTTATCATAAACATTCATAGTTTAAGTAATTGGTCAAATTATTATAATTAAATCATAAAAATATATGTTTTTGCTTACCTAAATGGATACTAATAGCATTCCGTATGTTTGTTGCTGTTGAATTAAAGTCACATACATGTATTTATATATGTATGCGTTGTATGTGCTGGATGTTCTCATTCCAAATTGTTTGTTAGAAATAACAACAATACCATTGAGTGTTTATGTGATCATTATTTGCATTAAATTTTGTAGAACACAACATACTTTTAAAATAAATTAAAGACGTGTTGTCAATATAGTTGTGAAGGCCTTTTCCGAAATCTTGCTTTTATTTTAAATGTCCGAAACAGTTTTCTACAACTCGACGACATTTTAACAAAGAGTAATTAAATTTTTTTCTTCGGACGATTGAGAAGTTGACAAAGGATATGGCTTCATTAGGTATCTGAAAATCTTAGCTTCAACGAGATTTCGTAATCTTGTTGCTGAAATCCGAGATTTTAATTCGGTGTGAAAAGCCTATAACAATGTGCCACACGGTGTGAAGAAATCTAAATAATTTTCATTTTATGTGCCGGTGTGGGCTTTTGTGCTATGTGATGGAAAGCTGGATGTAAGCTCTTTTTCTTGCACGTTTACCTATTTATCAATTGGTGAGAGACGTAAAAAAAAATTTCAGAGTGCGTTTCTTTAACTTATTTGGTTCATGACTGGTTATGTTGAACATTTATCGATCCCAATGGGGGGGATATATCCCCCTGATCCCCCCCCCTATCTACGCCACTGCCCCCCACAATCTCAGTCTGAATGTGGCTACTAAGTTAACGTAGTCACGCGTCGTTAAGATAATGCTAATGGACACTTCCATCAAACACGTGTAGGAGTTTTTATTTCCAAGCAAATCTATTGCAATAAAATGGATTCAACAGCTGCATGTGCGTAAAATAAGTTCAAGAATTTCTGAATAAAAATTCCTAAATAGTACATTGTTAGACAAAGATATGTCAACACTATTTATTTACTTGAAAAAAAAATAAAAAAAATATTTGTTTGAGTGAAAACTTTTTTTTCTTGCTATTTCTTGTTTTCAAAGCTATTTAAGATAGTTAATAAAAGTATTGTGTACCAAATAAAATAAAATTCAGCTGCCCGTAGCTGCCCGTTGAGTTTTTTTTGTGCATTTAGGTACTAGTATACGGTCTAGAACGCCAAAAAACGAGATTTCTGGATATTTTTTTCTCGGAAACTTTATAAGATAATAACATATTTTTTTTAAATAATGCATACATGCGTCAAGAATACAAATTTTTTAAATTTTTGAATTTTGGCCGAATTATAGAGGGCGCAAACGTCGAATCATCAAAAAATACATTGTCCCATTGCGGACAGTTAATTTCAGGATTGGCTGGACTGAAACAAAAAAAAACGAAGTGGGTTATTTAAAGGAAGGTTTCTTACGAGACAATTTACCAAAATTTGTTTTAAAAGTAAAACAAAAAAAAAAAAAAAACAAAAAATGTCAAGCTTTGAAAAAATTAAAAAATTATTTTTTTGAAATTTGTTTGGCCATTTTTGGGTCGCCATTTTTTTCGTTCATAACTTTTTGGTCAAATTGTGGTAAATTATCTTAGAAAACATAAAAACAACCAAGTTGCAACAAGTTTTTTGAAAATCGGTTCAGTAGATCCGGAGATTAACTGTCCGCAATGGGACAATGTATTTTTTGATGATTCGACGTTTGCGCCCTCTATAATTCGGCCAAAATTAGAAAATTAAGACAAAAAAAAATGTTCTTGTACTCTTGACGCATGTGTTCATTATTTAAAAAAAAAAATATGTTATTATCTAATAAAGTTTCCGAGAAAAAAAATTCCTTAATTTACAACAATATCCCTGGTATTGTATGCCCACGTTTGTTCACAAACTTTTAATTCATCGCCCCGAAATAATAAAATATTCAGTGTTATCTATCTGTCAAATGTCGGAAGATGCACAAGAAGCATGTACCTAATATTTTTTTTTTTCAATCCATCAAGCTAATTTCGCAAGAAACCATTATCGTCAAAAGACAATGGAGGATGTTTTTAAAAGATCTAATTGTCGGGAATAACCTCTAAAACAACTTAAATCTTTGTCTGAGGACTGTATCAATTTCTTAGCACCTCTACCTACCTGTAAATAATCAAACAGAAGATGAACAACAATCTTTTGACAGCTCTTCCGCTTCTGAAACAGATACAGATGTAGATGATTGTGACTGTTACGAGATGGGCAATGAAAAATTTTTTATGTAAATATGGGATTAACTTATATACCCATTGTTTGCTCATATTGCATTTTGTATTTCTAAATTTATGATTTGTACATTACTGTGTTCGATTTCAATAAAAATATATAAGTAATTTTTTTTTCATTTTGTTTGTTATATAATATTGCTATATAGCATTCCACCATTTTGAATTTGTTCATTTTTAATAAATTTTTAAGTACATGCCCTAATAATATCAAAACAAAAGTTTTTTCGTATGACATGACGCCATATTAGGTCGGCCATTTTGAATTTGCTGATTTTGATAACAGATTCGTAATCAGCAACCCCAAAAACCCCTATATACCAATTTGTGGATCATTCTCTACGTTTTTCGACTTTTGGCCGCACAAAGCGGTTTTCGGCCACGGTGCAACCACAACCACAGGATTCTCCGAAAGTATAAGATGGGGTATTAAGTAGGGTGTCCATAAAGCAGATTGCGGACAGGCATGCTGGCCATGGCCAACAGCTAAGTCGTCGGCGGGGCGGGATTTTGCACCCGCTGCGGGATTGCCGTACACATTTAAACCATGCCTTAAAAAAAAGACCACGAGCGGAGCTCACTATAAACCTTAAAAGTTTGTGTAACATTCTCATTTTTAATGTGGAAATCTATTCCAAATTCTATATTTGGGTAACCTTAGGATGGATTGGTCCCCGGAGCAGTGTTGGGACTTCTACCACTTAAGTGGTATTTCTACCACTTTTTGCTGTTCATGAAAACCTACCACCTAAAAATCTAATTCTACCACTTTTTGCAACTCAGATTTCACAATCGTATATTTCTACTTTACCATATATGTTATGTATGTACCATACGGCCAAAATCACTCCTAAAATGTATCCCAAATATTAATCCTAATATTTTAACGATTGCATGTCATAATTTAAGTTTGTGCTCCGCTTATGCTGCTAAATGTATACCGTGGCAAACAGAAAAATCATTAAAGGAATATATAAATATGTATTTCTATTTTTGCCACAGCTCGAAAAAAAAAACAAAAAGATTTCATTACTTTCCTAAAAGCACTTTGCGCTAATGAGCATCAAATTTTAAAGGTTTGCCAAACTCCTTCACTTAAAAAGAATCATAGAGCAGGGGAATCTTTGTTTGATTTTTAAATATGTATATACTGCACTCGTTTGAAGAACCTACTTCTAAGGCTTCACAAATTTCTCATTCTTTTTAAAATAAAGGCAATTAAGTTTCTTGGAAATTTTTGTCAATAAATCTTAAAATTATAAATGAGTTGAGTTAAACAGAATATTTCAATCTGATAACACAAAAATACACTTTTTGATCGAAAGTATGAATACTTAAAAAACTAAATATAAGGAAAAATTTGGTAAAGTCAGAAAATCTTAATATAAACACAAATGTGAGAAACCCTGAAAACTATTTACCATTTTCTCATTTGTATTTTGGCCTTTACTTTGAAAGGTAGGTACTCATTAGAAAATGACATTTAAGTTTTTGGTTTGGAACGAGTTTAAAATGAAATTATATAATATGTATGTATGTGACTTTCTTCCAGATAATAATCATCCTTATTCCGATAGTCGTTTTAATAAAACGCCTTTAAAACGACAAGGCTCCAGAGTCCACATTTTGGGTTTAAATAATACGAAAAGGGCAGCGTTCTCTACGTTCTTCACTTTTCTAAGCATTATAACGATAGTCGTTTCAATAAAATTCCAATTTTCATTTCTAGAGCCTTGTTGTTTTACTGGCGTTTTACTAAAACGACTATCGGAATAAGGGTGAATGTGATCTTTGGAACATAAAGAACCGAAATATTATTTCTTTTATTTTTCTATTTGAATTATTTTCAATAAATTTATTTTCAATATACGATTTGCTACATAAAAATGGCTTTTAATTTCTACCACTTTTCTACCACTTTTTTGACAACCTTTCTACCACTCTTTAGCTTCTGCGAAGTCCCAACACTGCCCCGGAGTGTACCCTCCCTTGGTCTACTACACCTAGAGTAATAAACCCCATGGTTGCCGCGTCACTCTTTGGATATTAGTGGTAACCTCTGTCTTGAATTTGAGTGTTAGACTACTGCACGCTCATGCAAACTCTATCGATACGTTTCAACATTTCATCATTCCCTTAAATAATTGAGTAAGTTACTCAATCATGATAAAATTAAATTAAAAAAAATAAGGTTTAAAGTAATTCAACATGTCAGGATTTTATTCAAAACTTAAATAAAAAAAATTAATTCTCGAGAAAATTAACAAACACAAATCTTTTCTTAAAATAAGAGTGGGCTTTTGAATTGTTGTTCATTAATTAGTCTTATCCAGAAGAAAGATAAACTACGAGTATTAGAAAATAAAATAAAATGCACGACTAGGTCGCACGAACTTGCTCTTATATAAAAGATTATTAATTTCAAAAATGAATATTATCCATTTTAGAAAAGATGTTCATAAATATAAAACTCATTTTTTTAATTTTTAAACAACTCCATTAGTAGTTGGAGCTAAAAACAGGATGCCATGTGATTCAAGCAAATATTTGTTTTTTATAATTTATTATAAGTCGTTGTAGTGATTTCTTAAAAAATAAGCTTTTATATGCAAAATTTTTAAGACATCTTTAAGACAAAATTTTGGTACGCCAACTTAAATTTTGTATTATAATAAAGACTAAATGTAATGCAATTAAATAAAAAAAAAAACAAATATTGAGCTATTTTTGAGATATCGAATTTTCCACAATAAAAAATAAATATTTTTTTTCCAAAAATTCAAAAGATATTTTTATTTAAGTCTTGAAATGCAATGTTTCCTAAAATTTTTAGAAGTTTCTCTACAGGAAATTTCATTAAGATCCGTTATGCCGATAATGAGAAATTCAAAATTTGAAAAACGGTTCTATGGTAGGTACAGTGAGTAATATCTTAATTTCAAAATTTGTCTTATTGATTTAATGATCCTAAGAATGAATGGAAGGAAAAAAAAATTTATCAAAATTCTATGCGCCGTTTTTGAGAAAAATACGATTTTTCAAATACATTTTTTAACATTTGTATTGTGGGTAACTTTAGTTTTAAGTAAAATAAACTTTTTTTTCTCACACCTTTGTAAATTAAATTGAGAAACTTTTATTTGTCAAGTTTAAAAAAAATCGAGTATGGGTTTTTCGAAATATTGAGTTTAGAAATTTTTTTTAGAGAATTTGACTAGGTACACAATTTGATTTTGGGTGGACGGACGTGGCGACTTCCTAAACAATATTTAGATACGTCACTGGATTGGAGTGCTATTTTGGATGTTGAGTTGTGATTATAGCCGGTAGTTGATGTCTTGGCATGTGGTTAAAGGCAGGTGGATAATAAGGCGATGAAATCTGGCCATGGAAGAAGCAAGTTTTGCTATAATGCGTGGGATTATATGTGGTAGCGGGGTGTTGTAAAGTCATGGGATATCACACTTATCACCCACGTTTGATTAGGAGCGTTTTCACACAGAAGTTAAAAAGCTGAGGAACTATGGCGATGGCAGTGAATTATGATTGGATCTTTCTTTTCTTTGAGGTTATTCAGCTTTCGTATGAGTACCCCAGCCGGGCTCAAAGCACTTGTGCTGGTGCAGGTGCTCTACTCTGCTGTGGGAACTGTGATCTCACTGGTACGATCAAAAATACCGGCTTATTGGTTAGGTTCTTTCTTTTATGGTGTCTGAGATATCAAAGATATTTGAAAGCACGAATCAAAGCCACATTAGGTCTGGGTAATCTAGTGGCCGTGATTTTAGACAACTAAATGAAAAAAATTTCGAATGTGCCACATTGGTAATTCTAAAAAAAACATCAAAGATGTGCTGTAATTTGCACTAGCGAAGCAAGATCTCGTATGTCTTTAGTTTTTAGGAATGCCCGTATAGACTTTTAGGAATATTGTAATATGTAATCTAACAAAACAGAGGCTAGTCAATACCAACTGCATCTATTTTTGATAAGGCAGCCCGTTACCGAACTATAACAAAATCTTTTGGAAAATCAAGAACAATGATGAAAATATTATTATTTTTATTTCACGGTGTGGCACTATATCCTTTCAAATTTTCAGTCGTTTCATTTCAACATTAATCATATTAGCGGCTGTTAAGAATTTCATTTTCTTTGACGTTAATGGGAGTTAACAATTGCTTTACTTAAGCTTTGGACTTTCCGGAAAATAGGCGTTAACAAAGCGACATTATTTATAATATAATTCGAAACACCTTAGGAAATACTTTTTTTATGGCCTTGTCCTAGCACCCATTGCGAACAAGAATAAAGCCTAAAATATAATAAAAAAAAAAACAATTTCCCGTTTAAGAGTCAATCCCAATCATGCATTTAATTTTATGATTCTTGAATGGCTTTTAAATTTAATGTTTGTTGAAAGTCACAGTCCCACGTGGAAGCAGCACCCAAGAGTTTTCCGCTAAGTCAAGGAAGTTAAGTGGCTGTTTTGTAAGATTGTCACAACAATTTTGCATCTCTGAGCATTTGCATAGAACTTTTCCCGAGATCTTGATTTTTTTTTTAAGCCAAAAACAAATTGCTTAGATTTCAATTTAGATTCAACTGAAGGTGATTTGTAAAAAAAAGCACTTGAAGCACTTCAATGTTCAATTAAAATGCCTCGGCTGGATGCGATGAGAATTGGAGCCAAGTCACCTCACGGTCGTAATCTTGTGTTGTTAAGAGTTTTAATATTATTTGTTTTTCATTTAAAGGGTGGTTTTCAGTTCTTATTGCAGTGACTTCCTACTTAAAGTCAATTTTGTGCTTAAGATAGATAAGAATTAGAGTTGTATTTGGGTAATGATTTAATACCAATCGATTTATGCTGAAATCAAGCTCACAACTGGATCGAACGTACCCACTTGAATTTTAAACAAGGATGTTTTTAGTGAAAAATTAAATGAAAAACCTGAAATTCATTTTTACTTGCGATGTTCACTCCACAAAAAAAAATCTTGCGGGGTCAAATCGCATGACCTTTGTGACCAATTCACGTCATCTCTGAGATAACCATACTCTCAAATCGCTCATACACAATGTCAATCGTGGCGTCCGCTGTGTGGAACACAGCGCGCGCCCGCCGCCGGCCGTCCTCCTGGGAACACATTTCGTCTAGGTCCATTTGGCTCAATTAAGGCTATAGGAAATTGAATATCATCGTTCTGCAGAGCCCGCCATTGACGATGACCACCTAACCAACGTCGTTTTCGAAAAAGTACGCACCAATAACACTAACTTAAATCCACACCAAAGGATAATTTTTGGGGATCCATTGTCACCTGCTGAAGGTCGCGTGAGTTGGGGTTTTCTCATATAAGGCTATTTTGCTTGCTGTGCTGACACAGCCACTGCTCTGAAGCCCCAGTCAGCGAACGGATGTCGTTGTCTGTGGTTTGACCTTTGAATTCTTGCGTCAGTTGGATACCGTACAATTGTAGTCCCAACTCCAACTGGCCAAGTTGAAGTCTGCGAAAGGCAGCCAAAATATAACTGCGCCAACTGAAGAACCCCTTAAAAATTGTGGAAAAGGAATATATTTTTTCTTATCATGAAAAGTGCTAATAATTTTATTCATTTTAGTTTTACAGAAAATTGCAAGCCCCTTCCATTCCTACCGAAAAAGAAATTTATTTAATTTATTTTTTGAAAAGCAAAGAAAAATTATAAGTCAGTATCAGTAGTTATAAAAGACGGCCACGAGGAGTCTTGAGGAGTCAATAAGCGCTGGAGTACGCCAGTTTTGATACCATAAACTCGTTTGACCTCTGAATTAAATGGGATATGATAAGGGATTCATGAGCTCCTCCCTACCTGAAGGTCGCTAGCTCACGGTATTAAGATCAATGAGAATTCTCTTTAGAAGTCCAGGCAGGGGCCTGTTTCTCAAATCATACACATCATACATTGTATGATATTGACAGTTCTGCTGTATGATTTCTGTTTCTCAGATTTGTTGTATGATCCGCTGTCATACAACAATGTATGACCGAAGATTACACTGGAAATATTGGAATGTTGTATGATTCTGTTTCTCAGAAATTTATCATACACATCATACAGCAAATTAACCTACAAATTTTCATATATGTACATTTAATACAACACAAAATTCTGTTGTAAACTGCATGTACAACATGAAAAGGAAATATACAAAAGTGAGTATTTTTTGAACTAATAAAATTATAACAATTTTGAATTAATTTTCATTGTTTTCTTTTCTACAGTCGTCAAAAGAACAAACAATTCTAGTGTGCATTCATTTCTTTGAAAACAAACATTTGTGGAAAGTTCACTGGCTTGACCCTCACAAATCCAAATTATCTCGTAGTTTAACAAGAGAATTTCATGTTTGAAGTGAAATCCACCTAGAAGACTCAAAATAAATAGTCTTAAGCCATGAAGCTAGTGCTGTTAGTTTTTAAAATTAATTTGTTCATTTATGAACCATCGAAGCATTTTTCTGATTCTTTCAAGAATTTTAATTTTGTAATCAACTATTATTATAATCAATTACAGTTATTAATTTATTAATGAATATAGTAATTCCATAGTTTTATACATAAACTATCTCCCATATTACTTTTAAATTAGTAAAACTTTAATTTTCTTATCTAACAATTAACTTTTTTCTTTCGCAAGAAAACAAAGTTGAGATTTATATTAACCTAACACTCAAATAATAATGAAATGTCAGAATCATACACATCATACAACAATACAAATATCATACAACACTTCCAGTGAAATCTGAGAAACAGAAAATTGTATGATGTGTATGATGTATGAAAATGTTGTATGTTGTATGAAATGTATGATGTGTATGATCTGAGAAACAGGCCCCAGGTTCGTCTAAGAAAAACTTTGTCATGATAAGAAAAGAGATCAAATCTATGGTGTTCAATTCAGAAAGTTCGTTAAAGTCATCGAGGAATCACAGATACTATAGTTCCATAGATATCGCACGCAGAGGAAAAAAAAATCACCATTTTTCAATCGACTGGGACGTACCGCACCCACGGTTGCCAGTTTGGTCATTTATGACCAAATCTGGTCATAATTTTTTCACTTGGTCACATGGTCATTTTTTATTACATTTGGTCATTTTTTCAACATTGAAAAAAAACTTTTTTTACTTTGTATGTTCTTAAAAATGAAATGTATACCAAAAGCAGTTTTATTAGCGTATGATGTAAACAGTGCATTAATGTTTTTAATCGAACAACAATACCCCAGCACGACCACTGAATGCACAAAAACTGAATGCGTTCATTTCCATTACTTTCGAATTTAATGATAGATAGCTGTAAAACTTAAAATTGTGCGTTAATTTTGCGCAATGTTGCTGCTTCGCTGGGTAAAAATAAAATATACTATTTGAAAATTTAATTGGTCTTTCAACTGATGAGGCTAGTGTTATGGTTAGTGAGGTTAATGACCATCAAGCCAAATTGAAAAGCAGTGTCAATTTTTTTTAATGCACATGCCATTCGCTGCATCTTGGTTTTGCATATTATTGCAAAAAGTTCCTAGTGAAGTTGATAAAAAGTGTCGCAACATAATACATAAATTTTTTGCTTAGATATAGTGCCAACCGCATCAACCAATTTAAAGAATTTCTAAATTTGCAATTTCTAAGATTAAATATTGAAATTCTAATATTGCGCAGTCAAAAAGCACAAAATATTGGGTATTTTGCAAGCGAAAATTGTACGAATTAAGTTTAATAAAAACTAAATTAAGAATTGGACTCAATTTTGAAACCATTAATAATATTATGCTAGCCAAAGAGTTTAAGATCAAAAAATTAGCAAAGGTTATTGGTCTGCAAAAAATTTGTTTTAAAATAACGTTTGTGAAAACATATATTTATTTTTATAGTTATTAAGTGGCAATAATTAATCTTCATACATAAACATATAGCGCAAACTAACTCTTTCTTAATTTTAAACATTTTACTAACCAGTATAGTGCTAAGGCTATTTTTTAATAAATTAATAAAGTAATGGCAGTTCATGCAAAAAACTAAACAAACAGACCTGTTTCGATGAAGTTAGCACGATGCTAAAAAAATAAAATAGGTATTTAATAAAAGCGTAGAGAAAGTTTGATGCTAAATTCGATTGAAATTTGCAAAATCGTTGGTTTTACCTAGATCATATTAATTCAATTAAAATCTTGCGCAATCGTGATCTTATTTCAAATAGCTGTGAGAAGTTAATATTCATGTTTTTTTTTTATATAAGGTGCTTTGTGAATTTTTGTACCTGATTTTTTATGTTTTTGCTTTTTAATAATTTAAAAATAACGTGTAAGTTGTATAATATACATACATAAGAACATATGCTCCAACAAATGTGATGAATTAATTGTTCTGTTTTTTGTTTGTTTGTGTTTCTTTTTTTTATTTTGGTCATTTTTAACTACATTTGGTCATTTTTATTTTCAACTTTGGACACAATTTTTTTTTTCAAGTGGCAACCGTGACCGCACCGCTACGTCCCAGTTTGATCGAACTAGCATGAATCATACTCAGACATTATATTGCATGGTATTATCAAGTAACTTGTATTTTCTTTTTTTTACTTCTTGTGCCTTATTGTTTTTTTTTGTCTTTTGTGTATTTTATGTTGATCTTTCTTTAAGATGTGTGTGAATTTTGTTTGTATTTCCTGGGTGTAATTTTTGTATGTGCCAAGGCCAACCTGTGAATATAAGCAAGGTTGTTCTTTAAAAAAACATTAGCGCATGAAACTGGGGTAACATATAAAATCTTTACAACAAATTATTGAAGAAACTAATTATGGCATAAGACATAAGAGTGGTCTGGTCACAAAATACATTTCATGTAGGTACATAGTTCTTAGCAAAATATAATTTTTTTAAAATAGGTACGTTGTCCTTAAAAATTAAATTTTCAGTAGAGTCTTCGATTTGAGCCGTGTATTAAAAAATAAATACAGGTGTACAGGTGTAGATACACATGTAAATAAAAATACACATCAAACAAATAATTAAAGGAACGAATCTCATTGGTTTTTACCTTTGTTTTATCATCATAAAAAAAAAACGAAAATGAGTTTTTTTTCAAATTTCTTCACAGTTTATCATTAGTTACGTCATATTCATTAAATAAAATGTGAATTTAAAAAAAATCGGAAGAACAAATATTTTTTTTTTTCAAAATTAAAAAAACAAAATAAAGTAAGTAAGTAGATTTTAATTATTTAGCTTAGTTATAAAAAAAATAGAAAAAACTCTCATCCTAAAGTTTTATTCGATTAATTTATTATTATTATTTATTACTATGTTAACTAAAGTTTTTTGTAGTAGATATGCGACAAAATGTTTCGACAAAAATGTTTTTAGTTCAACTAGGCAATCTCGCTTGAAACACTGGTTTTTGTATAGTTGTTTTAAAACTTTTATTTTTTGTGCCCTGTAAATGATGTAATTGTATCAAGCGCAAAGTCTTGGCCGAAAAATTGTAGGTATTAAGCGACAAAAACTTCTTTTCTGAACCAATTTTCAGTTTTTCAATGATGATAAGTTTCTTGTTCTGAACAAAAAACCTTTCGAAATCTGTATGATATTGCATTCAAATAAAAATAAAAATAAGGTAATGAAAATGTAGCTTATAAGTTATCAAATTCTTACGGGAAGGTATCGATATATGTATTTTATACTTTAACTTTAAATACATGAATGTTGCACTCATTGTGGATTTTGGCCCATCGAGTGTGTTTTGGGCTATGGGCTTTTACCCTGCCCAGTTTTAAGTGAGGTTCCCGTGCCTCTCACTCTTGGGGTGCTTGATTTAAGTGAGGTCCCCGTGCATTTTAAAAGCAAGATATCCAGTAAAATATCGCATTGCAGATGTTTCTAATGTTATTTCATTTCCGATTTCCATATCACTTATGACTTTTTCATACAGAGTCTCATCGCATACTATTTCTTTACGAGGCCTAGGCAGTGAAGACATTTTTGAAGTATTTCGTTGAGTTTGGGATGCGTCTAGCCTCAAAAATTTCTACATCATCATCATTACAATTACTGTAAGGAGAAAAAGTAATAAGATTTGATGAAAGAATTTTTGACATCAAAACATTGAATTCGTAAACAGATGGATTTTTGTTATTTCCACCTTTGATGCGAATAATAGAAAATAAATTTTCTAATACGTCTTGATGAAGTCTCTTTGTGAGTAAATAATCCACGTTCTCATATAGGCCATTACTTATATCTTGACTAAGTAATAAAACCCCGTTTATCGTCTGCAGCGTTGCCACAAAGTGCCCGATCGGGCCATTTGGCCCCCTGTTTTACATTTTGGCCCTTTGCCCGGGCCAATTAGAAATGGCCCCGAATCTAAATTTTAGAAGATTTAACATCACATCATATCGTGCTTAGTAATAATTAAAAAGCATCGCCACTACAACGTGTTTCCACCACATATAAATAACCATACTCAAAATGGAACTGAATTCATTCATTTATCTCGTTTAATGATTTGAATTTTTTCACGTCAATTTCGTCCAGCGTGTTGACTTTTCTCACATCATTTACTTTCGTCATCTCCCAAAGCGTTTATGAAACTTAAATAACAAAAAGCTAAATCTTACAAATTATATCATAAATTTCCCAATAATGAAGATCTTCGAATAAAATATTTGCCGTTGAATTTGATTTTTAAAATAAATTTTAATATAAGGACTACTTAATTCGAACTGAATCGAGCCTAAAACTTAAGAGTAATTTTTTTTTTCATTTATCAATGATAAAAAAAATTTCAAATGTTATCCCCACACACAGAGAAAAAATCAGTAAAATCTACGAAAAACTGTAGTAAAATTTACGATAAAAGTAGTAAAATCCGAACCTACTACACACGTCGTTAAATTCACTACAAGATGTAATAAAAATAATATTTGCAATGATAGTAAAATTCACTACTGAAACAGTAAAATATGCTGTCCATTGTACTAAAAGTTTCCTACATTAGCACTAAAATCTATTGTAGTTGTAGTAAATTTTATTACATAAACAGTGAAATATATTGCAGTTGTTCTAAACAGTAGTAATAAAATACACTACTGACGCAATGAAATCTATTACAGCTAAAGTAAAATCTACTACAGTGGTAGTTAAATTTATTACATTAAAAAATTTAATTAATTGCAGTTGTAGTAAAATGTACTACAGCCGTAGTAAAATGTATTACATGGAACAGTGAAATCTATTGCATTTGTAGTAAAATGTACTACAGTCGTAGTAAAAATCATTGCATGGAACAGTAAAACCTATTAGAGTTGTAGTAAAATTCAGTACATGGAACAGTGAAATCTATTGCAGTCGCAGTAAAATCTACCACAGTGGTAGTAAAATTCATTTCATGGAAAAGTAAAATCCATTGCAGTTGTAGTAAAATCTACTACAGCCGTAGTAAAATTCATTGCATGGAACAGTGAAATCTATTGCATTTATAGTAAAATATACTACAGCCGTAGTAAAAATCATTGCATGGAACAATAAAATCTATTGCAGTTGTAGTAAAATTCATTGCAATTTCAATAAAATCTACTACAGCCGTATTAAAATTCATTACATGGAACAGTGAAATCTATTGCAGTTGTAGTAAAATATACAACAATGGTAGTAAATTTTATTACATAGAAGCAGTAAAATCTATTGCAGATGTAATAAAATGTATAACATAAAATAGTGGATTTTTAACTGCAGTTGTAGTAAATTTAACTACAACTGCAGTAAATTCTCCTCTATTTGATGTGATACATTTAACTACATCTGTAATAGATTTCATTGTTTCATGCAATAAATTTAACTTTAATCTGTAATACATTTTACTATATTATCTACTCGTATGTAATAAATTTCACTGTTTCATGCAATGGATTTGATTTTAATCTGTAATACAATTAAAAATGGTATATCTACCATGAGTTTTTCTACAGAGATCTATCAGTCCTATACAAACAGTAATGAATTAAATATTATGTAGATATGTAGGAATACTTACGTATCTAGGTACTTGTACAGAGATTTAGAGTAGGTACCGATTTTTTCTTATGTTTTGACATATTCTTCCTGAAATAAAATTCTCTTTTTTTTCATTTTTTAGTTGAATACTATATCTGAAATTACAAAGCAGGTATCATTTTGAATGTTCATATGTATTTTTATTTTTGATAAAAGTAATGACGATTAAAATCACTATAATATAAATTTTATACATTTTTAAATCTTAGTGCCATTCTACCATCAGAAAGATTATGTGGCAAAGCAGGATAATATTGAAATTCCGTAATTAATTTCAAACTTAAAATATTTGTATTATCTTTTATAATAAAAGCATTTATATTTACATCGTATTGAAACATATATGTATTTAGTGGAAACAATTATTACACGTTTATTGCTTATCACTATTTCAGATATTTTATAAATAAAGTTACTTTGCTTATGAAACAAAAAAAAACCGGAAGTGTATGGTGTTCCCATAAATTGTATGTTCTCTGAAAATATTTGAATACCATCAAGGCCAAATTCTTGAAGATCTTTGAAATATGGTTTTTGAGATATACATACATTTTTACTTTTTAAAATTTTAATCTTAATGTCTTTTTCATTTAAATAAAAAAAGTTAGCTAGTTTTAAAGACAACTTCATTCCAACGGAGTAGCATAAATTTTTCCTAGATGTTATGCTCTGAGCATATTGTTTTAATTCTTTGTGTTTGCCTTCATTTCGCATACTCCAAATCATTTTTAAGGGTCCAACCCTTTCAATAACAGTGGGATAGTGGGTCAAAAAATGTGCTTTCGGCTTAAGAGTTTCATTAAACAATTCTCTGTAAGTTTTATTATGATCAGCTACTCGAGATTTCAATTCTTCTAAATCATTTTTATTAAATGAAGTACATAAACATAGATCTACAAGTTTTTGAAGATTTAAAAAAAAAAGCCAACATTTATCGTCCTTAGGAACAAAATCCCAAACCATTAAGGAAAAAAAATGTACAAAGCAATGGCTTTCACTAGCTTGCATATTTAAATTTTTGTTTTGCAAAGCCTCAAGTTTTATAGGAAGGGAATAGTTTTTCGAGTCTATGCTTCCATAATCAAAAAGCTGTTTTCTGTCATTCAAATTTTCGAGAGAAAAATATTTCTTTGTTTTAATGAAATATAAAATAATAGCACACATATCATTTTTCAAAACTCCCTCGAAAAGATCATGCATGATATCAACTGACACGTTAACAACCGCATGAAAAGACGGAAGTCTATTGAAAACACATACTTCCGATATTCCAGTATGTTTTGGGTCATTAAGTAAAAGATCTAAATCATAATTTGAAACCGTTCTTAAACTGTTCTTTAATTCATAACTAAGATTTTGTGTTTCTGCTTTAGAAGCCTTACAGATTCGACAAAAATGCAGAGCCGAAAACGACGATCCAAGATTATCACCAGTAACTAAGCCTAAAACAAAATAAATTTTTTTTTCCACACCTTCCGTCTGAATCATTATGCCATTCAGTTCTAAATCTAATAAAATTTTTAGAAGATTATGAAGACCATCGAGGCGCTCATACTTTTTAAAATACTCGGCTTTTATTAGCATAGCAGGCAAAATGTTGGTCAAAGAAGAACGTTTATGCTCTGGTAAAGTTGGGAAGTTTATGTAGAATGCGGAAATTGAATTCACTCCGGAGTGCGAGCCTAACACATTATCTGGATCAAAGTCATCATTATAAAGAAAATATGGGATAACTGTTTTGTTTTCGTTTGAAAATCTTGAATGAATTTCTCGCCAAACAGAACCACACACAAAATTTTTTATATCATCGGAATGCGCCATAAGATCTTCCATTTCTTTCAAAGTTTTTTTATACAAATTTTCAGTTTCAAAAAATTTTTTAATTACAAAAGGAATAGATAGAATAGTTCCTTGTATTTCCTTGTATTTTAAAATTGGTTTACCCCGTTCAATTGTATTTTGAATTTCAGATGAAACTGTACTATTGATTGGTAATTCGAGTAATTTTTTTTTTGACAAATGGCTTATAAGCTTATGTTCAGTCTCTATTTTAGAAAAAGCTGTATCACAAAATTGACTTATTTTTTGTATTATGCTAAGCTCGAATCGCTCAATTCAATAACGCATTTAATAGGGTCAAGTAAAAGATTTTTAATTTCTGTCACAACTTTGAATACTAAATTTCTTGGAACGGAATTGTGGTTCATCAACTTTAAAACAAATCTTAAGGCACATTCTGAGAGGTCGACATCCTTTTTATTGATAAACGATTCTTCAAAATTTTCAATAGACTTTTGATCAGCAAGTAATGAAGTCTCTGATTTTTGAGATGAAAGCGTTGAATTTAAGCCTAAGTCTTGATTCAAATTGTTTACATTTTCCGCAGGGAGGTGAGTGGTAGAATGTGTGGTATTGGTAGAGGTGTTGGAATTGCTATTTAAATCAAAATGTACTTTCTTTAAATGCCGTTTTAAGACAAA
This sequence comes from Chrysotoxum bicinctum, assembly GCA_911387755.1. Classification (NCBI taxonomy): domain Eukaryota; kingdom Metazoa; phylum Arthropoda; class Insecta; order Diptera; family Syrphidae; genus Chrysotoxum; species Chrysotoxum bicinctum. The sequence continues at coordinate 172,355,357 of OU426988.1, read as the reverse complement.
AAGATTGGAAAATGCTTGAGGACAATCCCCTTGTTTACAATATATTTCTTTTTCATATTTATGCTTGCATTTTAAATGTGAATAGTAATCATCTAAATTTAGAAAAATTAATTCACAAGCAAAGCAACTGAACATTATTGAGTACAGTTAATATATAATCCAAAAGTTTAATATATTATATATGTAAATAGTATATACAATAAAATACTTCACAATATAAAATAAAGTGTATCAGCCCTTGATTTGGTTTTTTTTTTTTTAACCTAAAAATTTGTTATGTTTATTTTAATTTATTAAGTTTATTAGCGAAAGCACTAATAAACGTTTAAAAGGATGTTACAAAAGTCTTAAGAATCTAAGTCGTATCAAGTTTGTCAGCTTGATCCGAACTAGAAAATTTTTAAAAGGGATGTTAAAAAAGTCTAAAGATGCTAAGTCAGAATCAAGTTTATCAGCTTGATCTGCCAAAACACTAATAAACTGTTTTAAAGGATGTTAAAGAAGTCTTAAGGAGCTAAGTCGTTTCAAGTTTATCAGCTTGATCCGAACTAGTAAACTGTGAAAAAGGATGTTGAATAAGTCTTATGAAGCTAAGTCAGAATCAAGTTTATTAGCTTGATCTGTCAAAATACTAATAAACTGTTTAAAAGGATGTTAAAGAAGTCTTAAGGAGCTAAGTCGTTTCAAGTTTATCAGCTTGATCCGACCTAAGAAACTGTGAAAAAGGATGTTAAAAAAAGTCTTAAGTAGCGAAGTCAGAATCAAGTTTATCAGCTTGATCTGCCAAAACACTAATAAACTGGTTTAAAAGATGTTAAAAAAGTCTTTAGAAACCTAGTCGTATCAAGATATCAAGCAATTAGATAAGGTTTATAAGGACGTCTTACAATTTGTGTTTTTTGTAAAAAAAAAAACTTAATTTTGTTTATCTCTTAACTCATTAATCAGAGCTGTTGTTGCAGAGCTAGGAGGAGTTGAATTAAGATCATAAAAGAAGTTTTCTAAAAACAACCACACATTTTGGCTTTGAAGTGGATACTTAGGATTAAATACATATATTAATTTAAAAGCCGATAAAAAGCTTTCTGTTTTATGGAATATGTTATCTGATATTACATAATATAATTTTTCACTTGCCACTACCATTGGTTGAATGTTGAAATGAAAGCCCTTGTACGATTCTTTTATATGTTGGTATTTAACCAGGATATCTGCCTGGTTTTCGGCTTCTAATATAGTGCTATTGATAGAGTCCTGGATTGAAGCGTGCCACTTTTTCCCACTTTGAAGTGAAATTTTTTGAAATGGAGGCAATTTATAATGGATGAGCTTGTAGGTTAATAAGTTTTTATAATCTGTAAAGAAATGAATTTGTATATGTTAGTATAAGTGAAAAATGGTGAAATGTAATTATAATTGTAGACAAAAATGTATGCTTTTTAAGTTATTTAAACAAGTCAGAATCAAGTTTAGTTATTTTTTTTAATTACCTTGACTACTATCAATAGCATTTATTTGCTCGAGTATCTGCTTAACAGGTTTGCTTGCACTTTCCAATTGATCCTCGACACTTTGCAAGAATGTTCTTTGAAAGCTATCCCATTTCTTTTTCAAGCAAACTGATTTTTCTTCACCGAAAAGCAAAATAAAGTCTAAATCGATCTGTAAGAATAATTAATATGAATAACATTACCAAAATGGCAAAAAAAAAAGAAATACCAAATGAAGGCCGATAGATTGCGTGAAAAGTGGCCAGTCATTAAAAATATCCTCTGCGGTCTTTTCTAAAATTTCTGCCCTCCTGATATGAAAACAGCTTTTCCATTTAATAACTACCAACTCCATTGGTTGTGAATTGTATTTCAGCCAATCCTTCTCATTTAAATCTAATGAATTAAAATAAAAATAAGTTTTTGTGCATATTATGGATGACTTTAGATCACTTAAACTTAGGACACTAAATACATTTTTCGTATTATAAAAAAAACTGTTTTCAGTTGAGTTAATTAAACATTTTGGTTAAATAAAATTAACAACAGTGGAAATCAGCTTTGGTTTTTTTTTGTAAATTGAAAAAAATTTAAATCCCTCAATTTAACACGTATTATATAAACTACCCAAAACCAAATGTTTAGTCATTTACAAAAATATCCTTGATTACAGCTATTTCCCTAACTTGTTTCTCGGCGATCAACAGTTGGAATATGTCGAAAAGGCAAAAAACCTAGGTGTGCTTTTCAATCATACCCTTACATGGGAAGATCATATCCAAACAGTTATCGGAAAGGTATATGGATCTTTACAAAGTCTCTTTTTATCAAAGCAATTTACTCCTCAGCATATTCGTCTAAGCTTAGCGAAAACATTAATTTCTCCAATTATAACTTATGGATGCCAAGTTGTAAGTACTCATAATTCAGAATCGAAAAGAAACTTATTAGTAGCGTTCAATAATGTTGTTCGTTACGTATACAATCTAAGGCGGTATGACCATGTTTCAAGCTACACAAACAACATTACTGGCTGTAGTCTTTACGCATATTTCAAGTATTTTACCATAAAAACACTGAAAAAAATTCTAATTAGTAAAGAACCATCATACCTCTATGAAAAAATACAATTTACAAACTCGTCTCGGTCCTTTTTGTTTATACAACCGAGATTTACTTGTAGGAACTCGGAACGTCAATTTTTTGTTAATGTTGTCAGGCAGTGGAACAGTTTACCATAATGACATGAGAAGACTTCGTTGCACTTCGCAGTTTGATGCGGCCTTATTCAGATACTTGGTGGAAAATTAAGGAAAGTTTAAAAAAAAGTTAAAATTATAAATTGAATTAAACTTCATCAAATCGAAATTCATTCAGTTTCTTGGTTTGTCATTAAATTTTTATTTTTAATTTATCTGTAAAACTGCAATTTAATCTAAAGTAACTAGCCTCTAAATTAACTTTTACTAAAATTTTATAGGCGCAAGCCCAATGTAAAAGATTCAATCGAATAAATAAATGAAAATGAAACTTAAGTGTTTTTCAGCTTATAACTTGTAATTGCACTTCGTTCAATTGGAGAAGGAACCATTTTAATTTTATTACTCATTTTACAGGAATATGATAAGAATCATGATTAATGGATTTGAAATTTGTTAATTTGTTAATTTATTAATTTGTTAATTTGTAAGTAAAAATGGCGAATAGATTGCAAGTTGCTCAATTGAAACTTTACTTTGCTTAAATCCTTTTCAAAGATTTGGAAAACAATTTTTTACATTTTAATTTTTTTATTAGGTTTCCACCAATAAATATAGCATTGAATTGTATAATTATAAAATAACTTATTTAGGTATATTATGTAATAGTATGTATATCTTACTTTGGGAGTTATCTGCCAGCGGTGAACATGATGGCGATGAAGGTGATGATGAAGATGAATTGTCAGACATTAAAAAAACATGATGTTTTGAGCGCCTTGATAAAACTCCTCTTTTTCTTAGGCCTTTAATTTTATTGTTATAAGCTGAATACAGCTGACCTCTAGCTCTACCACCACTTCCACTAGGCACGAAATAAGAAATCTATAAGAAATTTTCGTTAGTTAACTATTTTTGTCCATTCAATTTAATTTAATTTTTAATGTATTTAATAAAAGACCTTGGATTCAAACGGAAAAAGTTTAATGATTTGTTCCGTTAATGAGTTTATTTCTTTTGTTCCGAGTAAAATCTCGTTAAATAGAGCAAAGTCTACTATTAAATATATGAGATCTTTTCTGTCTGAAGAATTGAACGCCGTTTTTTTGGATAGCAACAATTTCCCTCTGGAGTTTGATTTTAATATCTGTTGAACGTTCTATTGAAAAAAAAACATTCATACATTAATAAACAAGTATATGTATGTATGGTATAATAATAACGAAGATGATGATCACTTCTGTTAAGGTAGAGCGATTGAGGTAACTTACTTTAATTGAATTATGTATAATATAGCTTGAATAAAATCAATTGGCCAACGGTCGCCGGCGCAGAGAAAGGATTCAAGAAAACAAAAATTGTGCACAATTTAATGAGTGAAGGTCCTATTTCCTAAATTGTACAATGCGTAACTCAACTTTATTTTTCTTTTAAATTAAAATGCTATTGCATGTAGGTACTATTTGTTTTAATTTTTGTTATTATAGAGTTGATAAATTTTGACACGCTTATTATAATAAAAAAACCAACATAATGTAATTTTATTTCATGTCTATGAATAGATGCGAAATCCAACAACAATATAAAAGGGATCCCTACTGCCTGTGTGGGGTTTTTAAGTATATCTACTATCTGGTTTATTATCCACAGTCTGACAGTTGTAGCTTGTAGGCAAATTTAAATTGCTGCTAGAATTCACATCTTTATATAAGTCAGTATCTTTGTTTCAAAATTAAAGAGATGAGCTGAGAAATTTAAAGAGAGCTGCGCAGTGAAAACGCCAAGTGAATGGGTTCGCGCTTACAATATACATCTTATACTGTGTGAATTGATGACAGTTAACTAATGTAAGTCTCAAATTATTGTAAGATCTTCACATACGTTTTAGTTTGATGACTAAAATTAAGACAATAATAGTTTAAAATATCGAACCAAGTGGAAACCTACATATTTTTTTAAAACGTTGCACATCATTAAATATTCATTTGTGACCAAATTTTAAATAATAATTTAAACGTTCAATTAACAGTCAGAGGAATAAAGTTTCGTATGAAGAAATTATTTTTGTTCGTGTAATAGACTTATAGGTAAGTATAGTAATAAAGACAGCAGCTGTCGATTTCTATTATCGATAACTTTTTACATTAATCAAAATTTTAGGTCTGGTGAAAAGTTAAAAAAATGTAATTACAAATAAAATAAGGACCTCCATTTTCATTATTTCAATGGTATTATGACTCACCATATGTTGTACTTCTTGGTTGAAACTATTTTCGGAATCAGATCGTAAATTTTTGGGAAATGCTTCCATAATGTCGCTTGATACAGATACAGCACTACTTGAACACCCACTAAGATTTTCAGATATTGAAGTTAAGGGTAAGCTCTAAAAAGTTATTAAACATCGTGGCTTGAGCTCTATGTATTATAAAATGAACTTCCTCTTTTTACAGACATCTTACCTTTAAAGATCTCCATTCAGTTAACCTTGCCTTAAACTTGATCCGCAATCCCATCATTTCTAGAGGAATTAAATTGTCTATGTCAGAAACTGTTATGTGTTCCAAGCAATCTGAATCAATTTTTTTTTCTAAAACACTGATATTAAACAATTTTAAGGGAAAAATTAAACTAATTATGATTTACCAATAAACAATTCACAGAGCTCCGAAAGTCCCCATCGCTTCAATATATCGCCAATTGCTTCATCTTGCAACTTATATGATAAAACATATTCTACAGCGACTGAGTGTTTGCTTGATATTTGCTGATTGAAATCTAAGTTTTCATTTGTGTCACCCAAATCAACCTCACTTGAGTCTTCTAAGACTTCTTCAATTAGATCACCCTCTGAATGTTGGCTTCCTTTAAGTTCAGGGTCAGACATTTTACGTATCTACATAAAGACAATAGAAAATATCTTTTTTGTTTTTCTCATTACATATTTTGAGTAAAGGATTTTAAAGCTTATTTTAACAGGATCAAGTGCTGATTCCAAAAAGGTATCAACCATCGCTGTACGACTTACCGTTGGTCAGGTACATCCCAAAACCTTTTTCAATTTTCTTAATTTCTACCATCATGAAGAAAAATCAAAAACGTTTTGAGGTGTATCTGACCAACGGTAAGCCGTACAGCTATGGTTGATACCTTTTTGGAATCAGCAATTGATGCTTGAACAACGAGCATCAGAATTTGTTAAAAAAGAATCACCATTCAAAAAAAATTAACTTTTGGAACTCGCACATTGGAACCTGAATGTGTATTTTAAGAGCGTTTTTTCTCATTACACATTTGGAGTAAAAGATTTTAATGCTTATTTTAACAGGATCAAGTGCTGATTCCAAAAAGGTATCAACCATCGCTGTACGACTTACCGTTGGTCAGGTACATCCCAAAACCTTTTTCAATTTTCTTAATTTCTGCCATCATGAAGAAAAATCAAAAACGTTTTGGGGTGTATCTGACCAACGGTAAGCCGTACAGCTATGGTTGATACCTTTTTGGAATCAGCAATTGATGCTTGAACAACGAGCATCAGAATTTGTTAAAAAAGAATCACCATTCAAAAAAAATTAACTTTTGGAACTCGCACATTGGAACCTGAATGTGTATTTTAAGAGCGTTTTTTCTCATTACACATTTGGAGTAAAAGATTTTAATGCTTATTTTAACAGGATCAAGTGCTGATTCCAAAAAGGTATCAACCATCGCTGTACGACTTACCGTTGGTCAGGTACATCCCAAAACCTTTTTCAATTTTCTTAATTTCTGCCATCATGAAGAAAAATCAAAAACGTTTTGGGGTGTATCTGACCAACGGTAAGCCGTACAGCTATGGTTGATACCTTTTTGGAATCAGCAATTGATGCTTAAAAACGAGCATAAGAATTTGTTTAAAAAGAATCACCATTTAAAAAAAATTTACTTTTGGAACTCACCTATTGGACTGCTAATTCCGGAAAATTTCTTGAAGATTTATAACTTGCGTTATGAAAATGTTTTTTTTTGCTTTTTTTCACTTTTTTTCACTTTTTTCACTTTTTTTTACTTTTTTTGATAGGTAAATTAAATACCGATGCCGAGATAATGTTAAAACTTAAAAACGCACCGCGCCACGCCGAAATCTGAGACGAATGAAATACATAAAACTCCATTTTGAATTTAGTCTGTGGAATGGTTGCCAGTGCTGTCGTCTCATAAAGCTGCTTATACACTTCGCAGTAGCTACTCATTTGTAGTATAGTGGAGTGATAATAAAGAGATTTTTTTTGCAAAAGATATTTATTTCTTTAGAATTTATTTACAATAAGGTACTTTTAAGACGACACTTGTGTCTATGCCAGGAAAATAACAATTGCTAAAAATTTTCCGTGAGGTGGAATTAATTTTTGTGGCATAAAAACCAGTTAACAGTGTTCACATAAGTGTATGATGGTTCACTTTAACTTCAAGTGTGGCATAAAAAGACTTGAACTAAGGAACACAAAATTATGAGAATATATACGTCATTGGTGAAGAAACATTCGATCTTATTTATGAACGTAGTAGTACATTGGACAACCATCCAAGTTACAGATAAACATTTTTAGTTGGTGTTTTAAAAGTTATCTTACTTAGACTCGGTTGTCTAAGCCTTGGGTAATGTAACATTTTATTTAATCAAATAAAATATATTATTTCCAAATATTTCGGGCTGTCAAGATGCTATCTAAATATATTCAAAAATCTAATAAATATGTCTGACTGCCAAAAAAAAGGGCTAACAAGCAGATTTTAGAGCATATATTTCTTAATGGGTTAATCATTTTTTTTGATAAACTTTACCAAACGTCATTGTGACTTTTAGAAGAAAAAAAAATTAAAATATTTTTGTGTTTGTTAAACAAAAACATAAACTACCATTTTTTGAGAAGTTTTATTCAGTTGATATTTAGTTGTTTGAAATTATATATATTATAAAAAATTCTATAACATAACTAAAATTTCAGTGGAAGAATAAATATATAGTATGAGATATAGGTATTCTATTCTTATATCATAATGATTATTATGAGTGTTATTATTATAACCAGATGTACACAAAAATTAAATAAATTTTTAAAACAAAAGCGTAAAAGTATAAAAGGCAAATTACAAGGCATGGGTAGTAGACACAAGAGTATATTTGCAAAAAAGGCAGCTAAATGATGTACGAGTAGTTCATTCGTAATTAATTTTACAAAATCAGGTAGTAAATTTCACCACACTAATAGTGAGTTTTATTGTATTTGTAGTAAATTTCACTGTATTTGTAGTAAATTTAATAAAAGTGCGTTTTCAAAAAAGGCGGGTAAATAAAATACTCCATTCGCAATGAATTTTATAAAATCACGTAGTAAATTTTACCTTACTATTGGTAAATTTCATTATTTCTATGGTAAATTCCACTGCATTTGCAGTAATTGCCACAAGACTACATGCAAATAGAATTAATAATGAAGGAGATAATTTTCACGCGTTAATGATTACAAAAGCTCTTCATTTTCTTTACACAAAAATATGTTCATTAGCTTTTGTCGAAATTATATTTTTTTTATTTTTGGTATTTAAGTTAAAATTTAGGAATAAATGTAAATTCTTATTTTTATTTTTTTACAAGCCCCGTTAAAATAGTTTAGGAAGAAGCCTTTCTCGATAAAATATTTAAAAAACAATATAGAACAATATTTAACAGAATTGGTGTTGGGAAAATATTATCCCAATTGTTAATGATTTTACAGGAAAAAAATAACCAATGTATTCCCATCATTAAAAAATTTCTTTTATTACTTCTTTCTAGCTATTAATATTATTTTTTATATGCCAAACGATTTTTTGTTCTTAACAATTTGCCGTTCGAAACACCTCTTTATTCCCGATTATAATGGGTTTAATTACAATCGGGTTTGAATATCAACCATTTACCTAACCTGGGAAATATTTGATCTCTAATTTGTATTTTACGTTTCTGAAATTATTTGATGTTGTTTTTGATTTTTTTTTCGAAAACGCCAAGAAAAACCTCAGTAATGGTTCTACCAAACAAATGCGAAACATTCGGAACGATGACGAAATTTTCTGCTGTTAATATATTTTACACGCTTAACCACTCGTGTTAGTGTTGCTTATCCCATTTATCGGACGTAAATATATTTCACGTCATTCCAAATGCCTTGCGTCTTTGGTTTGGGAGTTCATTAATACTAATAATGACACCCTCGAAACTTACAAAAACGACCTCTCTGGACCTCATTTTGAGCACTATTATTCTTTGTTCTTTTCGTAAATTTCACTAAACAGATAGTAAAATGCACTGCATGTGTAGTAAATTTCATTATTCGTATAGTAAAATCCACTGCATTTGTAGTAATTATTATTATTATTAGTAATAAATTAGACTGCAAGAGTATTTGCAAAAAAAAGTGGGTGAATGATATATTGCATTCGTTATAATATATATTTTTTATATATATATTTTACCACACTAATGGTAAATTTTATTGTATGTGTGGGGAATTGTACTGTATTTGTAGTAAATAAAATAAAAGTGTTTTTAAAAAGGCGGGCAAGGAGATACTGCATTTGTAATAAATTTTATAAAATCATGTAGTAAATTTGACTACACATTAGTAGTGAATTTTATTGTATGTGTAGTGAATTTCACTGTATTCGTAGTAAATAGAATAAAAGTATTTTCAAAAAGGGCGGGCAAAGAGTTACTGCATTTGTAATAAATCTTACAAAATCACGTAGTAAATTTCACCACAACAAAGTAGTGAATTTTATTGTATGTGTAGTGAATTTCACTGTATTCGTAGTAAATAGAATAAAAGTATTTTCAAAAAGAGCGGGCAAGGAGTTACTGCATTTGTAATAAATTTTACAAAATCACGTAGTAAATTTCACCACAACAGAGTAGTGAATTTCATTGTATGTGTAGTGAATTTCACTGTATTAGTAGTAGATACAATAAAAGTGTTTTCAAAAAAGGAGGAAAAAGAGATACTGCACTCGTAATAAATTTTACAAAATCAGGAAGTGAATTTCACCACACCAAGGAAGCGAATTATATTGTATGTGTAGTTAATTTCACTGTATTTGTACTAAATATAATAGTAGTAAATTTTACAAAATCAGGTAGTAAAATTCATCACACTTGTAGTAAATTAAATTGTATGTGTAGTGAATTTGACTGTTTTTGTACTAAACACAATAGTAATGAATTTTACAAAAGCTTGTGGTAAATTTTACTGCGATATTGTAGTGATTTTGATTGCATGTATAGTGAATTTTACTATACTTGTGCTAAATACAATAGCAATAAATTTTACAAAAACACGTAGTAAATTTGACTACGCCTAAGTAGTGAATTTTATTATATGTGAAGTGAACTTCAATGTATTCGTAGTATATACAATAAAAGTGTGATTTTACAAAATCATGATAGTAAATTTCATTACATTGATAGTAAATTTTACTTTTTTTTAAGGAAATTAGACTGCATTTGTAGTCCTATCAGTGTAGTAAATTTCATTACAATTGCAATGATTTTCGCTGAAAATTTCTGTAAAATCACAGTAAATTTTACTACGAGCGCTACATTTTCGTAGATTTTGTTATGAATTTTATTACGAGTACTACTTTTTCATAGTTTTTGTTGTAGATTTCACTACAAGTGCCTTTTGTAAAATTTACTGCACGTTTTTGTAAATTATATTGCGTGAATTTCTCTGTGTGCAATTGCATACAATATTCTGGAAACACATCTACTAACATTTCAACAATTTGCAACTTTTTTGCACTTTTTTCACTCCGTTTATGATCTCCTTTAACCTTTCTGCAATTTCATGTTTAAATTCAATCAATATCGGTCACTTAAACTTAAGTAACAAAGATGTTCAATTAGCCTTAATTGGACTAAATGATGATGAACAACCAGGACCCGATGGTACTCCTCCGATCATTTAAAAAAAACTGGGCAGCTGCTCTATCGGCACTATTAATTTTATTGTTTAATAATTCTCTTGAAAAACGTTATTTTCTTGATGATTGGAAAATCTCGTACATTATTCCTATTCATAAATCAGGATCTAAGCAAGATGTTTCTAACTATCGCCCATTAGCAAATTATTTATCAACGATACCAAAAAATTTGGAAAAAATTGTCTCTGATAAGCTTACTTTTGTTCTTAAAGAAATTATTTCCCCATTCGCCATTGATTTGTTGCTGGAACTTCAACAACAGCCAATCTCGTAATATTTAGTAATCATATTATTACTCATTTTGAAAATGGTTTCCAAACAGATGTCATATGCATATACCGACTTTGCTAAGGCGTTCGATAGAGTGAACCACCATATACTAATACAAATATTTTAAAGTTGTTTGAATCCTACCTAAACGGCAGAAAACAGTTTGTGCGTATTAATGACGTACTAGCGGATGTAATTGAGGTCACATCAGGAGTACCACAAGGAAGTCACTTGGGCCCTCTTCTATTCTTGCTGCTGATTAATGATACCACTGATTTCTTAAAAAATGTTTCTTGTTTAATGTTTGCGGATTACATTAAAATATTCAGTCGTGTTACATCAATTAGTTATTGTCATTTACTCCAATGTGATCTTCATCGCTTGTCTGAATGGTGTTTACCTAATCAGCTTTTCTTGAACGTATCAAAGTTTCAATCAGTTTTCTATAGGAGGTACGGAACTCTCAATACTTAACGAAAAGAAAGATCTCGGTATCAGTTTTGATTCGAAACTCTACTTTAAATCCCATATAGACTGTGATTGCTAAGGCTAAGTCTATGTTAGGGTTTATTAATCGGAACTCTAAGGAATTCACTGATCCTTTTACTCTTCGATCTCTTTTCTTTGCGTATGTAAGGTCATCGTTGGAATATTGCTGTGTAATTTGGGATCCATTTTTTCAAGTTCATCCTAATAGTATTAAAATCATACAGACATACAATATTCCACCCCAACTTAAAAAACTCGGTGTCAACTTCTTGGCCTATAATCTCTTGTCATTCGTCGTAAAAATTTTACAATAATATGTTTGCGCGATATTATTACATCCCATATAAATTGCCCTTTTCTTTTGTCTCTTGTAAATGTGTATGCTTCGTCAAGGCATCTGCAATTCCGTTTCCTTTTTAATGAACCTCATCATCGGGTAAACTATAATCTAAATGGACCTTTAACTCGATGCATTAGAGAAGCCAACAGTATTATTTGTAATCATGTTGATTTTTTTTCTCAACAAAGTCGAGAATCTTTTAAGAAGCACATATTTCTTCACCGCTTGTTGTTTGTTCGTTCGTTGTCTATTCACATATTGAATTAAAATATGGAAAAGTAATATAAAGATTTAAATAATACTACTGGTATGATTTATATTTTTTAAGATATCAAATCAGACGACAGAGTCAAGTTCTGTTTCTGCTGCCTACTACATAGATTTAAGAAATGTATTAAATAAATAATGCGTTAAATAAATAAATAAGAATAAATACAAATATTAATACGAGTAAATTGTAGTCTAATATTTTAAGGACGGATTTGTGAGTAAAATATTTGGCCCCAACTTTTGTCAAATGGCCCTCAAAAACTTTCGAAATGGCCCTCTCTGTTTTTTCCTTCGCGGCAACGCTGATCGTCTGTTCCATTCCTTTTAAACAAAAGTTTCTTGGAAGGTTATCTGATTTTTGTATTTCCTTTAAGTAAGACAAAAATTGTTTCAACTCACTATAAGCTGGACTCCCTAGCTGAACTCCGCGCTTTAAAATATTTTTGTCATAATGTGAACCACTATCCATGCAGTCAAATGCATTATTTACTTTAAGTGTGAACTCTTTTGTTGCTATAGCTTCCTTCGAGCTTTCTTTTAAGCAATTAAGTTCAAAAGCAGTTTGAATAGATGCCGCAGTTGTCCTGCTAAATATTTGTGTTGCAAGGCGAACATGCATTTTTTCAAAGGCATTTGGTTCTATATGAGAACTTCTAAATTTCAAACATGTCTTAGCCACGTTGTCAATTTCTAAATTGAATATTTCTCTGAAAACATTAAAAGAAACCTTACCATCTGGAGTTTGTAAATCTGATTTCAGTAGAACATTACGAATTGATTTTAATAAGTGAGGAAAATCATAAAAACAAAATATTTTTTCATCATTAAAAATTGTAAATGGTTTTTCTTCAGAAACACCTAATATTTGATAAGCTTTTCTATTATTAGGTCCTTGATGGCAGACTACAGCGCAAACCTTAAGACCAAGATCTTGACAGATTTTCAAATTATTTCTTATAATTTTGCTTAGGTTAGCCCCATTTACACCGTTTGCTGACACAAAATAGTTTAAAACACTTTTCCAACTATCAAACAAACCATTTACCATGAAAACACATATTTCATTGGCAAAAATTCTCTTTCTTTTTGCTCCTAGGTCTTCGAAACCATCTATTAAATCATTTATAATATTATATGTGAGGTTTTGACGAATCCTAATCTCATCAAATATCAACACAACACAACGTTCTCGCTGGTTTAATAAAGCGAACTTTGATTTTAGATACAAATGGGCATAGTTTACATATCCTGGTTGAATTCCTTTAACAGGAGCCCATTTGTATAAAGAAGATATGTGGGGAATCCTGAAGCCCAGCCCATCCCTCAAAAATTTATAGACGCTTTGCGATCTATAACATATATTTTGGGAAATTTCTTTTTCGTTGTTGTTATATTTTGCAGATTTCGACAACCCCATCAACATATCGCAAAATGTTTTTGAATGCTCGGAAATATGTAGCCCTTGGATTTGAGACGATAAAGATAATCTCCCTTTTTTTGAATCTTTTAAAGCAGTATGCGCTCTCTTTTTTTTATAATGCTTTATTTTTAAGTTTTTTATTTGAATTTTTAAACTTAATAATTTTTTTTTTTTAAATTGCATTTTTTTTCTCCTCTTTTGCACATCTCTGTAATAATTGATCTCACCTTACACATGAAATGACACAACTGCTCGAAGTTCTTCTTCGTTTAGTTGGAGGAGACTTATTAAGATCTTCTAAATTTAAGTCTGAACCCAAATCAGAATTTAAATTTAAAGAAGGAACAGCATCCTTCTTAAGATATTTTCTTCCCACAAACTCGGGACAAAAATGGTCTGCACAAACAAAGTATTTGCCCTCATTTCTGAATCCACATGCCTGCCTCCACAAATTATTCAAAATTTCATTTTTTTCCCTAGAAGGGCACTTAAAAATTTTCAAATTAGGGTAATCTCTTTTCGTTTTCATACAAACGGAACAAGAAACCCCAGATAATCTCTTATCACCCATTGCTATTAAAAAAAACGTTGACAAATAAAATCGCTGAAAAAAGGACCACTGACTGTAAAATTAACAAAGAAAAATGTATTGCTCAATCATATACATACCATAAATGAACATCCAAATCGTTCGAAAGTCGACGACGAATGAAGTAAATTAAATAACTTCAAAATAAAATGAAGAAGCCACACACAAGCACAACCCAAAAAAATATAGATAATGTATATGTACCTACGCACGACCAAACAAATCCAACAACACACCAGACGAGCCATCCCCATACCTACCAGTCAATCGCTCGCTTAACCCATTAGATTGAGAAGAGAAAAAAAAGAAAGCGTTAGTTGCTGCAAAATTATATAGACAAAAAAACTACCTGCACAGCAAATTGTGTGGTGGAACGTAGAAGCGACGTAAAAAGAACTCAAAAGGGTTGCATTGGCAAACGAACACGTTTGTTCAACGTCTGTTGAATATGGTTGCGAGGTTTGACTTCAACAAATCGCTTTAAATAGGGGATACAAAATATGATCATTTTTATTTGCACTGGATGCGATATCTATGTAACTCTATTATCTGTGGAGGAATAACTTTCCGAATAGTTGAGCTCTCAATATGGCCCAGAGCATGACATTTACAGAAGCAATTAATGTCTGTTTCCTTTTTCTGTTGATCCCCACTACCACGACAATTATTATTTTAAGGAATGCCCATTTTCACTACATTTTCTCCTAATGGCCCTTGTCCACGTGCGTGTTGCAACTACCCTGACTATGTCTTGCCTGGGTCTGCAAATTAGGTCATTGGTTTTGGACTTATTTAAAAAGGGCCACATCTTTCTAGGTATAATGCAGATGGTTAGACTGTTGGATTCTGTAAACACAATTGAGAATATGTTGCTCTTTATAACAGCAACATGAAATATTTCAATTCCTGGCGAGCCCGTCAGACCGTTCATTTCCGCCTATTTCACTGTGGCCCAAAACCCAGATAAGATAAGTTCATGCCTACAAACTCAACATATAAGAAAGCCTATTCAATGGCCTTAACAGCCGTCTGACTGTCTGTAAAAATGGCCGTATCCCGGGTTTGGTTTAGATCTAATTTAAGTATATTGCATGCTTCCCTGATTGTTAATAATTCAGCTTGAAATAATTGTGCAAGGTCAGGGAGCTGAAAAGACCTAGAGACATATAAAGACTCAAGAAAGTTCCCGAACCAATCTTTAAACGATTTATTTCGTTGGGAAATTTCCCCATTTATTAGGCTTAATACAAGCTAGTTATTCTTAATCTAGCTTAAATATAGCTCTAAAATCTAGAATTAGAGTGAATTGAAAGGGTGATTAAGACGGAGTTTCAGGCAGGATGCACTGAGGTTGAAGTCGAAACAGTTAGGTAATGTTACAATTAATAAGCATACGAGTAATAGGTTTCTTGGAGCCATAAGACGTACGGTGGGTAGATATATAGAAAAGACGAGGATTTCTTATATTGCGGGAATTAGTGTTGAAAGAGATAGACTTGTAGAAAGTTGTGCAGTCAACAAATCCTGAAAGTAGTCGATGAATGAAGAGAATGTCGCTTATTGATCTTCGTTCTTCCAGCGTATTAAAGTTTATTATTTGAAGTCGGTCTCGATAAGGGAAGTGCGAAACTTAGGAAACGACGTTAAATGCTCTCGATTCCGAATAGATGAATTTGTTGTATAGGGGACCAAGCTTGACTGGCGTATTCAAGAAGGGGGCGGACAAAGGTTATGTTAAGAGATCGAGTCACGTAGGAGTCAGAGAATTATTTGGATCATCGTTTCACAAAGCCTAATGTAGAGTTTGCTTTGAGTATAATCTCGTCAATTTGTGTGAGAAAGTGGAGCTCTACATCACCGAATTTGCGAATTGACTCAGCGGTGGATATGGGCTGATAATGGAGAAGGTATGGACGGGGAGGAGAATGGTGGCGTTTTCATGAAAGAGTAATTGAATGACATTTGGAAATATTTAACTCCAATTTTTCAGGCTTTTGAGATCAACTTGTAGAACAGTGGAATCATGTGTGGAAGTGGTCTTGAAAACTTTATATCTGCTTAGAGTGAAATATGGGAATATTCAATAATTACTTTAATATCGTTAATAGTAAGAATAAAAAGTAGAGGTGGTAAGTGACTGCTTTGATGGACCCCGAGTATAGCTAATAAATCATCACAGAAAGAAATAACGAAGATCTGCATCGAACTTTGTAGTAACGGGTTTTCATGTAAGAAGAAATTAATCTTTAGAAGAAAGGTTCAAATCCAAGGGAAGACAGTCTAAAAAGAATAAGCTTATGTGAAATTTTGTCAAAGGCCTTACTGAAATCGGTTGAGACAACGTCGACTTCCTTTCCATTCTCTAAGGGTGAGAAGCTATAAAGGGTACGAATTGAACGAGGTTAGTCGTTGTGAACCTTCTTTTGACAAAGCAATGTTGTCTAGGGGAAAGGAGAGACTTTTACCGAAAACTTAAAAATTTGTACAAAATGCTTTCAAAGATTTTGGGAATCTGTTAAACTTTAGCAGTTGGACGATAGTTTGAAAGTTCACACTTTGCGCCATAAAGTATTGGGATTATGAAAGGGGTCTTCCATAACTTAGGGAATACTCCTTGAGATAGGTATAAACCGAAGATTTTTGAGAGGGGAAGAGAGAGTTTTGAAGAGTATTTTTTTTAAAATAGGCCGAACATCAGTGGTACCACTTTACTTCAATTGAAGTAAATCTACTTCTTTTTTTCATTTTTTTTTTAAATCTACCTCCTACTTCGCACCATCAGCAAAATACTGAAATCTACTTCATTTTAAAAAACTCTGTTACAAACTACTTCAATTTTACAAGAAAGGCCAAATCTACTTCTATTTCTCCATTTCACTCTAGTAAGAATGTAGCACGAGAATTACAAAAAAATATTATTTGAATACAATAAAAATACACAAATGAGTAATTTTGAAAGCATAGAAATACGAATCTTATGAAAATTTCCCTTGCGTGTGTATTTTTATTTTAAAATTAAATTATATTTGAATATTTAAAATTTGAATGTTATTCTTTGCAAAAGAAATTTTTATTAATAAATTAATTCTTTACATACAAATTTCTTTAAAAATAAAAGAAATGTATTGATAATTTTAAGTATTTAAAAATATATAGATATTTAAGGAAAATATTTTATGTATACAATATTATTTTAAAATAAAAGATGCTCCGATAAAAAAAATTTGATAGAAATCGGTAGAGTCAGAAATGAGAAAGTAGAAAATCAAAAAGGGGATCTATGACAGGTACAGTTGATAACATTTTTTTTATAAAATGTAGACCGCATTGTTGGTATGGCCTGAACATAATTTTTTTTTTTAAATCCATTACAGCCGTTTTCGGAATAAATATGATATTTCATAATGGCTGTATGAAAAAAAAATTTTCAATTTCTCCTCTACGCTGCATGTTGAGGTACCGTCCTGCAGACAGATGGAATCTCTAATTTTTCCTGTTGTAATGTCAATGGATGAAAATCTCGAGTTCACAATTTTTTTTTAAAGCAAGTAAAAATTCATTTTAAAATCTAGTTCGATTTTTCTAAATTTACTTCACTTTTTTCTTCAAATCAACTTCGATTTTTTTTCCGGAAGTGGTAACGCTGCCGAGGATATCATCTGGGTTGAGAATATACTCATTATAGAGTTGATTGAGCATATTTTAGATGAGAAATGGGTCAATAGTATGAGATAGAAAGGGGCCGAGGGAGAAATTCGGTAAATAACTGAAATAATTAGAATCAGGTAAAAGATTATTTAAAAAAAATCTAGCGAAAAAGTTGGCAAATGTCTGTGGTTCGTTTGAAGTTTCGCTATTATCAGAGAGAGAGAGAGCGAGGGTATAACCACCGGATTTTCGTTTAAAGTTGACAAATTGGAAGAAGGATTTAGGGATTGCTTTTGGTTTGGATTAAATAGGGTTGATATAGGGAGTTGTAAGGTTCGGTAAAGTGAAGACAAGTACCAATATAATAAGAGTAGTACTAGATAACGGAGATCGAGAACGAAGGAAAATTTACCAAAACTTAATCCTCTTGTTACGCAACGATCGAATATTGTAATTATATCAAGATGGGGAAGAAGCCGAAGATTTACACCAAGGAAAGAGTGCATGAAGAGAGAAGATAGTTGTGCCAAAGTCTCTCAGCACAACGTTATTCTCCTATCCTAGTCCTTTCTAGATGAAAATTATTAAATAATTTAAATTTAATAACTAACTGATGCTTAAAGTAGGAGTTTAACATGTACATAAGTCGTGTGGTAAAAGGTGAAAAAAAAAACGCTTAAAGCATTCGTTGTTTAATTCAGGGTCGAGGATAACTCCTAAATATTTTTCACTAAAACACAAGGACAGATTTTGGTCGTTGAGTCCAAATAGAGTAAAATGTGGTATTTTAGTTATAGTTGTCAAAATCATTCGTACAGTTTTAGCTTGGTTAACTCCTAGTCCACAGATAATAAATCATTAGGCGCATTTCTCGCTCCAAATCTAATTTAATAATATACACTCAATGAACAATTAAAACAATTAAAATGCAATTTCTAATTGGACATACTATATGTACATTCTATCATGCGTTACTTATGAACCAATATTACACATGATAGGTTCAGTAATTGCCTGCTTATTAAATTAGTTCAACATTTAATACATGACTTCTTCAAATTGAAATAGAGAATTATATCAACGCAAACCACAAATGATAGGGTGAACACTTGAACAGTGTCACAGTGAACTTGGATGAAGAGTGAACCTAAGACTAAAAGTGCCCTTAAATTTAATTAATTGCCATCGACGACAACTGAAATAAAACTATGTTTGTTTAGCCGCTGGATTTTGCTACATATATTTTTTGTCCACTGGTTAAATATCGGGCGTTCTTCTTGTGCCTGGGTATATCGAACACACGCAAATGTGTTTTTCCTTTCTGCCACTATACTTATGTCACACTTTGACCGAATTCAATGAAAGGACTTTATTTTTAATTGTTTTAAACTTTATTTCGTATTATAGTATATCTGTATGTGCGTGATAATACACATTTGCACAAATTAAATGAAAAAATATGACGATTAACTTTAGCAAGCGGGCAGACCAACCACCTATTGCAAATATAAAAAGTCGAATGCCATGCATCGATGTTGCAAATTGCAATCGCCAATTCGGACCGGGAGGAATCGGAACAGATATCAGTGTTCGAAAATCGAAAACGTTAAGGTACACACAGAATGCACTGATATCTATTTTGATCCCTCTCGAGTTCCATTGGTAGATATTTCTACTCGAACAATGTTTCCTTCAAATTTCGATTCACTGACTTTTATATATAGTAGACTAGCCGACCCGTACTCGCGTTGAATGTCCATTTTTGTCACCCAAAATGATATTGAGTGTATTCAAGTAGCTTAAAAAATAAAATGTACGACTGGATCGCACAAACTTGCTCTTATGTAAAAGTACTTTGGAATTTAAAATACATTTTATAAATATAAAACATGGATTTAATGAGATAAAAATGTTCAAATGTATGGAATTTAACCAGTTTTGGAGCTAAAAAAAAAATTTCAATTTCTCCTCTAGGGAATCACCTAAGACCCTTAAGTACCGAGTTTGAAGACAATAGCTCCAGTGGCTTAGGCTCTAGATTGAGGTACAGACAAACAGACATACGGACATATAGGCATACAGATAGACAGACGGAATCGTCGGACCCACTTTATTCGTCTTCGCTATCATCGTAATGTCAACTTTGATCCAAATCTCGAGTTCGATTTTTTTCCAAATGCAGAACTTACCCTATAGTTAGTACCTATTACCTATGTATATCGCAAGTAAAAAGAGCCCACCCCCACATTGCTTAGCGATGTGACGATAGAAATAGAGAAACACAAAAAATGTGTGTGTGTCGGTTAGTTAGATAAACTATACAATACAGAAAAATTGAATATGTAGGTAGGTCTAGGTAGGTAAGAGAAAAAACGTAACTATTGAATGGAACAGATATTAAGGGGGCAATTATAGCCCCATAGAAAAGTCCATCAGAAAAATTGAAACAATCGAAATCTGAAACATTTTTCTGATGGCCGGTTAGAGCTATCAATAATTTTACGTCAGAAAACAAACAATTTTTTGCTGTCATATCATCAGAAAAAATTTTTCTCATCAGAAAAATTTTTTCTGATGCATTCGGAACAGAAAAAAATCGGAACACGAAAGAAAAACGAAATGGAATATATTTTGAGTTTTGACAATCAGCTGTTCAGAAAAATTAAATTCCATCAGAAAAAATATTTAAATCCATTTTCTGAGTAAATTTATCAACAAAATGTTGTAATTCTTTTTGTAAAAATTAGTCCAAGCAAGTATTCGTCTATATAATTGCATTCAAATTTTACTCAAAATCGAGTTGTAATATGGTCAAATTTGGAAGACAACATTTTTTCTGATGGACTTTTCTGATGAGCTACTGGCCCCTAAGAGAGAGAGAGTATGGGAACGGGAAGAAAAGAAAATTAAAAATGTTGGAATGATAATGAAATGAAACAAAGCAGCGACCTCGCGATTGTGATGAAATCTAATTCCTGGATAAAATAAATTCAAAGAGTTTATAATTTTATAACTTGTTTTTATTTATTTCTCAGGTTGTATGTTTAACTAAGAAGTGATTTTGGCTTAAAATTTGCGCAACAATATTGACTTTATGAAGCAATGCTAATCTTTGTCGCTTATTGTATAGGTTTAAAGATATGAGTGGTTGTATAAGTCAACTATGAAAAAAAAATGGACAAAAAATGTAAAATTAATAATATTTAAGTTTGACAAATTATTAATGAAAAAAAATGTATAGCCATAAACACTCTTATAACAATATAGAAAATAATAAAATTTATTTCAAATAAATCGGTTGACTACTTTCTGAGATCGTGCGTTACAAACTTTAAAATGGTTTCGCTTTTATATAATAGTATAGATATAGATAGTATAGAAGTATAGATATACCGAAAACAAAAAACTACACTAGGAATTGAAATGAATCTTATTCAAAATAAAATTAATTGTAATTACTGATAGAAGTGTTAATTCAGATGGACATTATTGCAAAAATAATGCACTTTTTCGAAAAACATTTAAATTCACATTTTGGTTTTTATGTTGAATCAACCCTTCTTTTCCTACCTGTTGCTAACCTGATGTTTCGTTATCGTCAAAAATGTCTATTATAAGTTTGTGTATTTTCGTTTCATTCGTGGCTTTAGAAAAAATTTTCTTGCTGCATATATTCACTTTGTTAGATACAGTCCAGCTGATTTGGAAATGAATTAAACCCAAGTTATAACTAAGTGCCACTTTATTTCCCACACCATTGTATCGCTTTATAGATTTTGATTATAATGATGTTGCTTTCCACCTTTCAGCCTCAATATAGCCACTGTTTAAATTAGGTTTGGTTAATGGGCTGGTAGTTGATCTTGTAACCGTCGTAATTAGATCAATGTAGATCCGTTTTGATACCCCAGGGATTGTGTTTCCCATGTTTTGAAACCTATCATGATCCTATGTCATTCAAGCCCAGCCCGTTAAGGGTGTTGATGAGTTTCAGTAAGCTATAGCCTGAAAAGTCAGAGGGTACTTCTCAGTCATTGAAGAAATGTCTGTCGTCACATAATCACCTTGTTGAGAAGAGGTAAACGCCCGTGATCTTTGCCTGTACCCCCACTTGAGATATCAGCCCTCCATTTGGTTCTTAGGAGCATGTGTCCCTTGCAACGTGTGGTAGATGATTTTGTTAGGTCAGTTTTTGGTGAATACTCGTATGTCCACTTGTTTCCTCAGTATTGCTGATTAAGTCGGAGACGCTGTTCCTTTTTTCAATAAAATTTTAGCAATATTTAAAAGAACTGGCCTCATCAACTCACTGACGCTCGTGTTCACTGGAAGAGTGGCAATCGCTGGCGAAGTGCCCATTCTCCCATTCTTGCCACTGCTTCAGGACAGGTAACACGTGCATCGCTAATTTTTTTCGTCTTTGACAATTTTTATGTTTGTTGACTGTGGTTGGAGGCGATGACACGGCTGGTTGATGGAGCTTAGGAATTTTGAAACCATTTGGTATCGTAAATAAACTTCAATATGAATGTCAGAGAGCTCCTCAAAGTCGTTGGAGAAATATCTGCCTAAGAGACTGTTTCTCAGATGTTATAGCGCAGGGCCGTGAGGAGTATCCTCATGTATTTTATCGTCACCGCATCGTCTGCATAAGTCGTTTATACTGAGTTTCATCTTTTTCTAGTGGTAACCCATTTGGTTGTGACCGGTGGTCACGAGAAGAGATAGAGACTTTTTAATCAGTAGGATGATAATCTCGGTCTTTTGTTTCCTGAAAAAAGACCATAGTTTTCTGGTTATAAGACAGGTATCGAGTGAGTTCCATCTCTTGTTGGTTGAAGCTTGAACTTTTCTCTCGATTACCTGTTTAATATTACTGGATGGGACCTGAACTGTTATGTCTGCCTTGCTCTAACATGACAAAATTCTACTGCAAAAAATAGTGTACTGATCCAAAGGCAGTAAAAGCTTTTCTTCATTCAACGATTTCTTCTGAAACTTTAACTGGTCAATATGCTTTTCCGATAGTGATGTGGATTCAAGTACAGATTTGATTTAAAACTTAATTTTTTTTTAAATGAAAAATTCGTGCTTTGTTTCCAACCGAGAGGAGGTTATTATGGGCAGAGAAGTAAGTTTCCAGGTTCCTGATGTTAGAAAGCCAAACTAACTGAGGAAGATCAGAATAAGTTGAAACAAGCTGGACAGACTTGTAATGATCATATTCGACGAATCAAATTTTTTCATGACCAACAATTAAGGCAATCAGTATTACAATGTCCCAAAGGTCAGTGTTAAAAATTTTTCGAAATACTACTTCGTCTTCGGTTCCTAAGCTCATTTTCAATTGCACTCCTTATGTGCACTTTGTTAATTCGATGCTGCCAGAAAGTTTCATGTGATTTTATTGGATATTTCGCCTGCAACTTCTCAAATATCAATTAAATTGTTTTGCTGACGACAATACTCTAAGATACTCATATTCATTTCCTGATTCAGGTCCACATTCTTCGGATGTGGATGCAGAACAGTAGCGTGTGATTTTGATCTCGATAATTTTGTCAAACCGCGTAGAATTTAATGCTTCAAGACTCAATGCTGCCTTCTATCGTTAAAGCGCAACCCAACCCGCATGCCGTTGTCCATGAGCGAAACTTGTTATGAGGAAACCCAAAAGCTCTCAGTTCTCAATGTAAGCATCACAATGTCGCAATACGTTTTTCATCCCTTCTGATCTGGCTATAATCTTTAAGGCCTATATTCATCCAAGGCTTGATTATAATTTCCATATCAGGGCTGGTGATCCAAACATTCGACTTGAGTGTCTTAGATAGAATCCGAAATAGAGCTTTGAAATTATATGTGATAAGACTATATCAGAAACATTTTCGTCACTTGAGCACCATCGCAATGTTTCTTGTCTTTCATTATTTTACTGTTATTTTTATAAACAGCGTTATAGTGAAATAGCCATTTGTATTCAACTCCTTAGAAAATTAAGCTGAATACTGGCGCTCCAGAGAATGTTCATCAGTTTACCCTTAAGCCCAACCTCGCACCACAAACTGTCAAATTCAGAAATTATTCCCTTAGCCGAACTACACGAAAGTGAAATGCTTTCCCCGACTCTATATTTCCCTCCCATTATAATATTGAGACTTTCAAAACTAATGTACACCGATATCACCTTTTAAATCCTCTCCATCTTGCCTAAAAGTTGGCACTGTGCTCGAACACTTTAAGGGTAGTCATAATCCCTTTGGAAACAAAAATACATTTTATAAATATAAAACATGAATTTAATGAAATGAAAATGTTCAAATGCATGGAATTGCCGTCTTATTTACGGAAAAGTATAAATTTATGCAAATAAAGTTTAAAAATCGTTTTATTAAAGTAATTTTTTATATAATCAATTTCTTTCATTTTTTTCTGGGACGAAATTTGGGATGCCAATTTAAAGTGCTTAGTTATATAGATTTTAGGAAAAAATTTCAAAAAATAATCTTTCACACGTTTTCAAGATATTGATTTTTCAAAAAATAAATTGGAATTTTTTTTGCTTCCAAAAAAACAAAAAAAAATATTTTTTCGAATATTTTTATAACAATATTATTTTTAACTTAAGGGGGCTTCTGGTGAAAATTTTTGGTTAAAATCGTTAGAGCCATTAATGAGAAATTCGAAAATCAAAAAAACCGTTCTATGAAAGGTACCGTTAATTAAGTTTCCCCCCAAAATTTGTTTTACCAAAATGTAGCCTAATTTTTTTCATCAAAATCGTTCGAGCCGTTTTCGAGATAAATAAGATTATGCATTACGGGTGTATGGGGAGTACCGTTAGTTTTAGAGCTAAAAACAAAATTCAATTTCTCCTCTAGGGAATCATCGAAGACCCTTAAGTACCGAGTTTGAAGACAATAGGTCCAGTGGCTTAGGCTCTAGATCGAGAAACAGACATACAGACAGACAGACGGAATTGTCGGACCCACTTTATTCGTCTTCGCTATCATCGTAGTGTCAACTTTGATCAAAATCTCGAGTTCGATTTTTTTTCCAAATGCGGAACTTGCATTATAGTACCTACTTATGTACTTATATCGCAAGTAAAAAGTGGGTCTCGCGATTCTGTCTGTCTGTATGTTCGACTACAGCCTAAACTGCTCGGCGGATTTTCTTTAAACTTGGTAGATATCATTTTTAATTTTTTCTCCCCACAAGTTTTTTTCTTTTTTTTAAAGACCAAAAATAACGGTACCTACCATACGATTTTTTTTCGAAATTTTATAAATATTTTTTTTTTCTCAAAAACTGTCGCACAGATTTTTTTTAAAAAAATTCATAAAATTTCGGTTTTTTTAAAACTTGATAAGTAAAAGTTTCTTAAAATAATCTACAAGATTTGAGAAAAAAAAATATTTTACTTACAAATAACGGTACCCTCCATACAAATGTTAAAAAATGGGTTTCGAAAATCGTATTTTTCTCGAAAACTGTTCCCAGAATTTTTCTTAATTTTTTTTTCTTTCAATTAATTTTTAAGATCTATAATTTAATAAAAAAAATTGAAAACAACATATTACTGACGGTACCTACCATAAAACGATTTTTTTAAATTTTGAATTTCTCATTATTATCGGCAGAGCGCATTTTAATAAAAATTTTTAGAGAGAAGCTTCTAAGAAGTTTGAAAAACATTGAATTGCAAAACTTTAAGAAAAATATTTTTTTTGAATTTTGAAAAAAAAATCAATTTTGTTTTGATAATTCAATATCTCGAAAATGGTTCAACATTTTTTTTTTTGTAAGTTTAAATTTTTATTCGAACAATAATAAAAACTTTACATTGGCGTATCAAAATTTTTTCTTAAAAATGTTTTAAAAATTTTTTATATGAAAGCTTATTTTTTTAAGAAACCACTACGAAGACTTATTATTTTTGTTCTTGCAGAAACCTATATTTGCTTGAATCACATGGCATCCTGTTTTTACCTATAACTACTAAAGACAACTTTTTTAGTCATTTAAAAAATTAATTTTATGCTTATGAACAGTTTTTCTTTAATAACATTCATTTTTGAAATTCTTAGTCTATTACATAGGAGCAAGTTCGTGCGACCCAGTCGTGCATTTTATTTTTGTTTTTTAATTTAATATTTATAAAATTTCGAAAAAAAATTAGTTTGACAGGTACCTTTATTTTTGGTCTTAAAAATAAAAAAAAAAAGTTTGGTAGAAAAATTTAAAAACGATATCTACCAAGGTTAGCGAAAATCGGCCTAGCCTAGTAGTCGAACAGACAGACAGATAGAATTGCGGGACCCACTTTTTTCGTCTTCGCTATCATAGTAATGTCAACTTTTGTCAAAATCTCGAGTTTAATTTGTCTAACGCTTTATAGTAAGCATTTTGGAAGTACTCGTTCAAAATGACACTACCTCGCCAGGCACTACCATTGTTACACATGGTACTGATCCTGGACCGAGCAGCAATGCTCGGGTCAGAGCTAGACGGATTCCGGGGGCTAGCAAAGTAATGCCGCAGATTATACAAAATCTGAGAGTTGCGAGTTGGAACGTTGGCAGTATGACAGGTCGAAGCTTAGAGCTGGAAGAGATGATGAAAAGAAGGCGAGTGGACATCTTATGTGTTCAAGAAACAAAATGGCGAAACACGGGAAACAGGGCCCGTTTCTTGGATACGAGGACAAAAAACTATAAGATGTTCTACTATGGAACGGAAAAGGGTAAAAACGGAATCGGAATCATCCTTGCAAAACATCTATTAGGCAGCGTATTGACCATTTCGAAATCCAGCGACCGTTTGATGTCCCTTAAATTGGTGATTAAAGGAAAGTTGTGGAATATTGTCACTGCATATGCTCCCCAAATTGGATGTGAGCAGGTGCAAAAAGATGCATTTTGGCTAGACTTTCACAATCTACTTAAGGACATCCCAAAGGAAGAGTTTTTGTTCGTGGGCGGAGATTTGAACGGACATGTCGGGAAGACAAACGAAGACTATGAAGATTGCCATGGAGGCCTCGGATACGGCACCAGGAACCCTCCTGGTGAAGACATCCTGAGCATGTGCAAAACATACGGTCTTATCGTACTAAATACCATGTTCGTCAAACAAAGCCGACACCTGGTCACTTACAGCAGTGGTGGAAATGAAACCCAGATTGATTACCATTTGGTATCTAGTTTCATGAAACCCCGGGTAAAAGATTGCAAAGTGATACTAGGAGAAGCGATCGCCCACCAACACCGTCTCCTACCGACAGAATTTTTTATGGAGACAGTGAACGACAACAAACATACAAAAACTTTTGGGAAGATCAAATGGTATAATCTGGATAAGGAAAAAGGCGAAGCTTTTATTTCGAATATGCAAAACGTTCTGTATAACAACACCGATATAGTTCGAAATGAAGAGAGTACAGCACAAAGTATGTGGGATCTCCTACAGAGAACTTGCAAAGAAAAAGCCAAAACACTGTTAGGGGTTTCAAAAGGACACAACCAACAAGGCAAAGAAACATGGTGGTGGAATGATGAAGCTAAATCAGTTATAAGTAAAAAGAATATGGCTTTCAAGGCTTGGTCGAAGTGCCCCTCTAATGATACAGAGCAAAAGTCACGCCTCGAAGTGGAATATAGAAACTGCAAGAAAGAAGCGAAGAAGAAGTGCGCCCAAATTCAAGCAAAGAATACAGAAAATCTGTATCGGGAGCTGGATGAAATTTCTACCCCGACAGCTGGTGCTATTCAAGAGCTACGGCAAAACACGAATAAGGGCGCAACTATCTTCAAAATAGCTGCTCAAAGAAGAAGAAATGCCCAGGAGATTTGTTCGCCAAAGTTCATTAACAATGCTAATGGCCAACTACTTGTGGAAGACAACGAAATTCTTCACAGGTGGCGACAGTATTGTGACGAACTTCCAAGGCTATACTTTCCAATAGCTTCACCTAACTTAAGCGAAGTATCCGACGTCACAGTCGAAGAAGTTAGTGAGGCGGTAAAATACTCCAAAAAGGGAAAAGCTGTTGGCCCAGACGAAATACCCTCAGAGTTTTGGAAAAAGATGGGAGACATCGGGTTTAGATGGCTCATGATTCTTGTCTCCAAACTTATACGAGGTGATCGCATGCCTAATCAATGGAGGGAAAGTTACCTTCTTCCAATTTATAAAGGAAAGGGTGATACTCGAAGCTGTGATAATTACCGTTCGATTAAGCTGATGTCACACACCATGAAGATCGTTGAGCGAGTCTTGGGTAGCCGACTGCGAAAAATAATTAGGCTATCTGATGACCAGTGCGGGTTTGTCGGGGGTAAGTCAACCACGGATGCAATCCAGAGTATAAGAATAATTATGGAAAAACATCGGGATTCTTTGGAGGATTTGCATGTCGTATTGGTTGATTTTGAAAAAGCATTCGATCGGCAACCACGAGATCTAATATGGGTGGCCCTCAGGCAACGAGGAGTTCCAGAAACCTATGTGCGGATAATTATGGACATGTATGATGGAGCAGTTACTAAAGTAAGATGCGCAGCTGGAGTCACCGAAGAATTCGAAATCACAGTAGGTGTACACCAGGGAAGTGTCTTGAGTCCCCTGCTCTTTATTACAGTTCTTGTGAAGACCCGATATCCCTACAACGAGCACTTGACGTATGGGTGGATGTTCTTGAAGGAAGTGGGTACCGCATAAGCGCGAAAAAGACAGAATACCTATGCTGCCCATTTTCTGATCCACACAGGCCTATTCCAGACATTTATTTGAATGGAGTAGTGCTTCCCAAGTGTGAAAAGTTTAAATATCTGGGGTCTATGATAAATTAATAACGAAGCTACTTGTGATGACGATATCAATCATCGCGTAAGCGTAGGGTGGATGAAGTGGCGGGAAAATTCTGCTATCTCCTGTGACCGAAAAATGCCCCCTAAGCTGAAAGGAAAGCTCTACACTTCAGTTGTTCGTCCAGCACTCACATACGGTTCACAATGTTGGACAATGTACAAAAAGTATGAGAGTAAACTAACGGCAGCTGAGATGAAGATGCTTCGTATGACAGCAGGAGTTACAAAGCTTGATCGAATTAGAAGTACGAAAATCCGAGGAAGCCTTTATGTTAAGAATACCATTTCCCAAAAACTTGAACACGACCGACTCAGTTGGTATTGCCATGAAAACCCCGTCAAAAAGACAATATCATACAACGTTCCAATTCGGAATAAAAAGAAAGGTAGGCCTAAACACTCCTGGTACAAACAAATGCAAAAACACCAGTATTCAGTTGGCCTCAGAAATGGAACAATACAAAACCGGGAGGCTTGCCGCCGATTTCTGAGGTCAACCCGGCGAACCCCACAGGCGGATCACTAGTGTGAAGCAGATACGTGGGAGAGTTATGATCCCCTCGACATCGAGATCATAACAGCGCCGAATCAAAGGAAGAAGAAGAACGCTTTATAGTACCTATAAGTCGGAAGTAAAAATGCAATTGTATGGCAGGAAGGTATCATTGATTTGTGTTATGCAAAGGAATTTAAAATTCCATCTGGAAGAAGCTTAAAGACCGTTCTTACTGCAGCCGAACATGTATAAAGAAATGAAGACAAAATTAGAGGACTTTTCACATCTACGTCTGATATTATAACTTTAAGTTGGATACAAAAAAACTCGTCCTTAATTTTAAAAAAAATTCAAAACTGACTATTTATTTGACTTTACCTTATCGTAGGTAGAAAATATTCGTTGCGAGACACTTCACCCTATACATGCGAATCCATAGAAACCAAAGTCCACAAGAAACTAATTGAGTTGGGTTATTAATTTCAATTATAATGATTATGTTCATCGATGTTAATCGATACATGTATCAAGCCCGTCAGATATTGTATCTGCGTTTGTACACAAAAAGGGAATTATTATTTTATCGTTGCTTCTAATTACGTGGCTTCATAGACTTTCTTTTAAATCATTATCTTAATTTTGTGATCTGAATGGTATCTAATACAGATGTTGCTAATTGCATAATTTAATTAACACAGGCTATACCTTCCAGCAATCAAATCTAAAAGTTTTCCTTTTTGAATTTAAATCCAAACAGAATTACGTGGCTGTTAAAAAGGGTATGAAGAAGTATAGAAATGGAAACTTTGAAGTGCGATGGTTAAATGTTTAGTTTGAAAGTTCAAAGTTGAAACTTTTATGGAGCATGAAAAGAAGGAAAGTTTAAATTAAAGTATGTAGACTTGACCTTTCGCTTCGGCAAATACACTCGTACATATTTTCATCTGTCGCATTATTAAAGATATACATACATATAGCTTTGCTTATTTTTTAAGTTAGTATAAAATGTTTTGATAATTTGATAAAAATATGGTTCCATTGACAACGAACGTGACAATTTATGAAAAGATTTTCAATGTTGCTATTGGAAACTTTCACATCTTTTTTTTCAACCCTAACGCACATATTCATCTATCCAATTACCCGAAAAAATCTCCGAACTGAATGTGTCAATGAAGAGAACGTGCCAGGATGGTGGAAGGCATCTAACGGGAACAATGCTTTTGATTGACACCAACCAGCAAACCAGCTTCTTGTTGAATCCAAGATTTTTCTTCTTTTTTTACATATCCATGTTGACGTATTTTCTGTTTTCAATCGTTGGTTTTTTCAGGATTAAATTAACGAAAATGTATAATGGAAAATGTAGCTTTGGGAACGAATTGACATTTTATCAGCCCTTTGGATACTTCCTCGATTTAGTTGAGATTACCGGAGTGGATTTATGTACATGAAAATTATGACTCAAATCCATGTTTATCTTTATTTCAAATAAAAAATATCACTCAACAATCTTTCAGAGTTTCGACAAAGCATAAAGGCTGTCGATATCAGAAGTAAGAAAGTATTACGTATTTCTATTGAATGAGATATTATGTTTTTTTTTTAAATAATTTGGTGCAGAAGAGAAGGTCTATTCTAATATCTGAATATCAAAATTAAGGGCATTATTTGACTTTTATTATCCACATAATATAAGAGCATGTTGCTTACCCATCTTTTTCGTCTTTGTGCTTGTGCAGAAGCAGCAGTTGATGCAGATGGTGAAGCGTGAGGATGACGATTATTTATCGGAAGGAAGGAATTTTGTGCAGATCTTGCCTGATGTTGAATACGGCTGCTTTTTTTTTCGATGTCGATGTCGTCTGCGTAAGCCAGTAATTGGCTGGACCTGTTGACGATGGTCCCTTTTGTTGCCGTGCCAGAGTCACAGATTGCTTTCTCCAACGCCAGGTTGAAGAGGAGGCAGGCCAAACCGTCCCCTTGTCGGAGTCCATTAAAGATGTTGATTGGTCTGGATAGCAATCCGGCTATTTTTACTTGGCTTGTTACGCTGGTCATGGTCAACTTACATAGTCGTGTCAATTTATTTGGGATGCCGAATTCTCTCATGGCTTGGAAAAGTTCTACCCTGGTTATGCTATCATAGGCGACCTTAAAGTCTATAAACAGATGGTATGTTGGGAGGTTAAATTCTAGACATTTTTCCATCGCCTGCCTAAGGGTAAATATCTGATCAGTTGTTGATTTGCCTGGAATAAAACCACACTGATATTGTCCGATGACGGTTTTAGCGTATGGGGTTATCCGGTCTTGTAGAATAGAGGAGAGTATCTTATAGGCGGTACTCAACAACGTGATACCTCTATAATTGCTGCACGTTGTGACATCTCTTATGTATGGGGCATATTATGCCTTTTCGCCAGTCTTCTGGCATTTCTTCCTGCTCCCATACGTGCCCTATAATATCATGAATTGCTTGACGTAAGGCTGGCCCGCCGTGACGGCTCCCGGGGCTTTGTTCTGTTTAAGCCGGCCTATAGCCTTCTCAACCTCTTCTATGCTTGGTGGCGGCAACATAGGGTATTCTTCTTGAAGTAGTGGAGCCTCCACTTCTGCAGTGAGCTGACCATTTAGCAATTAATTAAAGTACACTTCCCATCGCTCCAGTATGCTTTCAGGATCGGTGATCAGATTTCCCTCTCCGTCCTTGCAGTATGTGCAGCGTGGTGTGTACTGCGTCATGTTTCGGACGGATTGGTAGAACTTCCGCGCCTGGTGCTGACCTCGCTCTCGGCTATTTTCTATTTCACAGATTAGGTTCTTCTCCCAGACTGTTTTTTTTTTTGTCTGTGAGGCCGTTTTTCTGAGCTCTTTTTATTCCTCTTCGCGTGCCCGCGTTCTATGAGATTACTGCATTGCTCGGTACGCAACATTCTTACGTTCAGTCGCTAGCTTGCATTCATCATCAAACCAGTCGTTCCGATATTTACGACTGCTGCCTAAGATGGAGTTGGCAGTACTAATGACAGTATTCTTAAGGCGTGTCCACTTCTCATTTACGCCCAGCATACTGGCTCCAGGACTTACTCTCCCTAAATCAAGTGATTCTAGGGCGGGTCCTAACGCATTACCAAAGGTGTTACTGGTGTTTTCATTGCGCAGGGCAGCCGTGTTGATTCGAACCTGATCGGCGGATGCAATGCGTCTTCGCAAGGCAATCCGCCCTCGGAAAACCATACCAACAAGATAGTGATCCGAGTCGATATTGGCACCTCGGTACGTTCGTACCGTCATCAAGTTCGAGTAGTGGCGACGGTCTATCAACACGTGGTCTATTTGGTTACGAGTGACACCATTAGGTGATACCCAGGTGGCTTTGTAGATATCTTTACGCGGGAAACTGGTACTCGCAACGACCATGTTTTTCGATGCTGCCAATTCTAAGACTCGAAGTCCATTGTCATTAGTGTTCTCATGCAAACTATGGGTGCCTGCGTAATGCCTAAATACCGGCTCCCGACCTATTTTTGCGTTCAAATCCCCAAGAATGATTTTAACATCATACCTTGGACAGGCATTGAGGGCCCTCTCGACTTGTTCGTAGTAAGTCTCTTTTTCTTCGTCTGAGGACTCCTCCGTAGGTCCGTGAACGTTAATGAGGCTGATGTTCGTAAATGTGCCTCGCACGCGAAGAGTGCATAGCCTTTCGCTTATAGCGTTAAAGCCGATGATGGTAGACTTCATTTTTTCGCTGACTAGGAAGCCTACCCCGAGCATATGGTGTTTTGTATGACGGCTGTAGTATATGTCATATTCTTCCTTCTGTAAAACACCATTCCCTGTCCATCTGATTTCTTGAAGAGCTGTTATGTCAGCTTTATACTTTGCCAGGGCATCGGCTAGCTGCTGAGCAGCTCGAGCTCTATAGAGCGATCGTACGTTCCATAAGAAAATTCGTAAATCGTTTTTCAGTTTTCGTTGCGTGGGTTGTCGTCGTGTGATCAGTCCGTTTCCGAGGCTTGTTGTCGGTCTCGTAATTCATTAAGTTTTATGGGACAGGGAATTAACCTGTCGCGAAACCTGAGGAACCAGCCTGATCATATTAGCCAAACCTTTTTAAAGGCTTGTTTCTAGTGGCCGCCACGGAGAGGCTATGATCAGACTTCCACCAGCCTGAATAGTTACGGCACGTGCATGTTTTCGTATGCTAGATGTTATTCCCACGAAGAAGAAAAAGGACAGCTTAAATAATTTTTGTAAATTTTTCATAGATATATTGTAAGAGAAAAAAAAATTGTCGCATCATTTTTTCTCAAAAAATGCCATGAAAATGCAAAAGCACTTAAAATAGCATTTGTACTTGTGATATATGTACATAGTTACTATAGGGCAAGTTCTGCATTTTTAAACAAAATCGAACTCGCGATTTTGATCAAAGTTAACATTACGATGAAAGCGAAGGCGAATAAAGTGGGTCCGGCATTTCCCTTTATATGTATGTCTGTACCTCGATCACAAATCGAGTACAAAATATCTGTTTTAATGTTCAGCATTCACTTTCTTCTATCTCTTGCCGCTGCCGTGTAGTCCCTGTGTATAGAAATTCCTGTGTTGCGAAGTTGTCCAAGTTGTGATGATTCCTTCAGTATGCGCTCTACGTCATCTTTTTTTGGTAGCTTCAGGATGACACTTGCTACGTTGGTCTTGGGTCTCATCGAGCACGACTCAGTAACTAGCATGGGATCTGTGTTTCCGATCAACTGTACTGGCATATTTCCTTTGCCTTCACCTCTGGATTAGACTCGTCTACCACGGGCAGATGAATAACTATATTAGTTTCTATAGCCTTGCGTTCAAGATTTTCAACTTTACGCTCCAGTGACGAGTAACAGGTTTCCATATGCTCCAGCTTATTTCTTAGTGCCTGTACCTCGCCGCATATTCCCTCTGTGTTTGACTTTGTTCCCAAATGTGTTAGTTCGAGTAAAGTAGCTACAGCGTTAATGATAAAGCTTTCTAACTCAATAGTTGATATTTTACCTTCGGATGACGACGTCGAAGGTGCAGTTTCATCCCTTATTTCGTATGACATTTTTGAATGCTTACGTGTGTTGGATTGAGTCAAAATGTTGTTATTGTTGTTGCAATTATTTGGCGGGGTTCGCTTCATTGTACTGACACTTTTGTCGATTGCAATTCCTAAAATGACACAGCCCCACAAAAAATAAGTCCTCTGGCTCTTGGATGAGACCATGTGTCTTATATGTTTTTTGGCTCGCTGATTTCAAGTCCGGAGTCCGTTTGACCCAATCAAGTCAGGTTTAAGGGCGTTTGCAGGTCAAATTGCGAAATATTCGTTGAAAAATCTAAAAACCTATATGTATGTGTTTTTGGCATCGCTGTATTCGAATCCAGGCTTCTTTTGACCCCAACATGTAAAGGTCAAGGTCAAACAAAGGTCAAATCTCTGTAATCTAACGATATGATATTTTTGACCCCAGATTCTGAAAGAGAAGAATATTTTACATCTAAATTCCTCTAGACATGTTATTTTAAATGACCTCTGGAAAATATTCCAAGGTCAAAAACTCCTTTTGGATCTCTCGGCGGATGTATCGATAGTAAATCGAGATTTGGGGTCTCGAACCAGTTGATTCTTATGTTTTTGGAGTCACTGAATCCGAATATAAGGTGCGTTTAATCCCATTTTACAGACTTTAGGTCATTTGAAGGTGGTATCCATATCTCTTCAGAAGTAGCCTAAGATCACATTAAACTACAAAGTCATGATATCATTCGACTATGGTGCGATGTTCGACCCCGTTACTACTACTACTACTAAAGGGCTACTTCTAAAGGGATATGGAGATTACTTTTATGCTGTGATAATGTGATATTAAACTTGAGAAGCAGAAAAAAGAAAATAGGAGAAAAAACTTTACTTGTATTTGCCTTTAAAAACCAGGGTTGCCAATCAAGTAAGTTTCCGTAGTTGAAAAGGCAACCCTACTGAGGAAAACTGGAATAAGTACAAACAAGCTAGAAAGATCGTAACATGCATATCCGACGAACTAAATCTTAACATGATCAAAAATTACCGAAAAAATACTATTATGTCCCAGAAGCAGTAAGAATTTTTGGTCATTTGTAAAAAACGTACGAAACAGTACGAAATCCTCATTTCTAACGATCGTCTTCAATAACACTCCTTTTGTAAGCTCGATAGATAGGGCCAATTTGCTTGTAGCACAGTTTGCTGTTAATTCGACGCCACCAGAGAGTGACATGACACCTCCCATACTTGAGAGCGTAAGCGATTTAATGGAACGAATCTTCTTTCGCACTCATGCCGTTACTAGAGTACTAAAAGATCTTGAAATTCACAAATCCAGTGGTCTGGATATATTATCCCTCCTATTGTTCCAAAGAGGCGTTCTTCAATGCTGGCAATGCTTTCCGAGCATTTGTCCAGTCTGTCCCTAAAAGAGGCAAATCGTCCTCCCCCTCTTACTAACGTCCAATTATTGCACTTACGTCTCAAGGTTATGGAAAAACTGATCAATTTTCGGCTTAAGAAAAATATCTCGAGGAACGACAGCTTCTTAATGACCGGCTGTATAGCTTTCCACTGGTGAACTGATGGTATTTCTCACCGAAGAATGAAACCAATCCTTACGTCATTTTGGAGAAACAAAAGTAATTGCACTTGATATTTCAAAAGCATTTGACAGGGTTTGGCACGAAGCTCTTTTGTCGAAAATGCGTGCATTTCGTATCGATGAATCTCTTCTTCGTTGGATTAGAAATTACTTTTCGGAATGTTCACTACAAATTGTATTAGACGGTCTCAAATCTGATATCCACAAAATAAACGATGGTGTGCCCCAGGGCTGCGTTTTGTCTCCGACACTCTTCCTTATACAAATAAACGATCTTTCACTTCCTTGTCATGGGATATGGACTTCCAACGACAGTGCTCATTAAATCCTTTGGTGGGTTCGCATAAGGTGAAAGTTAATTGTAAATTTTTTGATTGTCATTTTGAATATAGCTGTCTCTATCATATCAATAAAGAAATATAGAGAGAGCGATTGTCAAAACGACAATCAATTAATTTAGTCATCATTTTACTCTTACGCGATACGGGCCCTAAACTTGACGGCATTATCAAATGACAAATCAAAAACCGTGTAGAATTTTATGCTTCGAAAACTCAATGCTGTTTATGGTCGCTAAAAAGTAACCCTCCCAAAATGCCACTTTCTATGAGTCGCACTTGCATCGAGGAGACTGAACAACTTTCAGCTATCGGTATCGGTATGTGCATCACAGATCATCTTTTGTGGAGTGATCACATATTTTCGCCAAAAACGCTGCCAAGTGTTCAGGTTTTCTCGACCGATGTAAAAAGTTTTCTTTCCTTCTGATCTGGCTGCGATCAGTGAAGCCTATATTCGTCCCAAGTTTTAGTAGAATTTCCATATTTGGGCAGGTGCTTCAATAACCCCATACCGGAAACATTTGAATTTCTCGAGGACCGCCGCAATGTTTCATGTCTATCATTATTTTACCGCTATTTTCATAAGCAGTGCTCTAGTGAAAAAAATTCAACCGTAATACCCGTACTTCAAGGAATGCTTATCAGCGTACCCTTCAGCCCAATTTTGGACGTACTATCAAGTACAGAGATTCTTTTTTTAGCCGCACTACACGAATGTGTAATGCTTTAGCCGGCTCAATGTTTCCCACTCATTGCAATGTGCAGACATTCAAAACCAATGTGCATTGGTATCTCCTTTCTCATCCTATCCTACTTTCCTAATTGCTCGCACTGTATTCAACATTATAAGGGTATTCCTAACCCCTTGAGTGCGAGTTCAAGGTTAACAAAGATACAATACAATCCCAGACTTGTCAAAATGTTCTCAAACAAACCACTTCGCAAGGATAGTATAGATGAAGTCCTTTTCAAACAATATACCAACAAAAAGTTTCGTTAAATAATAATGACAGCAGGGGAAAATCATATAAAAAACTAACAAAGAGTTAAAACGATTTTCAGGTCGGTTTAATATCTGAGATCTGACAAATGGGATCGCTTCTGCCAAATTAGTTATTGCCCAGGAGAATAAATGAGAATCCTCTATTAAAAGCTAACAGGCAAACAATAACAATAAATTAAGTATCTCAGTTGGGGCATAAAAAGTCAGGCGTAATCGAAATACAGCGAGAGCGAAACAAGGTACTTAATCTTAATGGAATTTCAATTATAATAATTATTTTATACGTTCATTCAGGAGCACGCTCAATTGCACGCACGAACGCCTGTTCTCTTGTATAAAATTAATTGAAGATGGACCCTCGTTTACAGGTGACGCGACACGTTGTGACATCATTTCACTGGAAGTTAAACAGTGAATGAAGTAAAAATGTTTTAATTAAAAGAATCTACCGCTCACACCAAAGGGGCCATGGAGATGAGCTTAATTGCATTTAAGTCACCATTTTAATAACATTGGCCGTTGAGTGCAGAGATGATTGCATTGGACTTTTAAAAAACAGTGAACAATGTATGCAATTTTATCCTGGAAGGAGCAATTTATGTAGATGGGACAGTTTAAAACGGAATAAGACCCGAGGGAGTACTTTAAAAAAAAATAAATAGTTAGGTTTTTGACAGCTGCAGACAGACTTGTGAAGAACTTTTCTAATTAGAGGATTTTCGAAGGAAACCCCTTTTTCGATTTTAGTCCTTCGAGAACACCCAAAGGGATAAAGTTTCATGTAACAGCTTGCCGATGCACTTCGTTTCTGTTGTTCTAGAAAGTTTAGTTTGGGATATTCTCGGAATAGAGCTCGATCAATACGTAATTAGTAAAACGGTCAAGGGCATTCCAATGCCTTAAATGCCTGTCGGATGAAAAGTTTTCAGTTTTATCAAATTAATATAAATAATAAATTTTATTGATTAGAAGAAAATTAATCAAAACATTTGCTAATGACTTTTTGAATTCACATGTTATGTTTAAATTAAGCCAAGAAGTTAGCAGAAGTCGAGGGTAGATATATCCAATGTTGTAGTATACGACTTCTGGGAAGTAATTGACATTTACACCGCGCTGCTTAGCAACGCTCTGAATAATGCAAATTAACTAGAGGAGGAAGAAGGTCGTGATACATCTTCTCTCGACAAAACAACTCCAGGCGCTTTTCCAATCAAGTCTGCAATCGCAATTCAGCCACCACCTCAAACTATTGTCTATGTTTTCGGGAAACCTATTGAAATGGAATTTTCATTTCATTTGTTTGACGATATGGTTTCTACAATAAGATAACGTCTTTTATAGTACCTAGGTGAAGAAGTTCATACATGGAACTATTCTTGTTGATCAGAGGGGAAAAGGAAGAGGATTATGTTTGAATCGAGCAAGAGAAGAAGTGAAGGAAGATTGCAGCTTTGAATCTTGTGTGAAGTATTGTATGAATATGAATATAAAGAGGGGGATTTGCACTACGACCTAAAGATATATTGTGCCTCATCCATAGTTGTTAACCCTATAAAGCCCTTCCTCCAAGTTTATCCATTTGATGAGTCTGATTATTTGGAGTAAATTCAAAGAGGATAAAACGCTCTCTTCTACCTAATAGTGTCCCAGGGAGTTTTTTCTTTGATGCATTAGTTCTTCGCATCCGGCTGGTATGTGTTCCGGCGTTTCTTCGTGAGTATTGCAGAACCAGCATGTGGGGCTGTTTATCAGGCAAATAATACTCAAGTGTCTTCTTAGTTTACAATGAGCTGTGAGGAGTTACCACTCGTAGATTGTTCCTACTTAAGTTGATACAGTTTTTGAAACGATATTGGTTATAGTTCCCAAGAAGTATTTTGGCCTGCCTCAGTTTTGGGAGCTCTTTCCAGTTCTTGGATCATTTGGTCTCCTCCTCTATTTTGATTTCGTTTAGATTCTGTTTAATCCTATTTAGCAGAAAGGCTCTGGCCTCTATTTCTGCTGGAGAGTCTGCCTCCACACTTCCCTGGACACATACATGTCCAGGTACCCAATGAGTATATTCTACATGTTTATTCCAGAGGAGTTTGGAATGATTCCTAGATATTTTACTTCCTTCCCTGTTACTCTTCTTTCGCCAGCTAATCGAATAGGTTTCATGACTGTCCATTTGATAACTACTTAATGGACCTTAAAAAACTTATCAAGCAGTGTGAATTTGGTAGTATAGAAGATAGAATGCTTCGAGATCAGCTTGTAGTACTTAGGTGTAGCAGACAAAACACTCCAAAAGCGATGGTTAGAAACCGAAAAATTGGAACTTAATAAAGTAATCGAAATGGCAAGAGCGGCTGAAGCATCAAAGCAACAAGCGGACAAAATAAACAAATCACAAAACCCAGCTGAAGAAAGTGGAGCAGTAGATATCATAAAAAACCAACGAACATCGAGACAACCAGAAAGACAATCAGAGAGACAGAGAACGACAAACAGTGGAAGTAACTACAAAGAAAAAAGGGATTATAATAGGAATTATGCATATAAAAATAGAAGTAATAATAATAATTTGGATTATTCTTCTAGGTATAATATTGGAAATTGTATGAACTGTAAATTCTGCGGGAGAAGGCATGAAAAAGGGAATTGTGCAGCATATGGAAGAAAGTGTCGCGAATGTGTGAAAATGAATCATTTTGAAACGGTATGTCGTAGTAAACAATTGCATGAAATGCATGAAATCGATGACTTTGACAATTTATATCTTGATACAGTAGTGATGATAAATGAAATTAGGAATTCGTGGTATAAGGAAATTTACATTATGAATCAGAAAATACGATTCAAATTAGACACAGGGGCAGATGTAAATGTGATTCCTCTAAGGATATTTTCATTATTTAAAGGTGTGAAATTAGATGAGCTAAGAACAGAACTAAAAGCTTATAATGGGTCGGAAATAGAAGTAAATGGGTGTGCGGAACTTCCAAGCAAGGTTGATGGAAAGCAAATAATGTTGAAGTTTGTAATAGTAGAAAATGGATCGATACCTATTCTTGGATTGAAAGCATGCATAAAATTAGGCTTAATTAAAAGAATTGATAAAATAGAAAAAGTGGAAACAAATGAGCAGTTGGTAAACAAATATAAAGAGAATTTTGAAGGATTAGGGTCATTTGAAGGGGAGTACAGATTAAAATTAAAAAGTAATGCGAATCCGGTAGTAAGAGCAGCACGAAGAGTGCCCATTGCCTTGAACTTACCATTGAAAAGGGAACTGGAAAGGTTATGCATTCGAGGGATTATAGAAAGAGTTAATGAACCCGCTGAGTGGGTATCTAACATAGCCATTGTGGAAAAAAAGGATAAAAGTTTAAGATTGTGTTTGGATCCTAAATATCTGAATGAGGCATTAGTTGAAGAAATATATCCTTTGCCAACTTTTGAACAAATTGGAGCACAGTTAGCAAATATGAAGGTTTTTTCAGTTTTGGATTTGAAGGAGGGGTATTGGCAAATAAGATTATCTAGTGAATCTGCGAGCCTTTGCACATTTTCTACACCATTTGGCTGTTTCAAATTTAACAGACTTCCTTTCGGAATAAAAGTAGCACCACAGGCATTTCAAAGACTAAATGAACTGAATTTTAGTGACATACCCGGGGTCATAGTTTATGTAGATGACATATTAGTAAGTGGGAGAAGTTTGGAAGAGCATGATGCGAGGTTGGAATTATTGATGAAAAGGGCTAGAAAAAAAAAATGTCAAATTTAATAAAGATAAAATTCAGCTAAGAGTCAGTGCAGTGAATTATTTAGGGCGCACGATTTCGTCAAATGGAATTCAAATAGATGATAAAATAATGAAGGCAATAAAGGACCTAAAGGCTCCTGCTACTAAAAAAGATGTACAAATTTTGCTAGGAATGATAAATTATATGAGAGACTTCATACCAGATTTATCTGAACTGTCATATCCACTACGAGACTTGCTAAAGAAAAATACAATTTTTCAGTGGCTCACAGCTCATGACGTTTGTCTAGAAAATATTAAAGATCTTATATCCAAAGCTCCGGCACTAAAACCCTTTGATTCTTCGAAACAAGTGACTATTCAAGCTGATGCATCGAAATTTGGTTTGGGATGCACGCTTTTACAAGAAGGTAGGCCCGTTGGGTTTGCATCGAGAAGTTTAACTTCATCTGAAATAAACTATTTGCAAGTGGAAAAAGAACTCCTTGCTATAGTGTTTGCTTGTGAAAAATATCACACTTATATTTATGGCCGTTATAACTGATCATAAACCATTGCTTGGAGTAATGAATAAAGAAATTGGACAAATTCCATCACCTAAACTCCAAAGAATGAGAATTATGTTATTAAAATATACATTAAACTTAAGATATGCACCGGGAGCAGAGATGTTTATAGCAGACTTATTGTCTCGAAATTTTGGTAGTTACGAAACAGAAGCAGAAATAAAAGACATGGATGAGTTGGTTCATATAGTATAAATGTTAGCGAACAGAAAAAATATTGTTTTAAATTAGAAACTGAGAAAGACAGTTGTTTAAAAAACCTTATGAAAGTAGTTAAGCTTGGTTGGCCAACAAATAAAAACAAATAGTCGGGTGATTTACAGATTTACTGGAAACTAAAAGATAGCATCTTTGTAGAAGATGGCCTTGTATTTTACAATACACGGATAATAATACCCTGCAGTTTGAGAAGATCTATCCTAAAAGAAATAGGGTAGAGTGGGGCAGATTCGACAGATTTTCTGTAAATTCCTTATAACTTTTATAAAAATGTATTTTTGAATGAGATTTTTGTTTTATTTGAAACTTAAGCAATTTTACTAAAGGAATTCACAAAGCTTGAAGACTTTACTCAAAACTAGGAGTTTAAAAAAAATATGTTAAGAAACTGCTTCAAAATGTCGAAAGTGCCTCATAGGTGGGGCACTTTCGTCGTACTCGTGGGGCACATTCGACGCAAATGTAGATGACACAGAATGTAGAACAAAAAAGATATTTGTTTGCTCGGTTATGGCACGTTGTTTCTTATTTATTTAAATAAATCAATCTTATATCTAAAAACATAAAAATTAAATAAGGTAGGTACTTCAGAAATTAATGTTTAAATTAAAATTAAAATCACATTCAGTTTTTATACGAATATACATACGCAGTATGTATCAAATAAGATCACAAACTATCAATAACTTATCGATGAAGGTATTGAATCTTTTTTTTTTAAAGTAAACTTCGGTAAAAACGAATTCATTGAACGTTGTAAGGGTTCATGTCAACGTTCCTAAAAAAAATTAGATTAGAATATCTTGATGAACCAGCTGGGTGTTCTGGTAACGGCAGCTTCAACTCGATATCACTTCTGAAGACAAGAGATATATCTTCAAAGAGGGGCCTAAAAATTGCCAATTGTTCGATTTTTAACGGAAAAAATCTATATAAAAATTAAACTCGTTCTTATTTTCAAATCGGGTTATCTGACCAACATAATATTTGGTAATTCGTGCGTCAAACTTGACCAAAACATAGTCGACAATGTTAAGTTTAGTGTCGCCCTTAATTTTATAATCACTTGTATTTGTTTCATCGATTTCGCAGCGATTAGTCTTCTTCTTATATGAGCGAATCATTCTAAAAAAAATTACAGAAATAACATGGGGCACATTCGACTATTGTCGTAAGTGCCCCACGTGCTATCGGCAAAAGTGCCCCACACTTAGTTTTTATAAAAAAATTAAATTTTCTTAAAAACTTCTAATCATAACTTACATAAAATATACCATCATCTACTTTTAATAATACACTACAACTTGAATTGGACACCTATTAAATTCCGCTACCACAAAATAAAATATCGCTTACCTCGTGCCTGAGCAAAGTTACACAAAATCACTTAAATATGAAAAAAATACTCTAGACACCACAGCAGTCGAAAGGGAATTGTAAAAATACGTATATGATAGGAGAGAAGGGTGTGGCCAACAATACCATTAAAATTTTGATTAAAAAATCAACTGTCTTTTCACAGTTGTAAAAGTCAAATGTGCCCCACCGTCGAAAGTGCCCCACCCTACCCTACACAGTTGTCACTTATGCATAGAAAAAACAAAAGCAAGAGCTAGAAGTTTAGTTTTTTGGCCTGGATTAAGTAAAGACATAGAAGAATTAGTTGAAAAATGTAGCATATGTCAGAGCTTAAGGGCGGCTAATGGAAAGGATCCTATGATTCCTCATGAAGTTCCTTTAATTCCTTTTGATAAAATTGGGATGGATATTATGGAATGGGTGAAAGTCTTATTTGGTAGTTGTTGATTATCTATCAAAGTACGTTGAGGTACAAAAAATAAAAAATATAACAGCCGAGGAAGTAGTTGAAAAGTTGAAAAACATTTTCGGGACACATGGAATTCCACGTATAATAATAGCTGATAACATGCCATTTGGTTCATTTTTCTTTAAAAGTGTTTGTAATGCATTGGATATTAAGATAGTGACTTCAAGTCCACATTATCACAAATCTAATGAAAGCTTTGTCAAAATAGCGAAATCATTACTAACAAGGGCTGAAAAAGGTGATGAAGAATTATGGAAAATGATCTTAGAGTATCGTAATACACCCATCAAAGGAGTAAACTTGTCTCCGGTGGAAATATTATTTGGTAGGAAAACTAGAACACTAATACCAGGGAAATTGAGCATTTTGGGAAAAAAAAAATATACAGTGAAGTTAAGGAATCCTTAGAAAAGAATTGTTGCAAAAGGAAAAAATGGTATGATAGAACAGCAAGAATAAGATTAGAATTTCAAGTAGGAGAATCGATTTGGTACAAAGATGGTAGAGAATGGGTTCAGGCTAAAATCATTAGCAAAGCAGATACTCCGCGATCATTTTGGATTGAACTAAATGATGGACGGACATATAGAAGAAATACTATTTTTTTTAGGCATATGCAATAGAGTATTTTAAATGCCTTCTCCCAAAAGAAACAAATGAATTATTTAAAAGAACTAAGTATATACGAATATTAATAGTTTAAATTGAATTATGTATATTAAATTAGTTTTAAGTTGAATTATATATATATATATATAAAAAAAAAAAAAAAAAGTTTATCAGAATCGATTGTTTAGTTATAGTACTTAGTCTAACGTTTAAATGAAGACGAAATTTGAAAAAAGGAAGATGTGTTAGTAAAGGAACTATGAATATGTATGTATAGGTTATGTCATGATGTAATGAAACAGATATGAACAATAAAGTCAGTGTTGAATTGAAAGCTAAGATTACTACACCTACCATTTGCTTGTAATAGTTAGTCCTGTCTGGATGATATCACAGAGAGTTTCTTCAAACTTCCATAGGGCCATAATAACGAGATCATCAGGGGAACCCATGCAGCGTTTACCTTGAGAGGTGGGATTTTCTAGCAGTTCATCCACTAGAAAACTCCACAGCAAGAGTGATAGTATACCTATGATATATGATTAGATTACGTCGAGATTTGATGTGATTAAAGTGAGCTGAAGGCCATAATTTTCGTAATTATCCGTAAATGCAAGCAATGACAGTATTCGTGTGTCTAT
Source organism: Chrysotoxum bicinctum (assembly GCA_911387755.1). Classification (NCBI taxonomy): domain Eukaryota; kingdom Metazoa; phylum Arthropoda; class Insecta; order Diptera; family Syrphidae; genus Chrysotoxum; species Chrysotoxum bicinctum. The sequence continues at coordinate 172,310,648 of OU426988.1, read as the reverse complement.
AAACTGAAAGATGACGGTCGATAACATTACAGTGATCAACTCCTTTAATTTCACGGACACATAGCCAAATGTCAGGTAGGTGGAGTAGAGTTATCAAACTTTTCCTTGGAAATTGGAATGACTTGTGATTTTGAGGGACTCAAGAGTAGCCGTTGGCATTGGACCAAGTATTTTTTTGACTAAAACCGTCGTTGATAGCAAGGGAAATTTCAGCAAGTTGAGCATATAAGTATTCTAACAACATGAAGGCCAGAACATGGATTGGACTCATGATCGACCCCTGTTAGACTCCTTGCTCAACAGGTCTAAGAGTTGAACACTTTCCACCAGAAATGACTGTTTGAAATCTGTCATACAGATAGTTTGTTATCAGCGAGTACGATCTGTTGCTGAAGCCGAAGGAGTTTAGCAGTTTTCAATTAAGAATGCTATGATTCACCTTATCAAAAGGGTTTAGAGAAAAGCAAAGGAGATTAAAAAAAAAAAATGTTGAAAAAAAGTTTTTTAAAAATGTCCAAATGTCCAAAAATATTTTGGTCAAATGTCCAAAAATAATTGGCCAAACCATTGAAAATCATCTTATCTCTCTAAAGATAGAGGAGGTCTTACCTCCTCGGAGTTCTGTTCTAACAAGAACTGAACTTTTCCCGAACCAGCAGTTCCTTAAATACTTTCCATTTGTTTAAAAATAAATCAAAATAAAATATTTTATTGATAGTACTAAAATAGTATTGAAAATCCCGCCAAATATTTCCAAAAACATCTGCGGGCGGGATTTCGTGATTCGGGATTTTGTGCGGCGGCATTTCGTTACTCTCTCCTTGATTGACCTGTTCTAAAAAATTTAGTTGTCTGGAGGAACTCCTGACTTACCAAAAACCAAAATAGCTTCATTTTATCTAAAACTCTTTTGACTGATTTCGATGATTCACATGAATTTCATGCTATTACTAGAAAATAACCAATTTTGTAGAAATTGAATTCGAGCTTTAAAAATTAAATAAAGAGTGAGAATGAAAATAAAACAATTTAATATTAAATTCATATTATTAATTAAATAGTGAATGACAATGGCATTAATTAGTTAAATGTAAAAGTATGCAATGCTTTTGTAATACAAAATGAATATGAAAATGAAGTATTATTAAGGATGAAATGCAAATTCGGAATTAATGAAGAAAAAAATAGTGTTGATTGTTGACACTTTAAAATAAATAAATAATTGAACAGTATTAAATTCCATTTAACGGACAATTAAAATTTCAATGGTTAAAGTTTGTCGACAAAAGTGGCAATGCATTTAACTTCTAAGACAATTTTTTATTTTAAAAATGTTCTTCAGCAGGGTGCGGTCAACTCGCCGATTCACACCATTAATCTTATAGGTAGTCGAAGCGATGCGATGCTAGAAGCGTTTGCGTGCGATAAATATATTTATGTACATTAATTCTTATATATACATATGTACGTGCGCACAGTGAAGTGATATTTGATGCAAGAGTTGCGTGTTTCTCGCACACCTATCGCAAGCATCTCGCTCACAAACTGTTATGACCACTTTTTCAAGCGAGTAAAATTTTGTTATTTTAGTGCTTGTGTTGTGTGGTGCAACTTTTTGACAATTTTGGCACCAATAATTATAAAAGAATTGACAACAGAACCGCACAAAATCGCTTTTACTGTGCATGTCGCATCAAATTCTCGCATCTCGAATCGCTTGTCGCATCGCATCGCATCGCTTTGTCGCACTACTGTACGCGCAGCCTATAGTTCAGGCAATATCCCATGCCAACGACCAAATTATAAGAGTTCTTTGGACCGTGACATTGACAAGATTCAGTGTAACTACGATAACTGAAAATCAAATTTCAAAAATCGGCAACCATTCTGTTAAGGATTCTGTTGTTGTAAACTAGTGATCGTATAGCACCACATGGACACCTGCTGGCGAGTAAGAGCGTAGTTAAGTAGTACATCATTGGATCAGTATGTGATTACCATGCTCAGATTTTCCGATGGTTCGATACCTAGCCACTGTCACTTGGGATTGGAGTTACTCGCCATTCCTGCCGAAAACATTTAAGAAGGAATGGTTAAGAGTTATGAGGCACTATGTTTGGGTTCTCTTAAGGCTGTTATATAATTTATTTATTTTATTTTACCTATAATATCGGGTTTTCAAATGAGGATTTGACAGCTTTTTTTTTAAATAAAACGTAAACCATTTAAGGTATCTCGAAAATTTAATAATGGTTTGAACTCCTCGTACAACCAAAAAATGTTTGTATGACACATGAAGCAATTCATGTGTCCACCACAGGCACTTTTCCATCAGGGGCTGATTCATTGAATTCGATGTCACACAATTCTTCGGAAACGGCCTCTATCTCTAGTTCAATATTGCCTCTGAGCTTCTCTTGATTTAACGTTGCCCATTAAAGCCACACCATACAGTTATATTTTGCAGCTGAAATGGTGTATCTTGAAGAACATGAGAACTTTCAACTCACGAAGCCGTTTAGGCAAAAATGCGCTTTATTGTTGAAGACAGCAAATTGGCAATAACACTTTTTAAACGGAGTTTTAATTATTTGTAAGCCCTCTTCATTCGCGAACTTCACCATAATGAACATTTTTATTTTACTGAATGTTTTGACATTGACAGTTTGGTCTTCGGTTTAACGCTGCGTTCACAGTGCAAAGATCTGAAGTCCCTATTAGAAAACACCAAGCCCATCCGGCCTAGTATGGCAAGTTTTCAAAATGGATTTAAGCATTATTTTGGTCTTAAAAAAATAACTTGTCGAGGAAATGACCCATCCATTATAGTTAAAGCCCAACAGAAATGAAGATGGCAGAATTGCGAAACCTAATTTTTTTCTTGCGAAACTCATAACATGCGATATATTTAGTAATCCTAAACATCGTTATTAAAAATAAAAGTATACTTTTGTCTTCACTCGATTTAATCTTTTTATAAGCAACCTGAAAAACAATAAATTCCAAAATCTTCAGCACAACTCATTACAAATATTTCCATGGAAAATGCGAATTCATTCCATCGACACACACAGCTTAACATTTGAGAATTCATTGAATTATTTTATTTAGCTTTGTAGGTTTTAAATTGCTAATTCTACAGGAGAGTGAGGGTTTAGCTGAGCAAGTTGAAACCTTGCGGTATAAATTGATTTTACTTGTGAAAAGCCGATTAGAGGATAAAATTACATGAATTCTCATAAAGCTTTTCATGATTTATACCCGCACGTTATTGCTTCAGTATTATTATCATCGACCCTGTTTCCGCTGAATTAATTCAAAATAATATAACAATATGGTGATTCTGGGATTAAAAACAAAAGATAATTTTAACACTTGTGTAATTTTAAGTACCCATTTAAGTCATTTAAGTTCATACAGAATTGATGATACTCAGTAAATCAAAATGGAATGAAGAGATTTTGTGGAAAAAGGTGTATATATCCGCAAAATAAACTATCGTACCTTACATTACCAAAATAAAGAAATATTATTTGGAATATACAAACAAGGCTAATTCATGTGGAGAATATTTAAATAGTTTACTAGAAGAATTAGCGTGCATACAAATTGGACCAGGAAAATTCCTAACATAACAAAACTTTTCTTTTCCGAGTGCTTCAAATAATATTCGAAATTTCAAACTATTCCGATACGTAATATGTGTGAAACAATTGAGATCCGGATAGTGTCTTTATTCGGGCAGTTAAATTAGGTAGTTCAAATGTCCACTATCTGCCCAAGTAACAATTTTAGCTTGTTCTAAGTATTTTAAGCGATTCAAGAGCTTTTCGAATTAGGTTAATTAATTTTTAATAGCGACTCATAGGTTCTATAAGGCACGTTATGCATTCGTAAAAAAATCGAACTCGAGATTTTGATCAAAAGTTGACATTAAGATGATAGCGAAGACTAAAAAAGTGGGTCTCGCAATTCTGTCTGTCTGTCGGTTCGACTACAGTCTAAACGGCTCGGCCGATTTTCTTTAAACTTGCTAGATATCATTTTTAATTTTTTCCCCCACACGTTTTTTTCTTTTTTTTTTTAAGAACAAAAATAACGGCACCTGCCATACGAAATTTTTTTCGAAATTTTATAAATATTTTTTTTTTCTCAAAAACTGTTCAACAGATTTAAAAAACACAAAGAAATGTCATTCAGTTAAAGCTAGGTAAAGCCTAGTAATCAGTTCAAGTGAAAATGAAAATTTCATATAAATGTGGCGGATGGTTCACTCGCATGTTGAAGACAGCGTGAAAAACTGTGACATTTTTCAGATAATTTAAATATTTTGTTTCAAAATAAAAAATTGAAAATTTATAAACAGAAGTAAAGAATGGATAACGAAGTTTTTGATACTGCTCTGGAGAGTTTACTTAATGAAAGTACAGTGAACATTGGAAAACGTGAACTAATTAAAACCGAGGGTGTTCATGTTTTTGAGATTGTTCATGTTTTGGAATGTAACATTTTATGATTAAAATAGTATTCCTACCGTATTGTCTTACTACTCCTCTTAAAATAAAACCTATTTATGATTTTTTTTTTACAGTTTTACAAATACTGGTACCTACGGGTTCATACTGGTACCTACGGGTTATTAAAAAAATTGATTAGATTTCATTTTTAAATTAGAACGTTTTACAAATAAAAGTTTTATTTAACAAACAAAATTTTTATTTTTTTGTCTTTTCTATTTTTTGCCAACATTTTAATAACTACAATTTCTCTTAGGCGTTTATGTCGCTTTGGTCAAAACCTTCACCTGAACACCATTCCAAAGCCTTTTTAAATATTTCATATTACGCAATGTCAAATTTATGGGGCCCCCGAAGTTTTAAAAAAATTAATTCAGTGCATTTTTATGTAGAAATGTTGAAAAAATGTCTGTTCACGTTTTATTCAGTATTTCAGATGAGTATCAAAAATTCACGTGGAAAAGTTTATTCTATTTTCGTTTTTATTCTCCGCGTGTTATTTGGAACGTATTTATTTTTCATTTCACGCTGGGTGAGTACTAGGCTTAATGGATGAACAAATTTTCCGAAAAATGGTTTTTGATTTTCTCAAAAACTGTACCATCGATTTTGATAATTTTTGGATTTAAAAAAAAAATTGTTTTTTAAAACTCAATATTTCGAAAACCCCATGCTAGATTTGTTTTAAACTTGATAAATAAAAGTTTCTTAATATAATCTACAAGATGTGAGAATACCTAAAAATAAAGGTACCCACCATACGAATGGTAAAAAATTTAAAAATATGTTTTTTTATAAATCGTATTTTTCTCGAAAACGGCGCCTACAATTTTTTTTTTCAATTAATTTGTATGATCTTTCATTTAATAAAAAAAAATTTGAAACCAAGATTTTACAGCTTGTACCTACCATAGAACCATTTTTTCGAATTTTGAATTTCTCATTATCCAAATAACAGATCTTAATGAAATTTTTTATAGAGAAGCTTCTTAAAAGTCTAAAACACATTGCATTTCAAGACTTTAAAATAAATATTTTTTGAATTTTTGAAAAAAAAAAATCTATTTTTTCTTTTTTTGAAAATTCGATATCTCAGAGACGGCTCAATATTTTTTTTTATAAATTAAATTTTTATTCGAACAATAATAAAAACTTTAAATTGGCGTACCAAAATTTTTTCTTAAGAATCTTTTAAAAAGTTTGTATATAAAAGCTTTTTTTTAAGAAACCACTACAACGACTTAAAACTTTTGTTTTTGCATAAATTCATATTTGCATAGCATTCTGTTTTTGTCTCTTACTACTAAAAGAATTTTAAAAAATTATTTTATCCTTATGAAAAATTTTTCTCTATTGACATTCGTTTTAAAATTCCTAGTATATTACATAGGAGCAAGTTCGTGCGACCCAGTCGTGCATTTTATTTGTGTTAGTATACGTGTTAATAAATAAATAGATTAATGCGAAAATAATTTTTATTTTTAGTAGATCATTTCAGCTTCTTTATTTTCAAGCCAACACATTTTTTTTAAAAAAGATGCAAGAATTTATGAATAAGATATACATATATGTACATACACAGAACCGGCCCTAACCAAACTTGCGCTCTGTGCAAGATTTGTAGAAAGCAACCCTTTTTTATATTTGCATACATACGTACATAACGAAAAAACAACAAACGTACAATAATATTGGGCAAATACCAGGTTGTTCAATAAGTTTTGTCGTTCGATAAGAAAAACACAACTTTATAGTTCAAAATACACTTTATTATTCAGTATAATCTCCTTGAACATTAATACACTTGCTCCAACGATCCTCCAATCGGTGGATCCCATCCCTGAAGTGAGAATCCGGAAGGTCTGCAAAATATGCTTCAACAGCCTTTATGACCTCTTCATTTGATGAAGATTAAGAATTTTATTTTTCAATTTGTTTTATATACAATTTGACTTAAAACTAACTTATTACTAAATTAAATCATGTTGGCTCAACAATAGGGGCCCAACGTTCTTCATTTGGCTTTACATAATGCTATTTGCTTACAATATCATATTAATGTTTTCTTAATCTAATTCATGATTTTTTTAATATTAACTAAATAATAATTTTTGATGAGTGGGCGTTTTATCCCCTGTAGTATTGATTGTTGTTCTTCTCGTAAAAGGGTGCGTTGTCGTTATGGATGATGTCTTCAAATTGATCGTCAGTGATGGCTCGGGTGTATAGATACTTGTCACGAGGCTCCAGTTCATGCTGGAGAAGTTGTTGCACTTCTGTGTTGGGATGATCTTCCAGGTTCCTGATGATTTTTCCGGAGAGCTGCAGTAAATACTTGTCCAATGGTATTAATTTTGCTTCTTTATACAGATTCCTTGTTGGTATATATTTCTTCGTCAGTGTGTTACGATACAGTCCAGTGCAAATGCGGAGCATCTTTCTTTCAAAAAGCTTCATCTTTTTCATTTGATGAAAAACGCTTGCCACGCATACATTTTTTGAGTTCTGGAAACAAATGGAAGTCGCTGGGGGCCAAATCTGGTGAATACGGTGGATGCTCCAACAATTCAAACTTTAATTCATGGATTTTAGCCATTGTCAAAATGCTCTTGTGACACGGTGCATTGTCCTGATGAAAAAGGATTTTTTTCTTCTGCAAACCGGGTCTTTTTTCACAAATATTTTCCTTCAACTGGTCCAAAAGGTTGCAATAATATTCAGAATTAATTGTTTTACCAGTTTGCAAGTAATCCACAAACAAAATTCCTTTCGCATCCCAAAAAACTGATGCCATAACCTTTTTGGCCGATTTCCGGACACGAACTCGTTTCGAAGCCGAACAACCAGGTTCACACCACTCTTTAGCCTCTTGTTTTGATTCGGGATCATGGTGATAGACCCAAGCCTCATCCATAGTGATGAATCGACGCACAAAATCTACTTTATCCTTTTTAAAACGCTCCAAATGTTGCTGAGAAAGTCGCATTCGAATGTGTTTTTGTTCCATCGTTAGCGAATGCGGCACCCATTGTGCACACAGCTTTCTAAAGCCCTAAATTTCACTTAAAATATGGCTCACACTGCCTAATGAGATGTGTAGAGCCTCTACTAAATCTCTCTCAGTCAATCGACGATCTTCCAAAACCATATGCTGTATTTTGGCTATGATTTCTGGTGTTGATGCGCTTTTTGGACGTCCTTCACGTGGATCGTCTTCAAGGCTTGTACGACCACGTTTAAATTCAGCAACCCATCTTTCTACTGTTCTCATTGAAGGTGAACAATCATTATACACTTTCAACATTCGTTCGTGAATTTCTTTTGGTGCTACACCTTCCAAAAATAAGAATTTTATCACTGCACGATATTCAATTTTTTTCATCGTAAACAAATACTTTGACACGGCGACACTAAATGGCTTCTAAACAAAGAATGAATTGACAGATTGAAATGAAACTTCACATACGTTAATATGAAGAGTGTACCAACAAAACAAAAAAAAATTTGGGCTAGTAGCAACGGCTTCTCTTATCGAACGACAAAACTTATTGAACAACCTGGTAGTATGTCAAAAAAAACTGAGCAATCAAGTTTATGCTACGATACTTAATCGTGTGAAGATGAAGTTGCACAAGTCCACCCAGAGATTTTTCCAAAATATCCAATATCATACAATATATTGCGACACCTTTTAATATCAAAACCATAAGCGCCTTCATTGAAAAATTTTGTTGTACGTCTATATGAAAACCTCCACACTCTAACCCATATGATTCTGTATGAAAAAGATTTTTTTGTCATATTTTCTCATGATAATATTTGGACTCAGTGTGTTTGAAATAAAACTTGGAGAGACAAGGTGGCGTGAAACTTTTTGTATTGAGATTTTTTAAATTTTGGTTTCTTTTGTACCAAGAAGGATTTTTAGATTAGGTAGGTAAGATTAAACTTGCATAGGTCTAGTGGGATCTTTAATTTTATGATATTCTGAGTTAAATTCGTTGTTCTTCTTCAGTTGTTATTTTGAGATTATTTGAACAAGTTTTGTAGTTAAAATGCAAAATGGTTTGCGCAAGATCAAATTAGATTTTCTTGCTCCCTATAATAGTACGCCCCCAAAAATTTTGCGCCTTGTGTATTTGCACATCTTGCACATATGGTTGGTCCGGCCCTGTACATATGTACGTGCATTAATAAATATACTAGTTTTACGAAACGAGTAGTGATATTTGAGTGCAATTCTATCTGGACCAAAAATGTTTGAATTGTACTAAGTAATTTTACAACGCGCTTTTAAAGCAAGTGATTGTAACACGAAAACTTTCAAAAATAAATATTTTGGGAAATTATTGCCATAATTGCAAAAACGAAAATAAATAAATTCGTTTTTTTTTATTTTGGAACAAAATTTTATTTTATTATTTATTTCTGACGTGTCTTTTGTTGCTCAATGACACTTAGAAAAACTACTCGTGTGAATAATGTCGTTAATACTGTCAATTAACTGTCAGTTATGCATTTGAAATTTGAATTTTTAAATTAAACGTTCAGTTATTCCTACAATTCTTCATCCTTATTGTAAATGAAACTTTTTGTTTACAAACCTTCATTAGATCATAAAAGTGCAAAATTGTTTTTTTTTTTTCCTTTATGATATTGAATTTTTATGAATTAATTTTTATGAATTTATTACTACTAATATGTAGCAGACGTAACAAATTGTAGTAAATTAGGCATGTAGTTTCTTCAATAAGCTACGCGTAGTTAAATACGTACTACGTTTATATGCAGTATCGAAAGATCGAGTTGGATTAGGGTCGGATTTTCGACTCACATTTCTACTCGACACCGCTGAGCGATTGGGATCGAGTCGAACGAAGCTCATTTCAACTCAATACAGGTATATAAAGGTTCGAAGAGAGCTTCAAGCTCGCTTCAACACCTCATATAAACATAGTAAATCATGTAGAAAATGAAGTGTAATTAATTCGGCCAACCCTGGTTCGCACAATTTGAATACCAAATCACGGCTGTTGAGGTTGACGTTTAAGTATATGAATATGTGAGTGCTTCTGGTTTTGCTTCTGATTTCAAATCCAGAAGCAAATTTCTCTTCTTTTCAGAATCAGAACTGTAATTTTTTCCCAATTGAAAACTTTTAGAAGAGTCCGGAAGGCTTCCGGATTGCCAAATAAAAAAGACATAATAGGTTTATTGCCATGAAACAACGAAAGCGCATTGAAAACTATTTTTGACACCTATCGTTCACACAAACACACTTCAAGATATTTGATCCTTGGACATTATTGACTTTGTCGCACATAGTCGCTTTTAAATACAATTCGTGTAATCTTTGGTTTTCTGCCATAACACAATGCAAGGGCATTGAAAGGTATTTTTGATATGTTTTTTACACAAAAAAGTCTTTGAAATACTCCTGGTGTGAATTTTGTTCGGTCTAGCGAATTTGATTCAAAATAATTTTAATGTACAAAAGTTTCATTGCATTGAATCATAGATTTGTTGCTATAATTATTTATTTATTCATTAAAACTATTCAAGTACAATGATCTAAAATAGTAAGGTATTAGCAAATTTACAGAAATGCTGCTCCCTGTATCACATGAATTTCATTTTTCATAAGGTATAAGAACAGGAAGATAAGAAGAGTTTTATAAAATATTTGGCTTGCTTTTCAAAAACCGACAAAATTATAGGATTTTTTTTGATTAACCCTATGCTACTGCAAATACTAGAACAAAATGCTTTAACAAATATTCTGGGCTTTATAGAAGATAAAGGAATGTGTGTTTTTAGAGCTTGATTATTAAGGCATCTATGTAAGAGCTCTTAAGTTGCCTTTAAGATAGTTTTGTTGCTACTTAAGAGCCTATCTGAAGTGTAAAGAAATAAAATAAATACTGCTCGTTGATAGCGGTTGTAAACAGTGTTAAAGAGTTTATTTATGCAGCAGAAAGCTTTTAAAGATAATAGAGCCTAAACATGTTTAACATCAATATAGAGAGAGACACTGCAACCAAATTAGAAATAGTACTCTAGTATTGAATTCTACTCTTTCAGAGCTACTTTAAAACATTTAAATAACTTTTAGCTGCGGCGATCTTACTTGGCTTCAACACGTTTCAAAAACAGCCCTAGGGTTTGAAGGGTATTTTTTTTGTTGATGTGATAAAGGAAATTGCCGGAATATAAAACTATTCACCTAAAAATTAATACATGTACTTAGGAAAACTTGGTTTGATAATGACTGCATGCGGGCAGGAAACCTATAATATGCTTTAGTCAACGTATTCAGAAGCTCCCCAATGAGTGGTTCACTAAAAATTTTTATATGAAATTACTAAAGATACAAAGCACTGTGCAAGGAAAATGAAATGCAAGACTGAATCGCATGAACTTGACCTTATGTAAAAGACTAAGAATTTCAAAATCTGGGCCCGTATTACAAATTACGAAACGAAAGGCAAAAAAACGATACCCTAGAAAACGATAGTCATGACACAGACCGATTATGGTTTACGATAATGGATGCATCAAAATATTGCCAGATAAAATCAAAAAATCTATTATTTTTAAGCGCATCCAACTTCATTCTTTCAATATTTCTGTCAAAAATAGTACAACTAAATTAAAAAAGTGAAGAAAGTGCAATTGATTTCTAAATTTAAGTAAAATGTTTTTCCATTGTGATTTTTTTTTGAGTAGTGACGATGATTCCGAAGATTCGGAAAACCGGAACAATTCAATTTCAAGGAGATTACTGAGGGATGCATCAGATCCAATGGGTATTCCTGATGCATTGTAAGTAAACATTGGGAAGAAATATTATATTCAGATATGGCGATTCAGGGTACACACTTGAGCCGTGGATAATGACACCTTACCGATCTGCTGAGGAAGGAAGCTGTATGGAAAATTTTATTACAGTTCATTCTCAATGTAGAAACATCGTTGAAAGAACTATTGGTGTTTTAAAATCAAGATTTAGATGCATCCTTGGAGCAAGGCAGCTACATTACTCACCAGAACGCGCAATCCAAATAACAAATATTTGTGCTGCTCTTCATAACATTTGTTTAAAATTCAATGTCCCTGAAGATTTAATTACGGAAAATCCCGAGGTGATACAAGAAGGAGATACGACTGCAAGTATTCAAAATCAATACTCTAACTTAGCGGCCACCATAAGAGATCAAATAAAACACAACTTATAAATAAAAGTAAATTATTTGAATTCGCATCACAATGTTGTACTTAAAACTATTAAATTAAATATGGATTCATGTATAAAAAAAAACTTAACATCACTTCTGGTTTCTTTTGTATGTTTATAAATAAATAAATATTAATTGAAAAAAAGTTCACTAACTTAAGGCTTGTAGCTGCAACTGCTGAAACTTTCATTTAGAGCGCAACTATATTTTGGAGTTGAAATCCCATTTTTCATTTCCTGCAGTTCAAGTTTCTTAGATTTTATTGATAGAAGTTCCAAACGTTCCTTTGTTTTATTTTTGTTATGTGACTTTTGCTCCTGGAGTTTTTCTTTTTTTAGCTGGAACACTTTTCTTTTCCATCTGTCGGCTTCCTTGTTCCACTTGTTCATTGTCTCTCTTTGAGAATATCCTTCTGCGTACTTTCCAGAGATGAAAGCTTTTCATTCAACATAACAAGTACATCAGCCATCCATCGACGGTCTTTTCTGGAGGGCCAAGTGAATTGAGTTTTGTTGACAAATTGTTCCACAAAATTTTGGACTTGGCTTTTGCTTGGCTGTTTGGCATGTAGTTTTTAGCAATGTCTGGATACTTTTCCATAAAAGCAACAAGTGCATTTATTTGTGTCGTTTGTGTTGATGGCCTATCATTAAACTTTTATTCAACACTTTTATTTATGTATTATTTTATTTTACTTACATTTTTATTTATCAACCAGAAAAACCAAACTCAAACACCAAACGTAATAAATATGTTGCAGCTGCTACAAAAGTCATGTGTCAAAGCAATGAAATACGAGTGCCAAAAGCAGTCGTAAGAGAAAACGATTATCGTTTAAAAAAAAACGAGTATCGTAAAACGTAATCGCAACGTAACGATAACGATGGATTTTGAACGATAATCGTAATTCGTAATACGGGCCCTGTATTTCTGTATTTCTGTACCTCGATCTACGGCCTAAGCTACTGGAGCTGAGGGTTTTTGGTGATTCTCTAGAGGGCAAATTGAATTTTTCTTTTTAGCTCCATGGTCATGGACTACATTTTGGTCAAACAAAAATTTGGGACAAAATGTTATTTACGGTATACATGTCATAAAACCGTTTTTTTGATTATCGAATTTCTCATTAACGCCTCTAATGATTTTAACAAAATTTTTTTAGGAGGAGTCCCTTTAAGTTTAAAATAATGTTGTGTATAAAAATATTCACAAAAAATATATTTTTTGGGTTTAAAAAAAAAAATAGATATATACATATATACAAAAACAAAAATTATAAGTCTTTGTAGCATTTTTAAGAAAATACTTTGGTACACCAACTAAAAGTTATTATTATTTTACTAACAAAAATTAAATTTACAAAAAATATTGACCTGTTTTTGAAATATCGAAAAAAAAATATATACATAATTTCATTAAAATTCGTTATGTCGATACGAGAAATTCAAAATTTGAAAAAATGGTTCTATGGCAGGTACAGTCAGTAATATCTAAATTTCAATTTTTTTTTATTAAATTATAGATCGTAAAAAATACTCGAAAGAAAAAAATTTTATCAAAATTATAGGCGCCGCCGTTTTCGAGAAAAATAAGATTTTTGAATGGTGGGTACCATTGTTTTTAAGTATTATAAGAATTTTTTTCACATATTGCAAAATGTATTAAGAAAGTTTTCGAAATATGTTTTGAGATGTGAAAAAAATTATTTATTTATACTATAAGTATATCTATCCGGATCTTCCGATCTGTTTCCGATATTTAGATACTTTGAAACTATAGTTTTGATAAACAGGATTCAACTTAAAAAACGTTCTATCAGGTTACATCACAAAACTATTACTGCGATAACTTGCCTGAAAATACTGACCTCTTCTTCAAAATTCGGCCTTTTTCCAAGAATAAGATACAAATTTGTAACAAGAACTTTATAATGGTTATTAAGACCCTTGCTTCGGTTTTTCTTTTCAAGCCTAAGACTGCATTTGAGTCGAGCGAGTCGAGAGCAATAAATCAAGCAACCAAACGAAAGCTTTAACAAAATTGTTTTTACCGCAATGAAAGACTAAACTTAACTCTTATTAAGGCTTACATTGTCTTATTGTTAGTAAATGTCAAAACACTTACGAGGTTCCCATGTGATTGCGAATTAATTTTAATTGCACATGGCAATCCGAATCCTCACAGCGGAGGGAGACCGACTGCAGAATGCCAGGAAACAAATCTCCCATTATGTGTCCTGTGTTAGCTCCGCAGTAATTAAGCAGTGTAATTGAATATTCATATGGAAAGGCACTGCACAAACATTTATCCATGAATCATGGTGCATAATCAAAGTGAATGTTCTGGCATTGTTTTATGGCTGTTCCGAGATTTAATACGAGTATCACCCAATCAGAAGTTAGATGGACTGAAATCTGTACGGTATACCAGAGCTCAACGATTGCATTCTACTAACAATAAATTATTACAAATGCACATGTAATTGTTTTCGTTGATTTAATGTCAATAATTTTGAAATATCCTTTGAGGATGTAAATGGTATGTTTTGTGTGATGTAACATTAGGTCACTTTGGTGATGGACGCTACCGTTTTCTGTTGGCGGAAGTGTCTGACACACAAGATTTCTAATCAGAAATTTAATAAAAACAATATTTTGATAAAGCATCCCTTCGCGTAATGGTAAGGCCGTTGGATTTTCACGCTGCAGGTCTGTGTTCGAATTGAATCTACTCCACCCTCAATGTTTTTTAGGGGTGCTTTACTGAGCCAAGAGCGGTTGTCTTATTTACAATGATGAGCAAAAATGGCAATTATATTAAATGTTTCAAGTCAAATTACTTTTCTTTAACAAACATTAATGACATCCCATTCGACCAAAGACTAATATAATTAACGTTGGTCCGTTAAATATTTCCATAACTGAAATAGAGAAAGCTTTATGGGGTCCAGATGAAAGCAGGTCCAGATGAAATTCATGCTCATGTAAGAAACTGCATTATATCTACCAGGTAGGCTATCAGTGGTTTCTTTTTAAATCATAGGTTGTTTTGACACTGACAGCTGAAAGTCAATATCATACCTCCGCGGAACGAAATAAGCCGCTTTACGTTTAAACAACATTGAGAAATATTGGGCTGAGTAGCCCAAACAGTTTTGTTTTTTGAAAAGAACTTTTGGCCGAGATGAAGCACCTACCACGCCAGCTGTGTGTAAGTTTGTGCAAAAAGTTCATAAGACTGGTAGGTATTCTAGTGAACAACACTCATGGTCCCCGTGGTCCGGTACGTACAGTGGCTGCCTCGGCTGGCTTCGCAGGAGCATATTCTGTCACTCTAATTTTCCAAGACCTTCGGGCTCACAGATAGCTTGGATGCAAGTGACCTTAAGTGCTTGAATCGTTTTCGGATTGTTGGCCTAATATCGGTCCTTCACGGTTCCAACAAAATAAAATGCATAACTGGGTTGCACGAACTTGCTCTTATGTAAAAGACTTAGAATTTCAAAAATGAATGTTACTAGAGAAAAACTGTTCATAAGAATAAAATTAATTTTTTAAATGACTAAAACAACTCATTTCTTAGTTGGTGCTAAAAACAGGATGAAATTAAAAAAATTATAAGCCGTTGTATTGGTTTCCTAAGAAAATAAGCTTTTATATACAAAATTTTTAAAATATTCTTAAGAAAAAATTTTGGTACATCAATTTAAAGTTTTTATTTTCTTACGAATAAAAATTAAATTCCCAAAAACAAAAATATTGGAAAAAGTTTTTAAGATTTCTCTTATTGGAAAATTCAATATCTCAAAAAACGGGTCAATATTTTCTTTTATTAGAAGTTTTTTTTGACCAATTCGTTATCATTTAAAAAAAGATTTCTCTTATTCGGCTTATTTGGTTTCAATAATTTATTAATGAAAGACTTTCAACTATTTACAGTTGACATAACTTCTAATAAAGAATAGTGCTAAGAAAAGAGCCAAATTCAAAAATTTTGTTGTTTTCTTTTTTTTTTTATAAATGTTCAATATTAAATTTTATTAATTTTCTTATATAACTTGCCCCTGAAGAAGACTGAAACCTGAGTCAAACGTCGGGAAAACTAATGAAAGTTTTTCATTAATAAATTATTGAGACCAAATAAGCCGAATAAGAGAAATCTTTTTTCAAATGATAACGAATTGGTCAAAAAAAACTTCTAATAAAAGAAAATATTGACCCGTTTTTTGAGATATTGAATTTTCCAAAAAAATAAAAATCCATAGATGCAGTCATTAATTTTTAATTTAAAAAAAATTTTTTATTGAATTATAGATTATTAGAATTAATTGAACGAAATTTAAATTTTATCAAAATTCTAAAAGCTGTTTTCCAGAAAAAAACGGCTTCGAAAACTATTTTTTAACACCTCGGTGGTAAGTACCGTTATTTTTAATTAAAATTAAAATTTTTTCCTCATTGTATTTGAAAACTTCTAATTGTCAAGCTTTAAGAAAAAGGAGCATGTGGTTTTCAATATATTGAATTTTGAAATATATTTTATGAATCCCCAATTTTTTTTTTCGGAAAATTTGAATACACAATACTATTAACACTTTTAAGAACCTGTACCATTAATTCACTACGGGTACCATTAATAACTATTTTTCGGACTTTTTTTGTACCATTACTTATACTTAACTAAATGAATTTTTGTTTTGAATTTTTAATAAAAATCAGTTAAACAGTTCTTGAGTAAAAAACATAATATAAAATTTCGAAACAAAATTCTTGTGGCAGATACCATTATTTTTGGTCATAAAAAATAGAAAAATAAAATGCACGACTGGGTCGCACGAACTTGCTCCTATATAATAGACTAGGAATTTTAAAAATGAATGTTATTAGAGAAAACTGTTCATAAAAATAAAATTATTTTTTTTAATTCTTTTAGTAGTAAGAGATAAAAACAGAATGCTATGCAAATATAAATTTATGCAAGAACAAAATTATAAGATCTTTTGGTGGTTTCTTTAAAAAATCGAATTTTCCAAGAAAAAAAAAATGACTTTTTTCCCAAAAATTAAAAAAAAATAATTTTTTTTTAAGTTTTGAAATGCAATGTTGTTTTTTGGAATCATCTCTATAAAAAATTTCACTAAGATCCATTATGTCAATAATGAGAAATTCAAAATTCGAAAAAATGGTTCTATGGTAGGTACAAGCTGTAATATCTTAATTTGAAATTTTTTTTACTAAATTAAAGATCGTAAAAATTAATTGAAAGAAAAAAATTTTATCAAAATTCTAGGCGCCGTTTTCGAGAAAAATACGATTTTTGAAAACCATTTTTTTTAGTATTTTAACATTTGTATGGTAGGTACCTCTATTTTTAGGTAAAATACATTTTTTTTCACATCTTGTAGCTTATATTAAGAAACTTTTATTTATCAAGTTTAAAAAAAAATCTAGTTTGGGGTTTTCGAAATATTGAGTTTAAAAAAAAAAATACACAAAAAAAATAACTAAATGAGACGTTTTTTTCGTTTCCTGAACAATTTTAAAAATGTCGCTTAATACATTCTTACGGGAAGGTATCGATATGTATATATATTGTGCCACCGAACCCTGGGTTGTTATTCGCATCAAAAATCACACCGAACCCCAAGACCATTGAGTTACCACCACAGTAATATGGGTAACCAGCTGCTGGATATGAAGAGCATGTATTATGTTGTTGTTACTTGTTTACTTCTCTCAGTTCACACTGCCTTTTGACTGAAATATTATGTGGAGACATTGAATATCAAAATCAATACAAATTGGTCTTTTAGCTCTGCCTGATGTTTTCTACCAATCTAGAGTACATAAAGGAAGAAAACCACGCTGATTATATTCAATTCAGGGACCGAATAATTTAATTAAGAGGTAGGAATACTGTAACGAAGCGTTACAATTCCTGAACAATTTAATCACACTACCGAGCAAAACGTCACGACACCAACGACCCCTAATCATATTACCTTGCAAAACGCTACGACACCTACATACCGATTTATATTACATATAATCATATTACACTTATCCAGTGTGCATCTGGAGTTATGTGATCAATACACACTTTGATACACGTAGAATTTTGTCGTTTATTTCTTGTAATTCACACTGACTCTTAGCCGTAGATTTAATAAGTGGACTTTGGGAAAATGACAAAATCGTCTTTTATTTTCGTCCGGTGTTGATACTAATCTAGTGTGTAGAGAGTTTAAGATCGGGCCGCAAACAAAGACCTTTTATAAGGCGTTTCGGTGACAGAGAGGCATTGCTGTAATGGTGAAGCTGATATAATTTTTTTTATAAAATAGTAGGGTATTAGCTAAAGTAGGGCAAGCTTTAGTATTATTAGGAGTATTAGCTAGAGTGGGGGAATATTTATCATTGTTATTATTAGTAGTATTATTTACTAAACCAACTCGTTTCTTTCCTTTGATCTCCTCTTCAAGGTAGCTCATTGGACAGGTTGTCAGGTTCTCTTTTTAGTGTTCCACCCGTTTATTTCCCTAGGTTGCGTGCTATTGACACAATATATGAAATACCGTGTTAGTTATTTAGACTTATGAATACTGTATTATATGAAATACCGTGTTATTTATTTTAAGAAAAGAAGTAATATTGTAAATCAAAATTATATGAAACACCGTGTTAGAAATAAAAGACACCGAAATAAATAGATTAAAAGTTTAGCGGTATTGAAAAACGTTATTTTATTCGGAGCTTTAGACCCTCCAAACCCAAGTTTTTTGCTTCTTTGAGAAGAAACCTGAACACCGACGAGTTTTACCTCAGCCACGAAGAAAAAGCATCACAATACACTGCTGGGTATGAACTGTACTAGATAGTGTACTCGTAGTTTCCAAAAACCATTTTGGGTTATGAACCTCTACTTGCCGCTTAATATATCCTTTAGCCCCTCGTTTATTTCAACACTTCATTTCTTCTAAGTGTAGCGTAGACAAACCAACCGATTGTTCTTCTTGTCTTTTGCTAGAAGCATGGCCTAATCGCCACGATTCTTCTTTCTGTGGCTACCCTTCTTCAAAGAGTTCCACAGACAAGCTTTTTGCCGCAAACAAAGCACAGACCATTCTTCTAGTTTGTTGCTAGGAGAAAGAATGTTTTTGTACCTGTTTATTTCTACGGTCCATTTGTGCTAAGTGTAGCGTGGACAAGGCTGGACCTAAACGAATTTTCTTCTAGTCTTTTGCTAAGAACAAGGCCGTATCCCAAATGATTATTTTTGTGGCTACCCTTCTTCAAAAAGTATTACAGACAAGCTTCTTAAGGCGAACGAAGCCCCGATCTTCCCTCCGGTCTCTTATTGGGCGCAACTTTAAAACCGTATATGATAATCATAACCTTATTTATTTAATTCGTTAAAATCTAACGTTAACAATATTAAAAATAGTTCTTATAATCTAATATAATCTAATATCATAATTTATATTTATTATTCAATATTGTTGAAAAACATAAGTTTAAATTTTTTACATTTTATTTTATCATTTACAGATTCTAAACAAAATTAAAATTCGTCATAAATTGTTATTAATTGATTGAAAGGGCTACATATACCATAGTTTGATCTGCTAAATATTTGAATAATAGGTTGCTGTCGCCTTAAACATGAACTGCTGAAACTGAAATTTAATTTACTTAGAACTGATGGCAATGATATCGAACCATTAATAATCCCAACAATAAAACAAAATTGTATAAACTTTCTGTGGTTAGTCAAAGAAGGAAGGCTGATCAAAGCTAGTCTTTGAGAATAAGGGGGAAGTAGATTTTCCCTTGACACTGGAAGAGACCGAAGACAGAAACGCAGAAACCTTTTTTGGATCGCTTCAATTCTTGTAACATGTGTTGAGTAATAAGGTGACCATATCACACAGCCGTATTCTAGAATTGGTCTAACAAACGAAATAAATAGAAGTTTAAGAACATAAGGGTCCTGAAAATCACGACCGAATCTTTTAATGAATCCAAGAACCCTATTGGCTTTTTTAATTATATAGTTTAAATGATCATTAAATGCTAATTTGGGATCTAGAATAATACCTAAGTCAGAAAACATAGAAACCTTACATAACGGACAAGAATCAAACGTATAGTTGTACAAAAACGGAAATTGTTTACGTGTAAAAATCATGGTTTTTCATTTGTCAACATTTAAAACAAGTCGGTTTTTATTGCACCATTCCCTAAATATTGTTAAGTCTTCTTGTAGTAATAAACAGTCAGAGGAGGATTTTATACTTTTGAAAAGCTTAATGTCATCAGCATAAATAAGAACAGACGAGTTTTTTAAGTTTGAAACCAAGTCAAATAAAATAGGACCTAAGTGGCTGCCCTGAGGGACGCCAGAATTGACAACAAATTGACTTGAACTTTCATCACGAAACAAGACAGAATAACGACGATTTTTTAAGTATGAATAAATCCAATTTATG
This sequence comes from Chrysotoxum bicinctum, assembly GCA_911387755.1. Taxonomy (NCBI): domain Eukaryota; kingdom Metazoa; phylum Arthropoda; class Insecta; order Diptera; family Syrphidae; genus Chrysotoxum; species Chrysotoxum bicinctum. The sequence goes on along the minus strand of OU426988.1, from coordinate 172,290,408 downwards.
AAATTTTTGTTAAATCTTATCATTTTATTTGTTAAAAGAATATTCATTCTTAATTATATGAAATACTTTGTTAAGTAAATCATAAGAAGCAACTGAAGAAAATTGTAAACGCGGTAAACAAATTTGTAAATGAATAAAGATTTAACTGATTTGGAGTTTAGAAAACATCTATCCAAGTTTTTTGCTTGTTTAGTGTCAAATCCTGGACACCGACGAGCCTACTTTAGCTTCACACTTTTTAAAAAAATGCGGAGATAAAAAATAAATTCCAAACTTTGTTTCCTTTTTTAAAATATTAATTAATACAGTGTGTTGTTCAAAAATTTTAATTTGAAATGCAATTTTTATGAAAACTGATAATTGGAATAACCTAATTGGACAAAAATAGGTAATGTTTTAGAAAATGACACCTTTTACATAAACGAGTTCAAATATATCACCTTTTATATGTGGAATTCGATTAATGTTTATTTAAATTATTAGAAATTAACAATAAAGTTATGAAAGTTAAAAGTCAAAAAATAAACAATTGAATGCAAATAAGTTAAATTAAATTTAGAAAAAATTAGAGATTGACACAATGTTTTCGTCGTTCGTCGTCTCGTTTAAGGGGCCAGTTATACACTGCCGGTCATAAGGTTAGAAGCAGGCATTTTTGAGAAGTAAAATCGACATTTCTCCCGTTACATGATGGATTAGAAGAAAACAACTATGGTAAACGAAAGACTATTTTGTAAACAACAAAATATAGAGTTTGGGTATAAGAGAGATTTAGCTAACGGAACTTTTATGACAAATTGTAAAGTGAGTCAAGAATATGCGAAAATAAATCGGGTCATTAGATTAGAAGCATTGAACAAATCGACGTTGTTTTGTGAAGTGAATAAATTTTTGTTCGGTTTAAACGGTACATTTTATAAATTAATTGTTCTTGATTGAGTGTTAGTAAAAATGGGCAAGAAAAAATGTTTGACAGTAGAGGAAAGGGCAAGAATAGATGTTTATTGCTCTGAAGGTCTTTCATGCGCTGCTATAGCCCGAAAAATAAATCGAAGTGATCATTGTGTCAGCAATTATTTAAAAAAATCCATCGTCTTACTCAAAAAATTATAAAGGAAACACTTCCTCTGCCTTAACACTTCGCGAAACGCGAAGTATCCTTAGAATAGCGTCAAATTCAGCTTTATCGGCAGCTAAAATAAGGGAGAAAGCTAGTGTTAAGGCCAGCTTGTCCACTGTTAAACGCACGATTCGCCATGCTAAGCACTTAAAGCGCCTGAAGCTTAAAAAAAAACCACCACTTAATGACGCAAGGAAGAAGCAACGCTTGTGTTTCGCGAAAGATCACATGAGCTGGGATGTGCAAAATGGAATGACCACAAATGATTGGCGGAAGGTTATTTTTTCCGACGAAAAAAAATTTAACCTAGATGGGCCAGATGGTTATAATTATTATTTCCATGACCTGAGGAAAGAGGAGCGGTTTTTAAACCGTCACCATAGCAGAGAAGGAGACGTTATGGTCTGGGGCTCAATTTCATTTTATGGCGCTATAGACTTGGTAGTCCAAGATACCAAAATGACTGGGAAAACCTACAAAGCCTTGCTTGAATCAGTATTCCCCAAAATTAGCGAGGTGTTTGGACCAATTCCATGGATTTTTCAGCAGGACAACGCTCCCATACACACAGCCCGAGAGGTAAAATCCTTCATTGCGAACCAAAACGTCCACTTGCTGCCTTGGCCACCATATTCCCCGGACCTAAACATAATTGAAAATGTGTGGGGCTGGCTTACACGTAAGGTATATGAGGGAGGGAAGCAATACGATGACAAGGAAGCGCTAATTCATGGTATCAAATTGGCCTGGAGTGAGATTTCACTGGACTACTTGGAATCTCTTTATAAATCCTTAAAAGATAGAATTTTTGAAGTTTTAGAAGTTTTGAAGTTGAAGGCTGGTGGCAGCACACATTATTAAAAATCTAATAAAAGCTAAAATAAATAACAAATTATAAATAACTGCATTTTATTTTCATTTATTTGATGTGCTTCTAATCTAATGACCCGATTTATTTTCGCATATTCTTGACTCACTTTACAATTTGTCATAAAAGCTCCGTTAGCTTAATCTTTCCTATACCCAAATTTTATATTTTGTTCTTAACAAAATAGCCTTTCGTTTACCATAGTTGTTTTTTTCTAATCCATCATGTAACGGGAGAAATATCGATTTTACTTCTCAAAAATGCCTGCTTCTAACCTTATGACCGGCAGTGTAGCTCATCAGAAAAGTCCATCAGAAAAAATTTTGTCTTCCAAATTTGAAAATATTACAACTCGATTTTGAGTAAAATTTGAATGCAATTAGACGAATACTTGCTTGGACTAATTTTTACAAAAAGAATTACAACATTTCGTTGCTAAATTTACTTAGAAAATGGATTTAAATATTTTTTCTGATGGAATTTAATTTTTCTGAACAGCTGATTGCCAAAACTCAAAATATATTCCATTTCGTTTTTCTTTTGTTTTCCGATTTTTTTTTGTTCCGAATGCATCAGAAAATTTTTTTCTGATGAGAAAAATTTTTTCTGATGATATGACAGCAAAAAATTGTTTGATTTCTGACGTTAAATTATTGGTAGCTATAACCGGCCATCAGAAAAATGTTTTAGATTTCGATTGTTTCAATTTTTCTGATGAGCTATAACTGGCCCCTAAGTGTGTCCTTTTTACTTGCGATATAGGTACTATAGGGCAAGTTCTGCATTTGGAAAAAAAATCGAACTCGAGATTTTGATCAAAGTTGACATTACGATGATAGCGAAGACGAAAAAAGTGGGTCCGACAATTCCGTCTGTCTGTCTGTATGTCTGTATGTCTGTACCTCGAACTACAGCCTAAACTACCTGAGGTATTTTCTTCAAACTCGGTAGTTAAGGGTCTTCGGTGATTCCCTAGAGGAGAAATTGAAATTTTTTTTTAGCTCCAAAACTAAGGGTACCCCCCATACACCCGTAATGCAAAATCTTATTTATCTCGAAAACGGCTCTAACGATTTTGATAAAAAAAATTAAGTGTGATATTATGGACATGGAATATATTTTGGTGAAAAAAAAATTTGGGGGGAAATGTTATTAGGGGTACCTGTCATAGAACGGTTTTTTTGATTTTCGAATTTCTCACCAACGGCTCTAACGATTTTAACCAAAATTTTTATGCAGGAGCTGCTTTACATTTGAAAAAATATAAACTAAAATTTTTTTCGAAAAAAATAGTTTTTGGATTTTTAAAAAAATAATAAATTTTTTTTTTTGAAAATTCAATATCTTGAAAACCGATACACGATTAAATTTTTAAATTACGTTTTAAAATGTATTTTATTAAATACTAATAATTTGCATATCAATTTTTTTTATAAAAATTTTAAGGAAAATTTAGCACACAAAAAACATGTTTCAGTGTGTCTGTATGTCTGTACCTCTCACTACAGCCTAAACCCCTAGACCTATTTCTTTCAATCTCGGTAGTTAAGGGTCTTCGGTGATTCCCTAGAGGAGAAATTGAAATTTTTTTTTAGCTCCAAAACTAACGGTACCCCCCATACACCCGTAATGCAAAATCTTATTTATCTCGAAAACGGCTCTAACGATTTCGATAAAAAAAATTAAGTGTGATATTATGGACATGGACTACATTTTGGTCAAAAAAAATTTTGGGGCTAAATGTTATTAGGGGTACCTGCCATAGACCGGTTTTTTTAATTTTCGACTTTCTCATTAACGGCTCTAAAGATTTTAACCCAAAATTTTTAGCAGGAGTTCCCTTAAGTTTAAAATAATATTGTATATAAAAATATTCGAAAAAATATTTATTGGGTTTAAAAAAAAAAAAATTTAAATAAATATCTTCAAAACCTATGAACGATTATTTTTTGAAATTATTTCCTAAAACCAATATTATTAAATACTTAAAATCCGCATCCCACATTTTTTTTAGAAAAATTTTAAAGAAATTTCTTATATAAAAAATTTATTTAATAATAAAACGATTTTTTAAGGTTGATTTGCATAAATTCATACTTTTCCGGAAACCAGACGACAATTTTATGCATTTGAACATTATTATCTCATTAAATCCATGTTTTATATTTATATGTATCTTAAATTCCAAAGTACTTTTACATAAGAGCAAGTTCGTGCGATCCAGGCGTGCATTTTATTTCTTCTCTATTCGAAGATCGATTTTTTTTTGGAACCGAGAGTGAGAGCGTTGCCGTCTAATTTTATTTCGATCCTACATATATGATGATTTATCTAAAATCACAGCCAAGAATAATTTTGTACAGTATCGGTCATTAACTTGGAAACACCCTGTGTATATAGTGGAATATTATTGTGTACAAAACTAATTCAATATTGAAATTGAAAATTAGTTTTTTTTGATTTAAAAAATACTTGTTAGAAAATGTTTGTATAAAATATTATCGCCCATGTTCTGCATTTCACTTATTGTGAATTCACTTGGCGAAAGTGAATTTGGGTGTTCCACAATTCGTAATTATTGTGATTTGGAATTTCGAAAATGAAAATTGGTGTTCTGCTTTCCGGTTCATTCCGATTTCTGAACGGATTCAAATCACTTTTTTTTTGTTTGTGAATTGTCAGTGAAATTAGTGAAAGTGCAGTTAGTTTGTGTATATTTCTTCGTCTTCCAGGAAAATGTAAGAGAAAAATATTTATTTTTGTAATTTGTAGTATTGATTTATTCTTTTTTTAGAGAAAAATATCAAAATATACGGCAACAGAAGGTATTCCTAAAGTGGATGGAGGAACATCCTAACATTGCGAGAGGTTTCTCAAGCGGAGACAAATCTCAAATAGTGAGGGACCGCCAATAAAAGATGCTTTTGGGTGGAGGAAGGCAAAAAAAATTATGCTTTAAATAAAATATTTTGTTTATTCTTAAAACGTCTTGCATTTATGGTCCGACTGGAAATCAAATGTCTCGCAAAATTTTTTCTTCTTATTTTTTCTTTTGAATTCTGCTTCCTTCTTTCCATTAAAATTGCCAAAAATATTGCATCCATGTTCAAAGCACAAGAGTTTCACTTTAGAAACAAAATGAAAATGGATGATCCTTCAGATCTGACATCCAATTTCATTTAGAACGAAGAACGGACAGGAAGACTAAATTGCGGAACCCAATTTTTTAGTGTTCTCCCCTATTGTTAGTGTAAGTTGCATTAAAATCTGGAATTTTGTAACGCAACCTGTTGGAGTGGACAAGGACACTCAGAAAAAAGTTAAACTCCCAATCTCCCTAAAGAGGAGGTACCATATCAGAACACCAATAAAATTAGGTTACATTTCCAATGTAACTTACTTTTTTTATATTCTTGCGAAACCTTCACCATTCAACCACCATTCTGACTCCTAGGCTACAGGATCCAAAAGAAAAATCCTGATAGACCCTGGTTATAGCTGGCGATTAACCACGAGTTTTGCGTGGCCGCGTACTCGCCTCTTTGTACCGTATCTAGAGTTTGTTTCTTCGGTTTATTTTAAGTAATTTATTTTTTTCCAAAATTTGTCCATTACCGATTAAACTATATTAAACTGTCTCCTGTACATCCTAATGGATAGTATCTATCCTATCGTCCAATCCTGAATCCACTACGATATAAATCCCCCTTCCAGTTTAAACGTGAATCATTTTAGTAATGTCTAACTTGAGCATCCCTAAAGTATGCTACACTTTGCCTGTCCCAAACCGCCAATTAAAATTTCGTAGTTTGAATCGGTTATACCACCTAGTCATTTTATCACAATTTTTTTGTTAATAGTTCAATACTTGCCCTTTACTGCCCCTTTTGAAGCCTTTTCAGGAAAAAACCTCGGTGCAACTTTTTATAAATACCCTAAGCTTGAACAGGAAAACTGCTTTTGACCTTTCAGTTCTACCCACTATCTTCGAGCAAATACGTGTAGTATACTTGGAACAAGAATAGGTAATCTTTGCATTTTTATAATCATCTTTAAAACTAAAGCGAAAATAGAATTTTCCAAATAAAACACACACAGGAAAATAATCGGTTAAAAAGAACCTAAATCTCTGGTAAAATTAATAATGTGTAACCTGCAAACTTACCCAGCTAATTAATTAAATAAATCTAATTGATTCCTTTAACTGAATTGGAGTGCAAGTTTTTTTAGTAAAGTTAAATAATTTTGGATGATTATTTTAACCTTGATAGAAGTTTAATTTATTTAATTTTATTTAATCAAGAAGATTGTTTAATATTAAATATTATATTTTATAAGTTAATTAAGTGAAGTTATTGGATTTAAACATGTTACTCGTTTAAATTAAACAACCTTGAAAATTGCAAATTATTATAACCAAGTTATTCGATTAAACAAAAATTTGTAGTTGTTTATTTTAAACAATTTCATTTAATCGAGCTAACTACTCTTAGCATTATTCAATACGTATTTAGCATCTTAGACGTTGTTTTTGACTAATTTGAACCCACTGAAAAACGCTCTCGGTTAGAAATTATAGAAACAAAGCAGCATGCTGTTTTCACCAAAATTTTATACAACTCATAAACCTTAAAATTTAGTTTTATCTCTATTTCTATTAACAGTCAGTGTAGTACAGTTCTTGAGTTTTTTTAAATCAAACTTTTTGCTTTTATGAAGGCACAAGTCTTTTCTATTCAGCTTCCATTTACTTGGAACCTCACGAAATGACTGTGAAACTGTCATTATTGTGCTTTGTTAGTCCTCTTCTTCTGTGATTTCTTTTGCAATTGCTGATACTGTACGGATTGTTGTTTTTCCTTATCGTCCTGCAAAAGGATACGTCGAAACAGTACTGCATTCGTATCAGCAAGGGGTGTATCTTGGAGTCTACTGTTTACATCGAATACAAAGCACTGCTTCAAGTTTGTCCATGTACGCTGACTCGGACAGACACTTAACTTGTCCAAGAGTTTCGAACTCATGTCGGGTATAATGGGCTGCAAGATGATGCCACAAAGGCGAAGACTGTCCATTGTCATCGAAAGGATAGTATCCAACTTCTGTGAGCGCTCACTTGGTGTCGTGGACGTTGTCGTTATTGCTTCCGAAGGAGAAGCCTTCTTCAATTCCCATGGCTTAGAGGACTCGAAAAAGTTATTTGTCGCATGGAGGGCTGCCATAACCTTATCCACGACTAAGTAGAAATTGTTTTCCTCATAGTGTTGGGCGCATCTTTCTGTGTGTTTTATAAAGAGAGGGAGAGAAAAATAAACGGGTTAAATTCAGCCTGGTTGAGTGAAGAAGAACATAAGAATTCGCACTTAAGGTGGTGATTGATATTTTCTATAAAAAGTATTAACTGTGTGTCTTTTTACCTGGCAGCTCGGAGAGTACCTCTTGCAGGCGCCTGGCAGCATCTAATCGCAGGATTTCGTCGCAGTGATGAACATAAATGCGAGGATAAAGTTGACGAGGATTAAGGGATTTGGCACACCCTCGTGAAAGAAGGTTTCCCAAGGTGTCCGCAAGTTCTGAGTTGAGGATACGTAGGGCTTTGGTGTTGCTGTAATCTGGAATAAAAAAAAATCGATTAAGAATCAAGAAAATGAAAAATAAATTTTAATTATTTCAATAGAGGAGTTTTAAATGGAAAAGATTGTCTACAAAAATGCTCAAGAGTATAACAAATATAGATATATATTTTAAATGCATATTAATGAAGTCCCATTTATGTATATTGGCTTAAAGCTGATTTGAATACAGGCATTAAAGTCCAAAACTACTAATATTTAATAGATATTTACTCGAAAGACTAATCGAAAATAACATAACATGGAAAAAAAATTCATAAAAAAATTGGGAAAATACCTATGTCCCACAAAGGTTAGGTTAGGTTAAAGCTTAGATAAATGTAGATCCGTTGTGATACCCTTGGAATTGTGACTCTCTTGTATTGAAACCTATGGTAATCCTATGTCATTCAAGTCCGTTAAGGGTGTTGGTGAGTTTCAGCAAGCTATAGTCTGAAATCTCGAAGGGTACTTGTAAGTTATTGAAGAAATGTCTGTCGTCACATAATCACCTTTTAAGGGCGTGATTCTTTCCTTTGCCCCCACTTGAGAAATCTTCCCTCAACCTGGCCCATAGGAGCATGTGGTTCGTTGCATCCTGTGGTAGATGAGTTTGATAGGTCACTGTTTGGTGTATAAGTCCGTTCGTTTGGTCAGTATTGCTGATTAAGTCGAAGGGACTGTTCCTTTCCTCAAAAGTATTTTACCAATCTGATAATCGTGTTCACCGGAGAAAGGGCAATCGCTGGTGCATAGGCGAAGTGCCCATTCTCCGCTTCTAAATACTCCTGCAAGAAACACGTGCATCGTTCAGTCGTTTCCGTTTGTACTATAATTGTCGTCTGTGACTTTTTTTATGTTTTTTGACTGATGTGGTTGGAGGTGATTGCCTCGTGGTCGGCTTGTTGACGGAGCTTAGAAATTTTCAAGCCATTTGGTATAGTTAATAAATTTCAATATGTTTTTGTCGTCGTTGAAGGTGCCTCATTCTCGGATGATATAGCCCAAGGCAGTGATAAAGGTAGCGAGGAGTATCCTCATGTATCTCGTCGTCACCGCATCCTCTGCATAAGACGTCCACACTGGAGTTTCATTTTTTTCTTGTAATAACATAGTTGGTTATTGTAGGCATTACAAGTAAAGGAACAAAATATTCAAAATCTAGCGAGTAAGAGTTTTAATTTGGTCGAAAAATTAAGGTTTGAACTAAAAATACCCAAATACAAAGACTTAATTTCTGAAAAATATTTTCTTAATCTCTTATTTTTCCAAAAACTAAACCTAGTTTCACTGTTGAAATATGTAAATTGATTTAATAATGAAAATGATTTAAGAAAAAGCTGAACCACAATAATGTGGAGGCTGCCCTTATTTTCTAAATATTTTTGTTTGCCTCTTAAATATTTTTGTTTTTACTTGCGACTTATAGGTACTATAAGGCAAGTTATGCATTCGTAAAAAAAATCGAACTCGAGATTCTGATCAAAGTTGACATTACGATAATAGCGAAGACTAAAAAAGTGGGTCCCGCAATTCTGTCTGTCTGTCTGTCTGTCTGTTCGACTACAGCCTAAACGGCTCGGCCGATTTTCTTTAAACTTAGATATGGGTTTTTGATTTTTTCCCCCCACACGTTTTTTTCTTTTTTTTTGAGACCCAAAATAACGGTACCTGCCATACGATTTTTTTCGAAATTTTATAAATATTTTTTTTTCTCAAAAACTGTTAGACAGATTTAAAAAATAAAACACAAAAAAACTTCATTTAGTTAAAGCTAAGTAATGGTTGAACAAAATTTTCCGAAAAATGGTTATTGAGGGTAGCCCCCCCATGGAACCATTTTTTTTGTTTTTGATTTTCTCAAAAAACGGTACCACCGATTTTAATCATTTTTTTTTGCGAAGGCTCTTCAAAAATTTGAATAGAATTGTGTATTCAAATTTCAAAAAAAAATTTTTTTGGATTTTTAAAAAAACTTTAAATTTTGTTTTCCAAAACTCAATATTTCAAAAACCCCATGCTAGATTTTTTTAAACTTGAAAAATAAAAGTTTCTTAATATAATCTACAAGATGTGAGAAAAAAATTTCATTTTACCTTAATATGAAGGTACTCACCATACAAATATGTTAAAAAATTTGAAAAAATGGTTTTCAAAAATCGTATTTTTCTCGAAAACGGCACCTAGAATTTTGATAACATTTTTTTTTTCTTTTAATTAATTTTTATGATCTTTAATTTATTAAAAAAAAAATTGAAATTAAGATATTACAGCTTGTACCTACCATAGAAGCATTTTATCGAATTTTGAATTTCTCATTATCCACATAACAGATCTTAATGAAATTTTTTATAGAGAAGCTTCAAAAAAGTCTTAAGCACATTGCATTTCAAGACTTTAAAATAAATATTTTTTGAATTAAATTTAAATTTTTTAAGAAACCACTAAAACTACTTATAATTTTTGTTCTTGCATAAATTCATATTTGCATAGCATTCTGTTTTCGCCTCTTACTATTAAAAGAATTTAAATAAAATGCACGACTGGGTCGCACGAACTTGCTCCTATGTAAAAGGCTAAGAACTTCAAAAATGAATGTTATTAGAGAAACTGTTCATAAGCATAAAATTCATTTTTTAAATGACTAAAAAAACTTCTTTGGTAGTTAAAGGTAAGAATAGGATGCCATGTGATTCAAGCAAATATAGATCTATGCAAGAACAAAAATTATAAGTCTTTGTAGTGGTTTCTTAAAAAATAAGGTTTTATATAAGAAAATTTTAAAACATTTTTAAGAAAAAATGTTGGTACGCCAATTTGAAGTTTTTATTATTGTATGAATAAAAATTAAATTTACAAAAAAAAGTATTGAGCCGTTTTCAAGATATTGAATTTTCAAAAAACAAAAATTTGATTTTTTTTTCAAAATTCAAAAAAAAATTTTTCTTAAAGTTTTGAAATGCAATGGTTTTAAAACTTTTTAGAAGCTTCTCTCTTCGAAATTTCATTAAAATCCGTTGTGCTGATAATGAGAAATTCAAAATTTTAAAAAATCGTTCTATGGTAGGTACAGTCAGTAAGATCTTGTTTTCAAAATTTTTTAAATTAAATTACAGATATTAAAAAATAATAGAAAGAAAAGAAATTTAAGCAAAATTCTCGGAACCGTTTTCGAGCAAAATACGATTTTCGAAAACCATTTTTCAACATTTGTATGGAGGGTACCGTTATTTTTAGGTAAAATGAATTTATTTTGCTTATATATTGTAGACTATTTTTCAAACTTTCATTTATCAAGTTTTGAAAAAATCGAGCATGGGGTTTTCGAAATATTGAGTTTTCAAAAAAAAAATTTGAAAGTTTTTTTAAAAATCCAAAAAATTTGTTTTGGAAAATTTGAATACACAATAATATTCAAACTACTGGGAAGCTTTAGCATAAAAAAAATGATCAAAATCGAAGGTACCGTTTTTGAGCAAATCAAAAACAAAAAAAATGGTCCCAAGGGGGGTACCAAAACTATTCATTTTTTTGAAAATTTTTTTCGACCATTACCTAAATTTAACTAAATTAAATTTTTTGAATTTTTTTTAAGAAAATCGCAGGGACAGTTTTTGAGAAAAAAAAATATTTATAAAATTTCGGAAAAAAATCGTATGGCAGGTACCGTTATTTTTGGTCATAAAAAATCAAATCAAAAAACATCCGGGGGTAAAAAATCAAAACCCATATCTACCAAGTTTGAAGAAAATCGGCCGAGCCGTTTAGCTGTAATCGAACAGACAGACAGACAGACAGACAGACAGACAGACAGAATTGCCAGACCCACTTTTTTCGTCTTCGCTATCATCGTAATGTCAACTTTGATCAAAATCTCGAGTTCGATTTTTTTTACAAATGCATAACTTGCCTTATAGTACCTATAAGTCGCAAGTAAAAATTAATTTTATCCTTATGAACAGTCATTTTGAAGGGTTTTGGTCTCCAAGTTGTATGTTATGATATAAATAATAAAAAGAAAAGAAAAGAAACTTTTAATTGTAAATTTTAAATTTTAAATGTATTTAAAACACAAATTTTTACAACTTATTTTGAAATATAATTATGTTACGCGTTTCGGAAATGAATTTCCATCATCAGACTATCACGATTTTTTCTTAAATATGTAAATAATATAAACAGCAAGTGGCAATTTACATATTTAAGAAAAAATCGTTATAGTCTGATGATGGAAATTCATTTCCGAAACGCGTAACATAATTATAATTCAAAATAAGTTGCACAAATTTGTGTTTTAACCAAAGTTTACGGATTGGGGTTCGCGCGAACCCCAGCGCATGTTTGAATGCTTTTAACTTTTTTTTAAATCATGTTTTTGACCTGGGATGAAAACTCAGTGAACAAAATTGATTTTTCCTTACGTTTTTTGTCTTTTTTTCATCAAAGTAATTTTAGATATTTTTCTGGAATTTATTTCTGAAAAAAAGTCATAAACCAAACTTGGGGTTCGTGCGAACCCCAAGACTTAAAATAGGAAAACGAATATTTTAACAAAACACATAAATGTATACTTTATTTGAATATGAATAATAATAGATGGTGATTTACAAAATGAAGATTATGAGTCATGAGTATTAGAAAAACCCTCAATCAATCTGGAATCTGCGGTAGTTCTAGAAGACATTTGACACAGACAGTATTTTGGTAGTGCAGACAACAGTTTTTTCCACAAACATCACATGCGGTTTTGCTCTTCCTGTCCTCTGCTCTTGGACAAATGTGACACCTGGTCTGAAAATAAAAGATCTTCTAGAAATAAAATATTGGATTCACATTATAAAATACCTGTTTACGAGGAAGTCTTTCGCCAACTACTCGAAAAACTGGCAAATTTCTTCCCATAATGCGAAGTGCATCCAAGCTAGATCTAGAGATTGTATTTTGTGCCGATGGGTGTGAATGGTCATCTAGTTCAAGTTCCATAAGCTCCTCTGCCAGCTCAATTAGTTTGTCGTTTCTAAATAATTTTGTATTCTTTGTTGGTGGATTGAAATGCCGAAAAATAATGACTGTGGCTAAGGCTGCAACATCTAATAAATTGTAAAATACAACCATGAGCCAGCGATTAGTTTGGCGTGAACAGGAATAAATTGACACCATTTGGTCGAAAACACCGACTCCACCTTTTGTCCGGTTGTAATCGATTATCATTTCCGGCTTGTTATGACAGCCTGAAATAGACTTTTGTTGATAGTAAAACGACTTGTTTATTTGGTTTTGGAACATAAGATACCAATGCGATTCTCTGCGAAAATCCAAAAATCGATGAATGAAGTGGACGGTACTGTTTCTTTTTGAAGTAAAACTTCTTTTCCGGCGTTGGGAGTGAAAAATTTTCTATGCAGCTGTCAGTGACATGTCAAAACGACACGTTATCAGTCAAAGACGGCGACATGTTAGGTTTCGCTCGAGGGAAAAGAAGTTTTACTTCTACCGCGCATAGGTCAATACACACAACCTTTTTTTATTTATATTGAAGGGTTCGTTATTTTTATCTAAAAGCTCTTTGACAACAAATGGCTTTGGGACATCTCTTTTATTCTTTCGGATTGAATTAGACACTGAAATATAAAAACAATATAAAGTTGTACAAATATTTATAATAAAACTTAAAATTATAATTTTACAACTTACTTTTTGGTAACTTTAAATTACTTTTCTCACTATTTTCAACAATTTTTAGTAAATTTTGGCAAAACCAAACACGTGTTCTCATAATAAGACAGCGCAATTGTCAACTTAATCAATTACAATATAGACAATGAATCAATTTGTGAATAATAAACAATTAGATGTGAATAAAAACTTTTATTGCATTATTTTGCGTGCTGTAAACTAGGGTTAAATACATTTAAAATTAAAAGTTTCTTTTCTTTTCTTTTTATTATTTATATCTTATAAACAGTTTTCTCTAATAACATTCGTTTTTAAAATTCCTAGTCCATTACATAGGAGCAAGTTCGTGCGACCCAGTTGTGCATTTTATTTCTTTTCTTTTAGTCGAACATTGCATCTATCGGAGAAAAGGAATCCCTAAAAACATAGAAAATTTCCTAGACAACCGGTCCAGCATTAGCCAGTTGAAGTTATGAAAAAAGTATTAAATTAAACGCATGACAAGTACGTTGTATTTTTTTTTTTTTTTTTTTTATAATCTACACGCGCTCAAGGGATTATGATTACCATTTAAATGTTTCAACACAGCGCGGGCGTGAAGTTACGGAAGAGAAAGAAGGATAGGAAAGATGTGTGGCACGATGTTCTGAGACTGAAGGTTGTTGTCTCAGATATTTTATCTCCAGGGATGGCGGCTGAACTAAAGCGGAGAATGCCGTGTCTTATTTCTATGTCGCTTATAATTCACATTATTTTATTCGTGTTCATCCTTGTTGGGCACACTAGTTTAACTCAATTACATGTTGTTAGTGTTATGCCTGAACAACATGTAATGAGTAAACCAGCAACCCATTGATGACAATTTTTAGAAGGTTTTTAATGGAATTAAAACGACATGTATATGCACAAAAACAAAATAATCAATAGCATGAAGTTCATTGTTTAAGGGTGGTTCTCCTTTTTCAGTGTCAAAAATGACACTTTTTCATGAATTGTTTTTTTCATGGAAGGAATGATATAATCAATTAAAATTTTTTTTTTACTTGTTTAATATATTAAGTACGAAAAATAATTTTTTCATCAAAAAATACCGGGCCGTTAAAAAACAATGCGCCTCGGAACAAGACCACCTCCAAAAAAAGTTGTTCGCTGTTGGCCACTCTAGCTCCTGCAAAAATGATCGAAAATTAAAAAGTCGAAGTTTTTTATAAAATAGAAGAGTGTAGGTGGAGTCTCGACCAAAATAATTGCCTAAAGTCAAAATTTAAAAAAATGGCGGAAGCTTGAATTTTAGTGTTCGTTTTTTCGACTTTTTTTCGCTCTTCTGAGCACTGTACAAAAAAAAGTTTTTGAAATATCATCCTGATTTTGGTCGAGACTCCAAAAAATTTAATAAGCTTTAAAACAAAAAAAAATATGACGATCCGTCAAGAGTTTTAAAGTAATCGTGGCCAACAGTTGGAAAAACGTGGTTTCAAGAAAAATGCGTTTAAAGTTTATTTTGAGTCATGACTCATGTGTCGACACCTGGTGGCCCATATGGTACCTCTGCTTTCCATGGTATGGATATGGATATATAGGCGCCAAATTCAAAAATATTTATGTAAAACATGCTACGCTCAAAATACCGCTAAATGTCAATTTTCGAGACAAAAAGGTAGGTCTCGTTTTTGTTCTATAAATTAAAAAAAAAAGTATTCGGACAAACGGTTATAGCTACATATTCTACACATATTTTACTAGAAAATGGAAATGGAAAAAAATGCATTTTTGGTCGCCGAAAAAGGAGAACCTCCCCTTAAATAGCTATAACAACTTCTTAAACAATTTGAGCGGACAAAATTTAATGTAGACTGATTTCCGGACAAAATATGAATTTCTATAAACAGAATTTAAATAAATAAAAATATTGTTAGAATAGAGTAGTAGAGTTTTTAATATTTAAAATTTTTTTTTTACAAATTTATTTTGTTTTGAATTTAGAATTCTAATGTTGAGTATTTAATAACACTTTAAGACTTAATTTTTTTCATAAAGGGTTAAGGGTTTTCAATAATGACGGGTGCAAGTTGAAATAGAATAAAACAAGCTGTGTGTGAGGTTTTAACAAAATTCTTTTTTTTTATTTGAAAGACCTATGTATGTACATATGTATACCATTACGTATGGAATAAGATATTGTTCAAATACCCGCCTCGGCTTCTTCCGGTAGCACGGATCCGAGGGCTCCAATTTTTAAAGAGATATCCGGATAGATCCAGCTGAATTTGAGCGTGGTGATACATTCTCATACACCTGCGACTTCAAGACACCCCACAAGATATAGTCTAGCAGGGTCAAATCGTGTGACCAATTCGAGTCACTTCCGCGAGAGATAACCTCACCTCAAATCATTCATTAAGAATGTCAATCGATTCCTCCGCTATGTAAAACTTAGAACAGTACTGATGGAACCACACATGTCGTCTAAATCCATTTGTACAATTTGGGTGAAAGAAATTAGTTCTTTAGCCGCCGACCTAAGATTCACACCAAACAGTGACTTTCTCTGGATGCATTCCAATTTTATGGATTTTGATCATGCCAGATTGAACAAATGTGCTCATTGATTAGACCATTCATTCAGAAATGGGCCTAGGTCGCAGAATACGAACTTTCGACCAAAATTCCAACTATCTACTGGTTAACTCTGAAGTTTGTATGGACTTGAAAAAGTTTTCAAAATATTGTTTTAAAGTTGAAGAAGCTGTTGTTAAACAAATTTCAAACACAAAATCGGTAAAACCATTAACATAAAAGTCGAAAATTAAAAATGGTTCTATTCCCAGCCGCTGCGCTGCAAATAAGTTTTTTTCAGGGGTGTACTACCTTTTACGAGGAATTGACAAAGCCTTGAAGAGTATCTCTTGTCATGAGAAGTGCTGCTCATTAGCAGCGCTCAAGGGTCTATTATGTTAACACAGTAAGAGTAATGGGAAAATTAGGGGGAAGACAAGGGAGTTGTCGATGAACATTGGTCTTAAATGTTGGTGCAAATTAAAATGGCAAGGGAAAACCGTGCCGGGTAAATAATTCCATATCTAATCGTGTTATGTGATTAAAAAACAAATCTATGTATTCGACGGTAGGTCAACAATTAGGCTCGAGGGTGAACTGATGAGCATTCCTAGAGGATCGAGTAAAACGGGTGAACTGATTGTGGAGAGGAATGCAACTGGCTGCTTCGAATGGGTATTGCTCGTGAAAGACACAAAGAAAGCTATTCTATCAGATTTAACGCTTTGTTCTGGATTATATCCAATAAATGAAAATAAGTTTGGACTGAACCTGTCCAAAAATGTGAGTTATACTTTTGTTTCGGACAAACGAAAACTTTGTAAATTGCAGCTAGATCAGGATTGACAGGATTTTTGGCGTTCTCGAGAATGTGGTAATTCCAACGAAGATCGTCATTGACCTACACAAACACATACCGAATACTGAGAACTTTCCGGTTTCTTCGATGCAAGTTTCATTCATGGACAATGGCATAAGGGGTACATTTTGCTTCAACGACAATAAACAGCTTTGAGTTTTGGAAGTAATAAACTTCATACGGTTTCTTATACCCTATTTAACAATGCTGTAAAGATGGGAGTTTAAAATGAGCTAAACGTGGTATCAAATTACGCAGCCAAGACTGGTTGTGCTTTCCTTTTCTTATGATTTTAAACTTTTGAGATAAATAGCTACGTTCGTTTCTTTAATTTGAAACTCTTTGATTTTCTGTGCATTTTTGTGAATTAATATAAAGATTTGTCAAAGTCCATACTAAAAAAAATTCTTAACCGTGAATTCCGGCGCTCACACTTTATTTTAATAGCTATATTGCTATTCGAACACACCTTAAGCAAAGACAGTTAGAAAATAGATATTTGATGGTTTTAACTTTAATAAAATGCTAGAGAAAGTATGCTGCTAAATTCATTTAAAATTTGGAAAATCGGAGTTTTAACCTAATAAAGTTTTAGCATCGTACTAATTCGACTAAAATTTTGCGCAAATACTTTTGCTTTATAGTCAATAATTTTTGACATGATTGTTCGATTTGTACATTATAAGAATCAAGAATGATCATCATCGTTAGATTTACAAAAATGCCCATTTTTACATAATGATCGTTTTCGGTCCAAAATAAAATGCACGGCTGGGTCGCACGAACTTGCTCTTATGTAACAGACTAGGAATTTTAAAAACGAATGTTACTAGAGAAAACTGTTCATAAGGATTAAATTATTTTTTAAATTCTTTTAGTAGTAAGAGACAAAAACATAATGCTATCCAAATATGAATTTATGCAAGAACAAAAATTATAAGTCGTTGTAGTGTTTTCTTAAAAAAAGCTTTTATGTACCAACTTTTTCAAAGCTTTTTAAGAAAAAATTTTGGTACGCCAATTTAAAGTTTTTATTATTGTTCGAATAAAAATAAAATTTACAAAAAAAAATATTGAGCCGTTTCTGAGATATCGAATTTTCAAAGAAAAGAAAAAATAAATTTTTTTTTTCAAAAATTCAAAAATTATTTATTTTAAAGTTTTGAAATGCAATGTGTTTTAGACTTTTTAGAAGCTTCTCTATAAAAATTTTCATTAAGATCCGTTATGTGGATAATGAGAAGTTCAAAATTCAAAAAAATGGTTCTATGGTAGGTACAAGCTGTAATATCCTAATTTCAAAATTTTTTTTTATTAAAATAAAGACCGTAAAAATTAATTGAAAGAAAAAAAATTTTATCAAAATTCTCGGAACCGTTTTCGAGAAAAATACGATTTTTGAAAACCATTTTTTTTTAATTTTTTAGCATTTGTATGGTAGGTACCTTTATTTTTAGGTAAAATAAATTTTTTTTTCTCACATCTTGTAGATTATATTGAGAAACTTTTATTTATCAAGATTAAAAAAAATCTAGCGAGGGGTTTTCGAAATATTGAATTTTGAAAAAAAAAATTTGAAGTTTTTTTTAAAACTCCAAAAAAAAAATTTAAAATTTGAGTACACAATTCTATTTAGATTTTTGGGGAGCTTTAGCAAAAAAAATTATCAAAATCGGTTGTACCGTTTTCGAGAAAATCAAAAACAAAAAAAATGGTTCCATGGGGGGTACACTCAATAACCATTTTTCTGAAAATTTTTTTCAACAAATACCTAGCTTTAATTAAATAAAATTTTTTTGTGTTTTTATTTTTAAAATCTGTCGAACAGTTTTTGAGAAAAAAAAAATGTTTATAAAATTTCGAAAAAAATTCGTATGGCAGGTACCGTTATTTTTGGTCTTAAAAAATCAAATCAAAAAACATCCGGGGGAAAAAAATTAAAACCCATATCTACCAAGTTTGAAGAAAATCGGCCGAGCCGTTTGGCTGCAATGGAACGGACAGACAGACAGACAGACAGACAGACAGACAGAATTGCGAGACCCACTTTTTTAGTCTTCGCTATCATCGTAATGTCAACTTTGATCAAAATCTCGAGTTCGATTTTTTTTCCGAATGCATAACTTGCCTTATAGTACCTATAAGTCGCAAGTAAAAAAGGAAGTTTTGAAATATATTTTCATGCTTTACTTTTGATACTAAAACCATTGATTTGAAGTCCATCCGACTTCGGCATATTAAGTGTGGTTGAACCAGCATTGAACTATGTGATTGACTATTCATTAATGTTTAAATGCAAAATGCCTTTTTTTCACACATGTTTCTCGAGCTAAACCCAATTCAAATCTTGATCTGAAATAAGACCATAAATCTATTGGATGAATAAAAAATTCTAATTTCACTCTAACCAATTTCAATCAATTTTTGTATACGGAAAGTTGTTATATTAAATTTCTATAGTTACAAGAATTTAAACAAATGATATGCATCTGTTTTTTAAATTGCCCCAACATCACTGACAGGGTGTGACTTTCAATGAATTTTTTTTTTCTTCTTTTTTTTAAACTCAACCACAATTGTTTGGGAAAAATAAACGTGAAGTGTCATTGGCAATGGTTAAACATGCAAACAAACCGATTTTGACCAAAAACTTAATTGAATTCGATACCAGAAGCAGAACAAAGAATGAGAACAGAGAATATAGGCTTTTCGCGAGACCAACCAACCGAAATGGATATTCTAATCGTATTCCAAATAGACCCTCATCAGGAGCGTATCAAAGCTAACATCAAGAGAAGGTTTGAACTCTAGAATTTGTATGAGTTTGTTCATTTTTATAAGTTTGATACAAGACAGAGTTATTGTTCCAAAAAGAATGTGGAACAAAAATTCAATTTATATCTATAAAATTGTCAAAATGGATTGAAAATTCGTATATCACGGGGTAAAGTGACCTTACAAACAGATATTTCGAAAAAAAATACATTTTAATTGACTACTTTAAACATGCAAAAACATTTTATTTTCTGTTCGATTGCCCTTTGCCCATAAGGAAGAGTAATTCAAAACTTCTCACAGTGGGGTAGAATGCCTTAAATTCGGTACCAAACCAGATGATAAACCTATAGCAATTTTTTTTTTAGATAATTTCAATCAGACCAAAAACATAAATGTTAAAAAATGAGCCAAGTTCTTCTATACAAAAACGTTTGTGTAACAAATCAGCAATGAAGGTTTAATACCGAATAATAATATTGAAATTGCTACAATGTGATAAAGAAATTTTATTATTTAATGATTACTGACTAATTTTTTTTCATGCCCAATTCGAAAGGTTTTAAAAACTTGACCAGTGAACCCATCAAATTTTAGTGATAATTTGGTCACAGAAAAAGGTAAAATTAAAAAAATAAAGCTAAAACTGAACCGATTGGTGACCTAATGGGTCCGTCTACGTAATCGAAAAATAATTCGCTACAACACCAAACGGCGCCACTTGAAGCGAAAAAAGTTGAAGTTGTAAGCTAATATCATATTCATCTTCTTTGTGGTTAACCCAAAATTTAATATCAACGAACAGCCGAGATCTGCAGGACATTTCTTCAAATTTCATCTATTTTTGCAAGCTGATATTAGCTATCCAATCTACTTGATTCTGATTAAAAAAAAAAACTAAAATCTCTAGAAATATCTTGAGGAACGATCAGATCACTGGTGATCTGATGGTATATCTCACCGAAAAGTGGAACAAATCTTTACATAGTTTTGGAGAAAGTAAGATAAAATATCTGAGACAACAACCTTCAGTCTCAGAACATCGTGCCACACATCTTTCCTATCCTTCCTTCTCTTCTTAACTTCACGCCCGCGCTGTGTTGAAACATTTAAAGGGTAATCTAATCCCTTGAGCGCGGGTAGATTATAAAAAAAAAAAAAAAAATTGCACTTGATATTTGGAAGGCATTTGATAGCTCTCTTATCGAAAATGCATGCATTTGGTATCGATGAATCTCTTCTTCGTTGGATTAGAAATTACCTTTCGGACCGTTCTCTAGAAGTAGTATTGAACGGTTTCAAGTCTGATATCCACAAAATAAAAGCGGTGTGCCTTAAGGCTCCATTTTGTCTCCGATACTCTTCCTTATGTTCATAAATGTTCTTTTGTCTGAAACTTCTACTTAATTGTTTCGCTCATGCACGACAGTACCTTCAGCTTTTCATTATAGTTTATATTCGGTTTTAGATTTACATTCTTGTCTGGATGATGATGTGGACTTCGAACGGAAGTATATGATTAACTCATTAAATTCTGATCTTGACAGCATTGTCCAATGGGAAATGCTTCGAAAACTAAATGCTGTTTACAGACGTTTAAGCATAATCCTCCCTCAATGCCACTTTCAACCAGTGTTAAGCAATCAAACCGTAATACCCTTCTAGGAATGCTTATCATTTTATCAGTTTACCTTTGAGCCCAATTTCGGACGTACTGTCAAGTACAAAGATTCTTTTTTAGCCGCACTACACGAATGTGAATGCTTTGTCCGGCTCAATGTTTCTCACTTATTACATTGCGCAGACATTCAAATCCAATATGCATCGATATCTCCTTTCTATTCCTATCCTACTTTCCTAACTGTGTTTAACGTTATAAGGGTATTCATAACCCTTTGAAAAAGATGTTGGGGGTGATGTGTGATATCAATTCTTTTTTTTTTTAATTTAGGCAATCATCTTTTTAGAATCTTACGTAAAAAAAATGGGTTGTGTTTTTGGAAACATTGAGTTCACAAAAAAAAATATTTTCGAAAATTTGAATACACGAACATTTCAAATGTTTTAAGAGATTTATCGATTGAAATCGCTTCTATTATTTTGCTCGCCTAAAATACTGAAAAGCACCAAGCAAAGTGACATTTAACAAGAGAAGAGATGATGTACGGTGAAATTATGACTTCAAACGCAATATACTAAATTGCGCAGTAATTCAATAACTTCTATGGCCAAAGGAGGATTAAAATTTATTTCTGGATCTTCACTATTTTCATCTTGGTGACCTGAAGTTAATTGTTGCAGAATATACTAATCAGTTTTGATCCTGTTTATTGCAACGTTATCGTCTCATCTTATAAAGGGTGGTTAAATTTTAAGGGCCGATGTTGATTTTGAATAAAACACAAATTATTAAGGAAATTATTGTCATGTGTTTTTATTATGATAATATGGTATGGTTCAATTATGCCGCGACCTCAGCGGCACACCTCCATCCGATGGTCTAAATTTTCAATGACGCTGAGGCATAATTGAGGTTCTATGCCGTTAATGTGCCAAATTATCTCATCCTTTAGCTCTTGAATTGTTGCTGGCTTATCGACGTACACCTTTTCTTTCAAATAACCCCAACGAAAGAAGTCCAACGGTATCAAATCACATGATCTTAGCGGCCAATTGACATCGCCACCACGTGAGATATGATGGCCATTGAATTTGTCGCTCAAAAGAGCCATTGCTTGTTTAGCTATGTGGCAAGTGGCACCATCCTGTTGAAACCACATATCGTCCACATAGATATATCTTCCAATTCGGGCCATAAAAAGTTCGTTATCATCTCACGATAGCGAACACCATTCACAGTAACTGCCTTAACCGGCCTCATTTTAAAAAAAAATACGGCCCGATGATGCCGCCAGCCCATAAACCGCACCAAACAGTCACTATTTGTGGGTGCATTTGTTTTTCGACTCTTGGATTATCATTCGCCCAAGCGGCAATTCTGCTTATTGACGAATCCACTGAGGTGAAAATGTGCCTCATCACTAAAGATGATTTTCTTCGAAAATTGATCATCCTCTGTTGCCATTTCTTGTCATCATTCTGACCATTGACGACGCTTGAAATGGTCAAGAGGCTTTAGTTCTTGAGTCAATTGCACCTTGTAAGCGTGTAAATGCAAGTCTAGGTGCGCATTGATAGATTTAAAATCTTTAAAAAGCCGTAGAGAAACCCTTGGGGTTCTTTTTATCAAGGACATACTCAATGGTAAAATAAAATCTTCGGACTTACTAGCTCTTATGTCTTTTTATGTTCCTGAGAGATATCTAAGAAATAGGGAAGTTCTCTTTTTGATTCCTAGTCACAGGACGAACTATGGACTTAATGAACCCATAACTCGTAATTTATCTCTTTTTAATTTAATTCATAGTGAAGTCGACCTTCAAATGAATAGGCATATGTTTAAGAGTATTGCTTTAAACTTTTTTAATGATGTATAATGATAAATTATAATTTAATTGTAGTCAACAGATTATGTATCCATTGATGAATAAATAAATAAATAAATAAATAAATAAATAATGTTCATCAACGACGAGCGTGAGAGGTGCAATTGTTGGGCACGACGACGAGTTGAGGTGGACGACGAGTTGAGGTGGACGGCTCTTCAGCCATACTATCGCGAACAGCAGCAATATTTTCTGCAGTACGAGCTGTACGAGCATGCACTGATGTTTTCACATCTCCTACAGACCCGGTTTGCTCAATTTTTTGAACGTTTTTTCCGATTGCACGAACATTTGGACGATTAAATTGACCGAAAAAATCACGAAGTGCACGATATGCATTTTGATTTGATGGCCCATTTTCATAATAAGCCTGAATAACTTTAACGCGTTGCTCGATTGTGTATTTTTCCAGGGTTCAAATTGAGTTAGTCTGAAATTGAGAAATGTCAAATGAAATGCAGAAAAAAATTTGACGTTTAGGTGTGGTTCAAATTCAACAGCGGCCCTTAAGATTTAACCACCCTTTATATTGCTCCCATTCTTCAGCTGGTACGATTCTATGGATTATTGTATGCAATCGTTCATTTAAAGGAATATCATCCTCCCCGCTGAACTCATCATCTGAAGTGTCTCTAATCAGAGGGACTGCAGAACAGAACCCCCCATGTCTGAAGCAATTAGAGATTTAATTGAGAGTGACTGCATTCGAAGATTTTGCAACCATAAGTGAAGTGCTGCCTCTAGTACTGACGGATTAAATGACATTTCGAATTCAATCATTTTTAATACTAATAATTTGCTGAAGCACACTTTTGAAATTTTAATGATTCTTTGGTCTCAGGGTTGGAGTTGAAATACGGATGATTTATTTCGGATAAAAATTGTATATATGCGGGTGGAAAGGACAATTTTTTTATCGTCAAAAGAATTTTGTTAGCTCTTTGTTCCATTGACAAATGTAGTCAATAAAAATATCTGTTAACATCATTGCAGTTTTGTTCGCTTGATAAAAAACGGATACAGATTTGACATTTTTAAAGCCACAGGGTGATTTCAATTTTGCGATTAATTACTCGTAGTAAAGGTTTTCTATTTACAGAGCCCGTCATGTTACATGCGACCAATACTGTGACTCTATCTTTGGAAAATTTCCCACAACTGCCGCTTTCTAATAAAGCAGTCTCATCAGTGTTAAACTTTTCCTCATCGGTATATCCCTCTCTCAGATTTGGCCAAACTTTCTGAATCCATTCTTCACAATGTGTCGTATCCCCAGAAACTTTTCCAAAAACAATGTTGTAACATTTCCGAAAACGTCTAGTTCAAGTTGCTGAGCATTTGAAATCTTTTTTTTCATACAGTTCAGTTTTCACCTTCCTCTAAAAGCGTTATAACTTTAAAGTTCTCTCGAAAAAATGTTTTTTTTTTTCTGAACCCATGACTTTATATTTAAGACCAAACCATAAATGAAATGGAACGTAACAACAGAACAACAGACTCACAAGATCCAAGCCTACTGCCACTGCACTTCTGTATGATGAACTTTTTATTACCCAAAAAAAACCGTTACTTCAAACTTAGTAGTTAACTAACCTACGGGGTCCCACAAGGCAGCCACTTAGATCTTCCCTGTTTTATTCTTACTATTAAAGATATTGAAATTGTCATCAAGTTCTTGAGAACCATTTCTTCGACATACGATACCATTTTTTTTTTAATTTGATCTCGACAATTTTTTTGTCTGGTGTCATTTAGAGCTAAATATTTCCAAATACCAATCAATCACTTTCTTACCAAAACCCATATCCACCGCTGAGTAAATTCGCGGCTTTGGTATTTTATGTGATCGAGAACTCAACTTTCTCACACATATTGAAGAGATTATTCTTAAAGCAACCTCTGCAATAAGCTTTGCGAAACGATGGTTCAAAGTATTCTCTGACCTTTGCGTATCCCGATCCCTTTATTTATACTTTGTTCAACTCTCTTCTTGAATACGACTGTGAAGCTTGGTCATATTTTCAACAAATTTATATATCCAGAATCGAGAGCATTTAACGTGCGTTGTTTCCCTTCATGGTCTGCCTTGGAGTAATCTTTTGTTTTTACCTCCATACTTTAGACCGACTTCTATTAATTAACTTGAATAAACTGGAAGAACGTAGAGCAATAAGTGACATTCTCCTCATTAATCGAATTCATCTGTTGACTGCCGTAGCCGTAATCTAATCTAATTCTTGTAATCTAAAAGATATTCTTCTCTTTCTCTTATGTCTCTCTCTTATAGCTGCAACGAACCTACATATTATTAGCATGCTATGGAGGATTAATTGTAACATTTAACTTTTACGACTTCAATTCAACCTACCTAAAACCCCGTCTTCGTAATCATCCTTCAAATTCACTCCAATCATTGATTTATATTTAAGTTATACTAATAATTAGCTTGCATTAAACTAAATAAATGGGTGGTTTGTGCCCACCAAAAAAAAAAATCAAATGTATGACTTCACAAATAGATGTCAAATTCTATTTTGACAAGCATGGAATATTTCGTTTTAAATGTCACCCCTTAGTCTTAAAATTAGTCTTTCACAGAGCATTGTAGTAATTGATCCATTGGTCTTATAAAAAAAACAAGCCTTAAAATCCAAATTCTACTTTAAGTAAAAAAATCAATGAATTCATCCGATAGTTCACATCAGTTAGGCACTTACTATCGATATTTCAATTCATTCGATAGATAGTGCGCAACGCTAACGAAAAGTCTACGAAATTCAATAAATCTTTGAAAGCACCCTTGATAATGATTGGCAACGAGGAAAACTGTGTAAAATTGATGTAATATTTGAAAATTAAAATTTCGTTTCTATTTTACCTTTACCCATTGTTACATACCCGAACTTAAAAGATATACAAATATTCATTTTTAACAACACGAAAAAAAGAAACTCAAGTTTTGATGCTGATTCAACTCAAACAAAAATCAAGCTTAGGTCGAGATGCATCGCTGGGCTCTGACAATTAACCAGAAAACCCTTTAAGGTGGTAGTTCGAATTTTTTGAAGCCTTAATTCTAATAAAAAAGAAAATCTTAAGCCTTGAGAACTTGCATAAAAAGTTTTGCAGTGATTTAACCCATATTCATAGCCAGATATTAAGTCACTTTGGGGGTTGTGATGTATTTGAATTGTTTGTTTAACTTCTCTTATAATTCTATTTTCAGAAAAATCTTAATCAAACTGTTAAAATTTACTGCACACAGTAACCCCTCCCCGTATCCGCGCCTGGCCCTAACTCTACAAAGCGGAATATTTAATTAAAATTCAATAAATGAACCAGTAGTATATGGCAACAGACGGATTATTTGGTGGCGCTAGCAACAATGTTAGACTTACGAGAACAGTATAGCTAAATCCTCGACTCTGTATCACTATTGGTGGCAATACTCCTGGAAAACGCTTAGAACTATCCGCATAATGATTATATTATCATCGGCTGAAAGAGCGGCGACTGTGGTCTGTATGTGAACTATTCCCAAACTGAAGCAGGAATGTCCTGTAGGAATGATGCATAATTATTACCATGAATACTATTTAGAGTGTATGGGGCTGATTCAATTGGGGATTACCTAACGCTTAGGCTTTTCGAAGTTGTTTACTATATAAATACTTTTTTTGTCCACATTTTTAAGTGACGATCCATTTGCAACGATATGGATTATGTATTTGAATTGCATTGAAATTAAATTCAAATTTAGAAGGGAATGAAAGCACTTTGATTGAAACAAACATCGATTTACATTTGCCGGGATTAAGAGATAATTTGCCTAAATTTATCGTATGCATTTCAATATAATTTCAGCGGGTTTTAGGGTAACATGAGGACACACACGTTTGTTTCTAAATCTATTGCTTACGTGGTGTTTCACCATAGTTACGATTATGACAAGTTTTCTTCCTCATTTCAGTGCCTCTGGCATGAAGTTCCACTAAATTAAAGTTTTGAATTTATTCATAACTACAAAACAAAATCAACACGGTGTTTTCTTGAGCAGGTTTCAAGAAAAAAATCGTTCTACAGCAAGGGTTTCCAACCAGAACATTTATTTACCGAGTATTTAGGAAGAAGCTTACTTTGGTTAACCCTTACTTAAGTCGACGCAAAAAGCTTTGTTAACACTCATTCACTTATTTATTTATATGCATGAGATTATTACTACCCCTTGGATAATGATAAGTCCGTTGGACTGTCATGTGAAAGGTCTTGAGTTCGATTCTCAGCCGCGAGAAAACAAATTTTCAGGGGTGCACTACCTCTTGTGAGGAATTGACAAATCATTTAAGAGTATATCTCCTGTCTTTAAAAGTGCTGCTCATTAGCCTTTCGGAATCGGCAGAAAATTGTAGGTCCCGTCCATTCCTAGTAATACGCACATAGGAATTGTTGAGAGTTGTAAGTTTGTTGCACCAAAAAAAAAAATTATTACTAACTAAATACTAGCAGTTCAGAAGGTCTTAACAACATCGCATACAAGATTTTGTCACTGGTCGATCAACCGTATCTAATTTTGCACTTTTTACTTTTTATGTGACTAATGTTTTAGGAAGTGGATCGCAAGTGGATTAAATATACACTGATTTCCGCAAATATTCGAGATCCATAAATTGCATATCTGGTGTGCCTCAGGGTAGTCATCTAGTACCATTATTGTTCATAATTTTTATTGACGACATAGTTGTCGAGAATTGAGGTTTGTGAAAGCTTAATATATGCCGATGTTCTTAAACTCTTTCTTAAATTAAATAACATTAAGGATCGCTTAAAGGTACAACATAATTTAAACCTGCTTTGCAGTTGAAATTTGAAGAATTAAGCGTGATGGGAGTGGTACGTTTGTGAACATTCAGACGGAATCCAAGAAGATGAATTGAACGGTAAGACCAAGTAAATACTGTCATCAAGAAAGTGCACACAACACCGACACGTCTTGGAAGGAACATGACCATAGACAGCTATAACTTGAAGGACTTTATTTACTCTAGCGCCACCGCTATTAATTCTGATAATGTCTTTAGTGCTGAAATCAAATCGATAATAACAATTGCCAATCGTTGATTCTTTGGATTAAAAAGGCAATCGAGCAACTAAAAGACTTATCATTCCACTTCTTGTATATTGTGATGGAATAGGATGTTTTGAGAGAAAACTTCTTCTAATGATTGTTGGTCCCATCTGCATAGATGGATAGCGGAAGAGAAAATATAACCATGAACTGAACGGTATGTATAGCAAAGCCGACCTAGTGATGAGAAATAAGAGCCAACAACTGAGATGGTTGGAAAATGTAGAGCGAATGAATCCGGAAAGTCTTCGAATTCAATTCCGAAAGATGGCGCAGTAGAGGAGGACCGTGACTCAGTTGGCGCAAGGCAAGGCCCTATATTGTATCACGAGTTTTTTTCATTTCACGCTGTTGGACCAGTTTTTTTGGGGTCGCGAATTCGGAGTTCACCAAGGAAGGAATGGCAACACCAAACCAATGGCCCTACAGATTGGAGGTTAGTGCATCGGGCTAACGACCCGGCCAGCTCAGGTATCTCGAGCACCGCCACCAACAACCGCCGCCTCTACAAAACGGCCAAGAAACTGGCATCAGGTTATAGGACCGGCACGCATTCTCTTCGAAACAGCGAAGGAAACATAGTCAGCGAAGCAATGGGAATTGTAGAAGTGTTTAAGCAGCATTTCCAGTAGCTGCTTGGTGGCATTATTGAGAGGAAGCCACAGGAGAACAAAGAAGCATGACAAGATCCATGAAGATCCAGTCCCAGTCCTCAGTACTGAAGAGGTTGAGAAAGTCATCCACAAGCTTAAGAACAACAAATCCACCAGCTTGGATGGCCTACCTGCGGAACTGTTCAAGTATGGTGGAGATGACCTAATAGGGTGCATGCATCAGCTCATCAACCAAGTTTTGGAGGAGAAAAGTATGCAGGACGACTCAATCTACAAAAAAAGAGATCCTACGTCCTGCAAAAAGAACAGAGGCATATCTCTGCTTAATGTTGCCTGCAAGATCCTATCCAGCGTACTATGTGAGTGTCTAAGACCTTTCTACAACACTATGATCGCAACGTACCAGTGTGGCTTCAGGCCTGGCAGATCAACGATAGACAAAATTTTCACATTAAAGCAAATCCTGAAAAAAACCAACGAATTTCAAGTCGAGACCCACCATCTTTTCATCGACTTCAAAGCCGCATAGGATAGCATAAGTCGCCAAGAGCTTCTATTAGCGCTGTCGGAACTCGGGATCTCGAAAAAACTGATCCAGTTATGCCGCATGATGTTACAAAATACGCGATGCAACGTGCAAATGGGTAAGGGCTCATCCGAGCTATTTCAGACATGTACAGGCTTCAGACAAGGATATGCGCTTTTATATGATTTCTTCAACCTAGTCCTGGAGCAGATAGTGCGCAAGAGTGGTGTTAACCTGGAAGGCACTATCTTGAACAGGTCTTCCCAGTTGCTTGGATTCAAGGAGTTCTCCTACCTACGGCACAAACTTAAATTCCACGAACGACACCTTAGTGGAAATCCGACGAAGAATTACCATAGCTAGCCGCTGCTACTTCGGTTAGGCCAAACAAATGTGTTTAAAGCTCTTTTTTCGAAAGACAAAGTGTACGCTATACAAAACACGAATTTTACCAGCTATACTCTAAGGCGCCGAATGCTGAACGATAAATAAAAAGGGAGAAAAAATTCTTTGGTGAATGGTTAGTCTTATATGCGAAGAGGGCGAATGGAGGAGAAGATTCAATCGTGAATTATACGAGCTGTACCAAGATCTGGATGTAGTCCAACGAGTCAAAACACGTGGACTACACTGGCTCGGTCACATCGCTTTAGTCCAAATGCGTTTCGCCCAGGTACGACAGTTGGGCTCATCAGTTAGATGCTGTCGTACCCTTCTAAGACGCAATATATTAGTCGATGGTTATCAACACACATAAAACTTCCCTTCTTCAACAACGCTTTAGCCAATAGAATCTTCGAATTGAATCGAATAGGCTGGCCCTCAGGTTCGAGACGACGACGAGGAAGACCGACCCTCCGCTACAGGGACCAGGCGGTAACAGACACAAGAGCGCTTGGTCTCGGCGACTGGAGGGGGCTCGATATCGTAATGGAATCGCAACCGATGGAAGACCACAATATATCAAGCAGAGACCCTCCATGGATCGGGAGCCGTATAGGTAAGTAAGAATCCGGAGCTCAATGAAAATTTGGTATGTCTCGACTTGAAAATCGTTGGTCTTTTCTAGGATTTTCCTTAGTGTGAAAAATTGGTACATGAACCAATTAGCCAGGACAGAAGCCCCACTGGTGCTTGCCGATTATGGTGTTCCAGAACGAATTAAGATGCATGCACAGTACTTTGGATAGCATCTTTTAATATAAGGTTTAGCAAGAATACGCATTGATAAGTTTTTCAGGTCATAATATAGATATACTCCTTTTTTCTAAATGAAATAATAGGGAGACGTGTTATTGCTCCCTTAAATATACTGAGCGTTGGAACTGGTTCTTTATTACCTAGAACTCCAATATTATTTCTTTACAAGATGCATTTAGAGCAGCAGATGGAAATATTGCATGATAACATCTATAATTCCCTACGGTTCTGTAGCTAGATTAACTTTGTTTTTGCAACGATATTTTGTGTCAAGCTCAGACTACTAAAGGAGTTATTTTAGACATATAAAAAAATAAATTTTATACTTTTGAATATTTTTCTTTAATAACATCTATTTATTAAATTCTAGGTCGCTTGAACATAAGAGCAAGTGCGTGTAACCCAGTCGTGCATTTTCGGTTCGAAGTTTCTTTCCGCTCACAATCGAGCTCTGAATTTTGTCGCAATTAGGAAACAATCAGAACGGAAGGGAAAAGCTATTCATTTACCTTAGGGCATCAGGCCGGATATTTCCGTAGAGATCTGCTGTTGATTTGCAGGGGGTTCATCTCCTCCCATACCTCTCTCAACAATCTGCCTCTTACTAAAAACTTTAGTTTGAATATTTTGAGCGCACTTATGCATTTTGACTGCCCTTAAAATATTGAGGGCGCAGTGCGATCGTTTAGGAAACTTGGAGAGGATTTCAAAGGAGATATCAAAGCACATTGGTTTTGAATGTCTGAATATCGTAATGCAAATCAAATATTGAGCAAGGTAAGGCATTCCACATTCGTGTAGTGCGGCTAAGGAAAGAATCTCTGAATTTAGTAGTACGTCCGAAGTCTGGCTCAAGAGTAAAATGATAGGCATTCATAGGCACGAGTTGAATTGTTTAAGGGGAGGAATGTAACTGGCTATTTCACTAGAACACTATTTATTAAAATAACGGAGAGATAAGATACATTGTGGTGGTGCTCCAGAGATGCAAATGTTTCTGTTATAGATTTATCACCTAACATTTGTAAAGCTCTTTTTTAGATTCAATCTTCGAGCACCTGCCCAAATATGGGAACTGTACTCGAGCTGGAAGAATATAAGACTTATGGACTACAGATAGATCAGAAGGGGTAAGAAACTTCTTGCAATGTCGAAGGAAACCTAAACGCTTAGCAGCGTTTTTGGGAACGTCGAATATGAGGTCATTCCACACAAGGTGGTCTGTGATGCACTGCCAAGAACTGAGCTGTTCAGTTTCCTCAATGTAAATGCAGCTCATGGACGGCATTCGACTCTAAGCCGCTTATGGTCCCTAAATTGACAATGCTATCTAGGTCAGAGTTTAATGAACTTATCATACGCTGCCCTTCTAGACCCACATCTAATCCGAAGAACAAGGATATGCATCTGAAAAAAAATATGAGAAGCTGAGAGTACTGTCGTCAGCAAAACAATTTATTGGATTAGAAATTTCAGACAAATGATCATTGGTGAATTTCAGAAAAAGAGTCGGAGACAAAACGTAACCCTGGGGCACTCCAGTATTATTTTATGAATAACAAACTTGATACCATTCATTTCAACTTGTATTGCGCGAACCGAAAGGTAATTTATAATCCAACGAAGAAAATATTTATCAATACCAAATGCACGGATTTTCGATAAGAGAGCTTGATTCCAAATTTTACAAAATGCCTTTGAAATATTAAATGCAATAATTTCATTGCTATTGCTATGTTAGCCATGCTGACTGTCATTGAAAAGCTTTGGTTCTTCAAGGTATTTATTGAGCTAATAATTTATCAGCATTTCCATGACCTTGGAAAGAAGGGACGTGAATGTAAGAAGGGGAAGAATATTCGCCTCTTTAAGGACATGCTAGACAAATCCTGTTTTCCATGCACTCGGAAAGAGACCAGTAGAGTAGGACTGATGGAAAAGCTTACGCAAAGGTTTTCTCAGAATTGAAGAACACCTCTTCAGCACTATGGGGAGATTTTATCCGGGCTAGCGGATTTGTTTACGAGTATATTGAGATCTTTCAGTCCTCTTGCAAGAACCGTAGACATCAAGACTGACATCAGCTCTAAATGTGTCAGAGTGAGCTGATCACAAATTGGTTCCGCCTATATCTTGAACTGGATACACCATTAAATTCTAGCACACTTTCGTTGCAGGATAATTAGTAGTGACATCATACTCCACTTCGACCATGGGAGAGCCGTCTACAGAAAAGAGTTCCGAGATCTCAAAACCAAACTCTAGGTTTTGGGATCGCAGAACTCTTTTCTGAAATAAAGCGCCAAAAAGTATACTTTTTTTATTTTCCCCCCCATATTAGAAATCGTTTGGCAGCTATCGCTATGTATATGCAGAAACCCTAAACGTTGTATAATAGAAGGAAATTTCACTTTCCTTACAATCTTGAAAACTCTTTTAATTTGCCAGTAAGATGAGGCCTTCTCAAAACTTCCATAGGTTAAACTCGTTCTATTTAAATGGTTGTTAAATCACAACATTGAATTCTACACCATTTCTCTTAAATACACAAAGACTACCCGACTAGCAACTTCAATCATAAAATTCGACTGGCATAGAGAACAAGAAAGAAACCCTCTTCCGACAAAAAATTAAATGATTTAAGCTTCTTGAATGAACTTGGAATGAACAAAGCATTATCTCACAAGTCACAAATGCCTGTTTTTAAATGAACTAACACTCTTTGCATCTGCTTGAAGCAAACTTAAACGACAATTTTCACTTAAAGTTTTTCAATCAAATAGCACAAAGAGCCACTTTATAGAAATGACTTTTCACTTTTGACTTAAGAACTTGTTTTTTTTTTTTTATTTTTTGAATAAATTAAAACATCAGGATAAAACGAATTTTTGGTCAATTGAAATCTTTACTCTTCAGCCATGAAATTGAATTTGACTTGTTCGGAGTTTTTTTTTGTCTCTTTTGCTGTTGTCATTTCCTTCAAAATTAATTAATCAAATTTTGATATCCAGGGTGATGAAGTGAATACTTCGATTGAACTTTAATAAATATTATAAAAATAATTGATGAAAAGATTAATTTACGAAAAAAAGAAAGCTTATTACATTGCTCTAGGGAGGTTAGCACATTCTCTGTTATTGCCTAGACATTTAATTGGCTTTATAACAAAGTTTGCCCGAAATTGAGTTTCTTAATTTGGCCAACAAAAAAGAAGAGCGGTAATGTTGGATAAAATTTAAAATTACATAAAATGTGCAGCACGTGAACAAAAAACTATTCTCTCTCAAGGAATAGAAAAAAAAATCAATTTATCCAATCTACATACATATAGATTGATAGATAGATCTTTAATGCCCTTTACTTACCGGCAAAGAAAGTGTTCCCACTGTACTTTTTGTCTGCTGAATATAAATAAAATACGCGAATGCGAAAACAAAAATAACGCTACCTGCCATACGATTTTTTTGCAAAATTTGGTAAATATTTTTTGTTTCTCAAAAACGGTAGGTACAACAGATTTTGATAATTTTTTTTTTGCTAAAGCTCCCTCCCCAGCAGTTTGAATATTTTTGTGTACCTTTTGGATTTAAAAAAAAAATTCAAATTCAATATTTCAAAAACCCCATTCTCGATATTTCTAAGACTTGATAAATAAAAGTTTCTTAATATAAGTAACAAGATGTCAAAAAAAAATTATTTTACCTAAAAATAACGGTACCCCCAATGCAAAATGTTAAAAAATGGGTTTCGAAAATCGTATTTTTCTCGAAAACGGCTCCAAAAATTTCGCTACAATTTTTTTTCTTTCTATAAATTTAATAAAAAAAAAATTTGAGATCAAGATATTACTCACTGTACCTACAATAGAAGCATTTTGAATTGCTCATTATCGACAGAACGGATTTTAATGCAATTTTTATACAGAAGTTTCTAAAAAGTTTAAAAAACATTGCATTTCAAAACTTTTGAATTTTTGAAAAAAAAAAACAATTTTTTTTTTTGGAAAATTCGATATGTTAAAAACGGCTCAATATTTTTACTTGCGACTTATAGGTACTATGTATAAGGCAAATTATGCATTCGTAAAAAAAATCGAACTCGAGATTTTGATAAAAGTTGACATTACGATGATAGCGAATACCAAAAAAGTGGGTCTCCCAATTCTGTCTGTCTGTCTGTCGGTTCGACTACAGCCTAAACGGCTCAGCCGGTTTTCTTCAAACTTGGTAGATATGGGTTTTAATTTTTCCCCCCGGACGTTTTTTTCGGTTTTTTTGTAAGACCAAAAATAACGGTACCTGCCATACGATTTTTTTTCGAAATTTTATAAATATTTTTTTTTTCTCAAAAACTGTCCAACAGAATTTTTTAAAAAAAAATTTGAAAAATTTCATTTGGTTAAAACTAGCTTATGGTTGAAAAAAATTTTACAAAAAATTGTTATTTTTAGTAGCCCCCCTGGGTCCATTTTTTTTGTTTTTGATTTTCTCGAAAACGGTACAGCCGATTTAAGTAATTTTTTGTATGCCAAAGTTCCTCCAAAGTTTGAAAATTATTACATACTCAAATTTTCAATTTTTAATTTTTTGGATTTTTAAAACAAAATTCAAAATTTTTTTTTGGAAACTCAATATTTCGAAAACCCTATGCTCGATTTTTTCAAACTTGCCAAATAAAAGTTTCTTAATACAATCTCCAAGATTTGAGAAAAAAAATTTTGTTTTTTTTAAAACTAGCGGTACCTTCCATACAAATTTTAAAAAATGGTTTTCGAAAATCGCATTTTTCTCGAAAACGGAAACGAAAATTTTTTTTCTTTTGATTAATCTTTACGATTTTTAATTTAATAAAAAAAAATTTAAATCTAGATATTACTGACTGTACCTACCATAGAACGATTTTTTCGAATTTTGAATTTCTCATTATCGACTTAACCGATTTTAATGAAATTTTTTATAAAAAAGCTCCTAAAAAGTCTAAAACACATTGCATTTAAAAATTTAAAAAAATATTTTTTCAATTTTTAGAAAAAAAAGTAATTTTTTTTTTTGAAAAATTCGATATCTCAAGGACGGCTTAGTATTTTTTTTTTGAAATTAGACTTTTATTCGTACAATAAAAAAAACTTAAGGTTGGCGTACCAAAATTTTTTCTTAAAAATGTTTTAAAAATTTTGTACATAAAAGCTTATTTTTTTAAGGAACCACTACAACGACTTATAATTTTTGTCCCTGCATAAATTAATATTTGCATAGCATTCTGTTTTTATCTCTTACTACTTAAAGAATTTAAAAAAATCATTTTATCCTTATGAACAGTTTTCTCTAATAACATTCGTTTTTAAAATTCCTAGTCATTACATAGGAGCAAGTTCGTGCGACCCAGTCGTGCATTTTATTTTTTATAAATTTAATTTTTATTCGAACAAAAATAAAAACTTTAAATTGGCGTACCAAAGTTTTTTGTTAAAAATGTTTTAAAAATTTTATATATAAAAACTTATTTTTTTAAGAAACCACTGCAACGAATTAAAATTTTGTTCTTGCATAAACTAATATTTGCTTGAAACACATGGCATTCCTTGTTAAGCTCCAACTACTAAAGGAGTTGTTTTAGTAGTTTAAAAATTAATTTTATGTTTATGAACAGTTTTTCTGTAATATCATTCATTTTGGAAATGCTTATTATTTTACATAAGAGCAAGTTCGTGCAACTCAGTCGTGCATTTTATTTACTACTTGTTTTGTACGAGTATCTTATGCTATTCTCCACGACGGTAATTTCCACGCCACCACCAGGATAGCGTTGATACTAGAAAATCACGCTCCTTGATAATACGAGTACTATAGGTTATAATGGGTGATTTTTTTGTTTGCTATTTTCTTTTTGGGAACACTGGTTTTGACAGCTCACGCACGTTTCGTGTTTTGTGTCACTCTCAAACAACTTCAGTTTGGTTTATAATTTAACCATGAATCGTCTTACAAACGAACATCGCTTGCAAATTATTGAATTTTATTATCAAAATGCGTGCTCTGTTAAGAAAGTTCATCGGGCGCTTCTTCCATTTTATGGTCAGTTTATTAATCGACCTACTGAGGCGGCTATTCGGGCTATTGTGACTAAATTTCGAACTTATTTTACATTGTTGGATATTAAACCACTTACACGCTTACGTAGAGTGTGAACTGAGGAAAATATCTCGGCTGTATCGGCCAGATCTGGTGATGACCGTGAATTATCGATTCAGCGCCGTTCGCAGCAAGCGCAATTGGGCCTCTGTTACTCCACTACGTGGAAAATTTTGCAGAAGGATTTGGTTGTGAAGCCTTTCAAAATACAGCTGGTACAAGAATTGAAGCCGATCGACCTACCACAACGCCGAATTTTTGGTTAATGGGCTCTTGAAAAGTTGACCGAAGAACCACTTTTTTATTGAAAAAATATGTTCAGCGACCAAGCTCATTTCTGGTTGATTGTATACGTGAACAAGCAAAACTGCCGTATTTGGAGTGAAGAGAGCAGCCAGAAGCATTGCAAGAGCTACCAATCAGTGAATGGTGAGCGCTACCTTGCGATGATAATAAACTTTTTTTGCGCAAAATGGAAGAGCTTCACTTGCATGACATGTTGTTTCAACAAGACGGTGCCACATGCTACAAAGCACGCGTAACAATGGATCAATTGAGAGACGAGTTCGGTGAACAGTTTATTTCATGTTTGGGGCCTTGATTTAACGACTCTAGACTATTTTTCGTGGGACTATGTTAAGGCTCATGTCTATAGGGACATATAGCTTCGATTGACGCACTGGAAGCCAACATTGAAGCATTTATTCGTGAGATACCAGCCGAAAGGGTTTGCCAAAATTTTACTAAGCGGATGGACCATTTGAGGCGCAGCCGCGGCCAACATTTGCATGAAATAATCTTCAAACATTAAATTATATCGACCGTACTATCGATTCAAATAAAGATTTCATGTATTTTTCTGAATTGTATATGTGTTTTTTTTTTTAATTTCCGATAGCTCTTAACAAATCACTTTAAATCGGTGGTGAACAAAGTGATTACTATCACTACTTTTCAGGTTTTTAGTTATTGAGAAAATTGTGTTATTCATATTTGGGTAATACATCTAGCTAGTAAATAAATTATCTCACACACTCACATAAGTAAGTATACAGCAGGAAACAAAATGTTAAGTAGAGAGGAAAAAATTGAATAAGCAAGCATAGTTTATGAAATATTTGGCGTATATTTTTTAGAAAATTTTATTCTCTTTTCATAAAATCAATTATCAAAACATTTTTTTAAAAAATGGCTTAGATATCAACTTAAAACTAAACCTCTCTCAGAATTTTGATCACAAAAGTAAGTATACACTAATAGATATTATAACATTTTTAACTTAATATTAGAATTTAGTAACTTGTTGGGTAACCTTTTCATTTAATTACAGCGTTTATTCTCGATGGCATCGAAGAAACAAGTTTTTGGGTATGAATGAATGAATTGTATTGGGGTTTATTGCACTGCGACCTGTAGATCTATTGTGCCCCCTCTTATAATGATGAGCTGGCTCATCCTACAGTTCTTCCTCCAAACCTATTGCGTTTAGGAATTTTAGTATTTGGGGCACTTTTAGAGAGGGTAGGTTGCTCTCTTTCACCTGGTACTGTCCCAGTTGAGTTTTCCTTTGGTGCATGATTGGACAACACTTTCCCAGTATGTGTACCGGAGTTTCCTCATGCATGTTGCAGAATCTGCAAGTGGCACTGCTAACCACACCAAGTAAATTAAGGTGTCTTCTAAGTTTACAGTGTCCTGTTAGAATACCTGTTATTATTCTTAGGTTATTCCTACTTAGGTTGATACAGTTTTCGAAACGTTGCCGGTTGTAGTTCCCCAGCAGTAGTTTAGCCTGTCTTAGCCTTGGGAGTTCATTCCAGTTTTTGATTCTGTTTGCCTCCTCTTCTTGTTTAATTCTGGTTTTGATGACATTTTCACCTATTCCGCAATAGGGTTCAGGCCCTGTTAGAGGAGTTGAAGCTCCTAATTTTGCTAGGGAATCTGCCTTTTCGTTTCCAAGAACACCAACGTGACCAGGTACCCAATAAAGAGTGACCCTGTTCTGCTTGCCTAGTTCGTTTAGTCTACTTATGCACTCCCCCACCAGCTTAGAGTCGATGGTGTATGAGCTTAGTGCCTTTAGTGCTGCCTGACTATCTGACATAATAGCAATGTTCTTATTACGATAATTCTTTTCGAGATTGCGATCTACGCATTTCCCTATCGTGTTTACCTCCGCTGGTGGACTGTCCCATCGGTATGGATAGTTTGGTTTTTGGCCCAAAAATTCCTGCACCAGTCCCTTCGCTTGTTCTCGATCCATCAGTGTAACATTTGATGGTATTTGTTTCGAGTGTATAGTTTATATCCTCTCCTACCCAGTCTTCTTTGTTACTAAGCTGTGTAAGAAAGTTTTTCTCGAAATTATGTTTTTTGATCATTCCATCTCTTGGGATGTCAATAAGGTTTGTTATTGTGGACCTGTCAATTAGGTCCCTTTCTCTGAGACTGATAATTTTACCTGTCCCAGTTCCTTCCTTTGAGAACCTCATGATTCCTCCCACTCTAGCACTTCTAATGACCTCGTGTAGAGGGGATAGGTGGAGGATAACCTCAATAGCTGCGGTAGGGCAGGTTCTCATTGCTCCCGTAATACAGATACATGCGAGCCTTTGGATTTTTTCTAGGGTTTTCCTAGTTGCTGTTAATTCGGTTAAGTTTTTGGGTAACACTTAGCGTTATTTTGTTCCATTCTTCTTGAAGGATCCTTTTAATCTCTACTTTTGATTTTATCTCATGTTTACGGATTTGACGCTCCAGATGATCCCATAAATGAGGAGTTGTTTTGACTTGTCTTCGCACATTATATAGCAGCCTTTCTGTCACAATTTGCGAGGTATGTTTGGGATCATTATCTTGCAGAAAGATGAATGACCCCTCACAACCTAGTTTTTGTGCACTTTGATGAAGATTATTTTTTAGGATGTCGAGGTAACCAAAACAATCTATAGTACTGTCAATAAAAACCAGGCCAAGTACCCCCAAACCATAACCGAACCACCACCATGTTTAACAGTTCTCTTCTTCTACGAGTATCTCGGCGTGCATTTTTGGTGCGCTTATTTTCGCATTTTTCTTTACTTTGTGAATTATTAGTCGCTTCTCAATTTCTCACGTTCAGACAACGTTCGCGGGCGGCTACTGCGAGCCATGTTCGTAACTGTTCCACATTGTTTCTGATCTTCCAATATTTTTTGGATGGTTGCTATGCTCCTATAAACAAGTATAGCTACTTTCCGAATCGACGTTCCTTCACTTGAGTACTTAACTATTAATTTTTGCAAGTCCAAGGAGAGCTCTTTTCCAGGTGGTGCCATTTATAATTATAAAAGGAATAATTTGAAATGAAATAGGCTAGTCTAGTAGTTTTGCTTTACCCTTTTAATAAAAAAACAAAAAATCGACTCAAAAGTTTTTATTGTTGCAACATCATCTGTCTGTGTGTATACTAACTTTTGTAACCTATTTTTTTTTACCTGTGATTACAAATAATGAGATAGTAAAGAATTGGAAACAAATTGTACCGTTATTTTGCTTAACAGCAGTAATGTTTATGACAAGAAACATGTGCCATATGCAGAGAATAGATATGGATTTGGTATTAACGGTATTTTTTCCTCTATTTACGTATTAGCCTGGTTGTATACTAACTTTTGTGACTGTGTGTATATCTGGTTTTGAACATATTAAGGTAATCTTAAGTATAACTGACATTAATCGTATAATAAAGATAGTATATATAGAATGATTCTTACAGGACCGGCCCGAGCTAAATTAGAGCCCTGCGCAAGCTTTATCACTGGCGCCTCTCATTTGGATTGGATTGGCGGAAAAAGTCATTTCCTCATTACCCATCAACGGGTACCCTTTGCAATGCGTTTTCTTAACGAGGGATCCCCAAGGCGCCTATTCCTAGATAATACTTATATTTAATTAAAATAAATATGATTTTTATTAAAAACTAAGAAATCAAAAATATATCACAAACATAATAGTCAAAAAATATATCACAAAAATTTAGGAAATGAAAAAAATATTTTTTGAAGTAAAAAATATTTAAAAACTTATACAAAAACATAACAACATACAAATAAATAATGAACTCATTAATTGTTGTTGAATTAAAAGTTTTATATTCATATTTAATTTATTCAGTGTAGGATATAATAATAAGATTATTATTTTAATAAAAATAATAGAACCGAATTTATTGCAATAGATTAACTTTTCTGGCTTTTGTTTTAGCAAACTCAGTTACCAGATCATCATAATATAATGACTTGACAAGCTCTTTCTCTATAGCCATGATTGACTAGTCAACTTATCTTTCCTGAGTCATTGGGATCCTGAAGTAGTTTTTTATTAATTTAAGTTTCAAAAAACTACGTTATTTGAGGAAACTGTGATGGTATTTATAGATTTAGAGCTATGGCTTAGGTTAACACACCTAAAACAATGACATTTCGTGTAAAAAAGTAAGTACATGAACCTTTTTTGATGTCTGCAAATGTCAAAGAGTCATATAAAGCTAGAAGCTGAAGATACTAAAAAAATAAAGTAGGTATTCGATGATTTTAAGTTTAATAAAAGGGTAAAGAAGTATGATGCTATATTCGATTAAAATTATTGTTTTAACCTAGTATCATACTTTTTTTTTTTTATAATCAACTCACGCTCAAGGGAATATGATTACCCTTTAAATGTTTTAACTAAAACAGCTTTAGCATCGTACTAATTCAATAAAATTTTGCGCCATTATTTTTTTCCTAAAATATCAAACTAGATTATTATGGTGCCGCTCACTTGAATAGCGTCCCCGTTATGCATTATGTAACTGCAAAGAATTCGGGTCTTTGAGTTAGTATACCGGTGCAATATTTTTATATTTTAATTATCTCTTAAATTACACTCTCTGTGAGCAAATTCATGCATTGGAAATGTTTCGTTAAATAGTTTTTGTTAACTTTATTGGAACTACTGTGAAAAACGTGGTTTTATAGGTTCACTTGAATAGCACCACCCCCTATATTATCAGTTTTCGTGTGGATTGCAAGCCAGGTAGTTATCAAATAATATTTTCTCATTTCTTTTAGTCATTCTAAGATAATTTCAGTCAAAATGGGTCGTGGTAAATCATTGACAGAGAACGTCTATTCACCAAATAGCTAAAAAAACGCAACAAAGCCGCAAAGTTATATCCACATTTTTACAGAACGAGTCCAACTATGGTAAAAATATGAAAGGGTGAACAGCTAGTGTCGTTAGCGCTGCTTGTAGTTTTTTTTCTACTGTGGGAAGGGGGGTGTGTATAGGAAATTAAACATCGACTTATTTTTGGAAAAGTAGATATGTATCTATATATATATGTATATCTGTCTTTAAATTCAGAATTAGCTGTTAGTTATATAATAAATACAAATATTGGAGTGAGCTATAAGAAGAAATGTGGTTATGAAGTAGTGGCTTTTTTAACGCTTGCCCAAGGCGCCTTTTGAGTTCAGCGACCTGCGCATTTGCACAGCTTGCACGTATAGCTTGCCCGGCCCTGGATTCTTATATGTGGTCCGGTAACTGCAGTCTTCACAGCTACACTTTAACTCCTCCGGAAGCTTTACACCATAAAGATTTCACCCAACCGACTGATTCTCTATGTTCTCTTTGGGTTTTCTTAAAGAATGGCCAATACAGCCCCATTTTTCTTGCATGATACAAAAATTCAATCTTTTCTGATAAGTCCTATTCCACAGTTCAACATTACTTATGGTTTCTAGCCAACGGATCTTGAGAATATATCTAACACAACTACATCAGCACTACCACTTGTCTTCCCCACATACTTAGTTTCAGTAAGACCCAAAATACAAATATTAAATTTCTACATTTCACGTTCAACTTGCTCTTATATTCCCATTTCGTACAGAGAACGAGGTTTACGTGCTCCAATCCTTGTACGTGTTTTGTAGCCAAAAGTACCCTTCCGCCATTTGAAACAGATGCTTTTTGTAGCTACCATTGCCTTATTTAGATAGGCTCTTCTGACACCAGACTTTCATGCTAACTGTAGTTCAATAACAAGGTCGTGCCCTAATCAGCACTGCTAGCTTATTGCTTTATACCGGCTTGGGTCTCCTTTAAGCTAAGAGTTACGCATACGCAGTCATACGGGAGTCAACATTAATTAAATTAATTATTCGAGTTATCTCTAGATTAAAATTATTTACATGTATTGACTGAAAACCATTTTTCGGGAGTAAATCCTGAAACTCCGATGATATCGCAATTAAAAAGTCGGTCCTTGGAACCATTCCTGGCTTAGTTAAAATTCAGTCATATTTATCTTTTTTCTGTATTAATTCAGTTAATTCATTAAACTACCGTCTTTTATCAAAGCCCTTTGAGTTGGAAAAAATATTTGATTTGATGTTTGAAATTCTAACAAAATGTCATCACCGTTTTCAATAAGATTCTGTTATAAGGTATTCTACGCTAAAACCAGTCAACGAAATTTGCAAACGTTAAACTTTTTTCTAAAAGCTATGCTCATGCTGAAGGGTTTTGTTGTAGCGAGAATCCAAGTTTTTGTGTGTTCTACAGTTTTTTTTTGGTGGATTGATGAAAAGATTTCAAAGAGACATGGTGGCAGGTGGCATATTCGATTTGGATAGAAATACAGTGCTGTGTAAAAATTTATGAATATTAAATGCTGGCAGATTACATCTTTGATTGATTTCACTTCAACAAACATGACAAAGAAATTTGGTGTCTCTCTATTAAGATAGTTCAGTAAAATAAGCAAAAATGCCTACGAAAAAATCCTTGGGCTGGTTTTCCTCACAATTCAAACAAAAGCCTTTCTGCGTTTTCTGCCATTTTGAAAAAAAAATTATATATAAACCGTCAATGCGATTTTTTTGGGCGTTATTGCCGGCAGAATAGATTTAATTTTTTTTTTGTGAAAGAAAGCAAATTTTTTAAGACTTTAAAGGTCTTTAAAGATCTTTTAAATGTATTTTTCAGAA
Organism: Chrysotoxum bicinctum; assembly: GCA_911387755.1. Taxonomy (NCBI): domain Eukaryota; kingdom Metazoa; phylum Arthropoda; class Insecta; order Diptera; family Syrphidae; genus Chrysotoxum; species Chrysotoxum bicinctum. The sequence continues at coordinate 172,246,821 of OU426988.1, read as the reverse complement.
AACCGTCAAATCAATGAATTCAAAAACTGTTTTTTAGGTTCATTTCATCTAATGTTCATCTGCGGGAATAAGTACCCAAAGTATTTTTTGTAGAGCATAAAATATTTGTATATTAAGATTTTATGAGCGTCAAGAAATACGTCTTAGATATAGGAAGTTTTCATTCCGATACTTGATAGTCTAATTGATCTGAAATAAAATGCACGACTGGGTCGCACAAACTTGCTCCTATTTATATAGACTAGGAATTTTAAAAACGAATGTTATAAGAGAAAACTGTTCATATGGATAAAATTAATTTTTTAAATTCTTTTAGTAGTAAGAAATAAAAACAGAATGCTACGCAAATATGAATTTATGCAAGAACAAAAATTATAAGTCGTTGTAGTGGTTTCTTTACAAAAAAAGCTTTTATGTATAAAAATTTTCAGACATTTTTAAGAAAAAAAAATTGGTGCGCCAATTTTACCTAAGTTTTTACTACACGAATGGAAATCAAACTATTAAATTAAAAAATATTGAGCCGTTTTTGAGATATCGAATTTTCCAAGAATGATTTTTTTTTCCAAAAATGAAATTTGTTTTTTTTTTAAGTTTTGAAATGCAATGTTTTTTAAACTTTTTGGAAGCATCTCTGAAAGAAATTTCTTTAAGATACGTCATGTCTTTAATGAGAAATTCAAAATTCGAGAAAATGGTTCTATGGTAGGTACAAGCTGTAATATCTTAATTTCCAATTTTTTTTATTAAATTAAAGCTCATAAAAATTAATTGAAATAAAAAAAATTATATCAAAATTCTAGGCGCGCTCCGTTTTCGAGGAAAACACGATTTTTGAAAACCATTTTTTAATTTTTTTTTACATTTGTATGGTGGGTACCTTTATTTTTAGGTAAAATACATTTTTTTTCACATCTTGTAGATTATATTAAGAAACTCTTGTCTATCAAGTTTAAAATTTTTTTTGAGAATTTGAATACACAATTCTATTTAAAGTTTTGGGGAGCTTTAGTAAAAAAGAAATTTATCAAAATCGGTCGTACCGTTTTTGAGAAAATCAAAAACGAAAAAAATGGTTCCATGGGGGGTACCCTCAATAACCATTTTTCGCAAATTTTTTTTCAACTACTACCTAGCTTTAACTATATGAAATTGTTTTGTATTTTTATTTCTTAAATCTGTCGAGCAGTTTTTGAGAAAAAAAAAAGTATTTATAAAATTTCGAAAAAAAATTCGTATGGCAGGTACCGTTATTTTTGAGATCTACCAAGTTTAAAGAAAATCGGCCCAGCCGTTTGCTGTAGACGAACAGACACACGGGCAGACAGAATTACGAGACCCACGTTTTTAGTCTTCGCTATCGTAATGTCAACTTTGATCAAAATCTCGAGTTCGATATTTTTACGAATGCATAACTTGCCTTATAGTACCTATAAGTCGCAAGTGAAAATCAGCAGATTATTTAAAATATGGGGAGAAATCACCCGTTTAAATTTCATACTTCACCGACCTGAACAGACATTTTTGTGCAATCTTTAAGCATTTCACTTTCTTGGAATATGTACGATTTTAAAGGAGTAAAAGTTCTGGAACTAACTAAAGTATTCAATATTTGAAATGGAAAATGTTAAAATTATATTGTAGACCTGGACGCTATTTCGCTACACAACCTGCATTGTGATGATTTCTGAATATCTGCTTTAAATATTATTTACAATTTACAAAAGTCCATTGTTCTTTAAAAATGTACAAGTCCTTTGACTAAACCACTATATCATAGTACTCTTTTTTTTTTCTGAAGCGTTTACCGACTAAATTTTGTTGATTGAGAATTTCTCAAATTAACTTACCATATCATATATTATTTGATTAAAATTTTGATGAAAAAAACACACTCGATGAAATGACTAAGATCAGTTTACTCCTGAGCCAAACTTCCTATGTACTTCAGAATTCTTTCTTAAGCCGCACTAGCCAAATGTGAATGCTTTATCCGGCTTAATATTTCCCTTAAGACTTTTCAAGAACCCGAAAAATACTTTTTTTTTTAAGTTTTAATAAGAAGTGTTGTTTTTTAACTGTTTAGAAGTTTCTGTATAAAAAGTTTCATTTAAAACCGCAATGCCAATTTTGAAAAAGTTAAACATCGAAAAAGTGGTTCTACCATATCAGAAATGCCAAGTTATAAATTCGGAAAAAAAAATAGACTCAAAAACTGTCCCACATATTTTTCTAAAAAAAAAAATAAAAAAATTTTATTTAGTTAACGCTAGGTAATAAAAAAAATTCCAAAAATTTAATTTTTGGAACCCTCCTTGGAACCATTTTTTTGATTTTATCAAGAACGGTACAACCGATTTTGCTCATTATGTTTATGCTAAAGCTCTCAAAAAGTTTGAATATTATTATAAATAAATATGGTGGTGCCGTGCAATACTCGTAGCTCGAAGTGAACCAGGACCTAGAGACTTACAACTCTCAACCATTCCTGTGTGCGTGTTATCAGGAACGGAGGGGAACTACAATTTTCTGCCGATTCCGAACGGCTAATGAGCAGCACTTTCCATGACAAGAGATAATCTTGGAGGATTTGTCAATTCCTTGCAAGAGGCAGTACACCCCTGAAAAAAGCTTTCTTGCAGCGGCTGAGATTCGAACTCGCGAGTCGCGACCTTCCGCATGACAGTCCAACGCACTAACCATTATGCCAAGGGGTACTATTTATTTATTTCATTATGTATGAAAATTTTAATTTTTTTTTTTTTGATTTTTTTTTTAAAAATGTTAAAATTTTTTTTTTTTAACTCAATATTTCGAAAAGCGATTTTTTCGATTTTTTTAAACTTGTTTAATAATAAAATCTACAAGATGTGAGAAATAAATGTATTTTACCTCAAAATAACGGTACCCAACATGCAAATGTTAACAAATGGTTTTCGAAAATCGTATTTTTCTTCAAAACGGGTCCGAGAAAAATTTTTTTCCTTCCATTAATTTTTACGATATATAATTCAATAAAAAAAAATAGAAATTAAGATATTAGTGACTGTACCTACCATTAAACCATTTTTTCGAATTTCTCATTTATCGGCATAACAGATTTTAATGAAATTTTTATACAGAAGCATCTAAAAAGTTTAAAAAACATTGCATTTCAAAACTTTATTTTTGAAATTCTTAGTATTTTACATATAGTCCAGTCAAAGCGTCATGAAAAAGGGCCTGACCTTGCGCGCAGAGGCATGGTCAATTTTTTTTTCATGGATCGATAGGTGCTTATGAGAAAAGCTTAAAACCAAATTTGCACTACATGACAACTTTTTTTACCAAAGTTATTGGTAAAAATGTATTTTGTGTCATTTTTTGCTCATTTGCGAATATCTCGGCTCCACTATCTCGTACGAACAAAAATTAAACATTTATTTATTCCTTATAACATTATCTATTATGCTATAAAAAAAACATTTGTTTAAACAAATCAAAAAAAAGTTATAGTAAGTTAAACAAATTTTTTGTTGTTTAAAAATCACTTTTTCGTGATTATTAAGAAAAAAGCTCATTTAACGATGAAATTTTTATTTTTTATTATTAAAGTTCTTGTAATTCCCTACAATTTAAAAAAAAAATCAATACTCTACGATGAACAAAAGCCGAGTAATAAATTATTGAACATAGGTAAGTCAGCGCACCCACGCATTTTATGATTTTATGTTTTAATTACTATCTCAGCCCCAGTATGTCGCAAAGTCAAAATAAAAAACTGTATTGCTAATAACAATATTTTCTATCAACTTGCATTTAATTTAATATGTTTGATCAAAAACATAAAAAGTTACCGTTGGTTTCAACGTTTTTTTTTTCTTGTTTTTAATACCTTTTTTTCATAGTTATTGAGAAAAAAACTGTATTTCACGGTAAATACTTTTCAGTTTTGGATTTTTGTTTTATAGTCCTGCTAATTTTCTTCAAATGAAAAAAAAATTTAGTCCATTACGACAAACGGGAGCCAAGATATTCATGATTTAAAAATTTAGGAAAGCTTACAATTTAGTATTTTAACCTTGTAGCTTGTAATTTTGGTGTCGCCAGCAACAAGATATATTGGTATCCTTCAAACACCCCACACATACTTACACATATTTGTTGCTTCTTGTTGCTGGCGACACCAAAATTACAAGCTACAAGGTTAAAATACTAAATTGTAAGCTTTCCTAAATTTTTAAATCATGAATATCTTGGCTCCCGTTTGTCGTAATGGACTAAATTTTTTTTTCATTTGAAGAAAATTAGCAGGACTATAAAACAAAAATCCAAAACTGAAAAGTATTTACCGTTAAATACAGTTTTTTCTCAATAACTATGAAAAAAAGGTATTAAAAACAAGAAAAAAAACGTTGAAACCAACGGTAACTTTTTATGTTTTTGATCAAACATATTAAATTAAATGCAAGTTGATAGAAAATATTGTTATTAGCAATACAGTTTTTTATTTTGACTTTGCGACATACTGGGGCTGAGATAGTAATTAAAACATAAAATCATAAAATGCGTGGGTGCGCTGACTTACCTATGTTCAATAATTTATTACTCGGCTTTTGTTCATCGTAGAGTATTGATTTTTTTTTTAAATTGTAGGGAATTACAAGAACTTTAATAATAAAAAATTAAAATTTCATCGTTAAATGAGCTTTTTTCTTAATAATCACGAAAAAGTGATTTTTAAACAACAAAAAATTTGTTTAACTTACTATAACTTTTTTTTGATTTGTTTAAACAAATGTTTTTTTTATAGTATAATAGATAATGTTATTAGGAATAAATAAATGTTTAATTTTTGTTCGTACGAGATAGTGGAGCCGAGATATTCGCAAATGAGCAAAAAATGACACAAAATACATTTTTACCAATAACTTTGGTAAAAAAAGTTGTCATGTAGTGCAAATTTGGTTTTAAGCTTTTCTCATAAGCACCTATCGATCCATGAAAAAAAAACAGACCATGCCTCTGCGCGCAAGGTCAAATGACGCTTTGACTGGACTAATAAGACCAAGTTCGTTTAACCCAGTCGTGCATTTTATTTTTATTAAATTAAAGATTGTTAAAATATAGCGAAAACCATTTTTTAACATTTGTATGGTGGGAAAATTTTAATACACAATACTATTCAGACTTTTTAAGAACTGTAACTCAAAAACTTGACCTTTTTTTTTAGAGAAAATGGAAAATATAAATCATAGTTCTATGGGACATTCCATTAATTTTGGTAGTATTTTGTCTACAATTAGCTAGCTTTAACTAAAGGAAGTTCAAAATTTCTTTTTAAAAATCTTTGAAACAGTTTTTAAAAAAAAAAAAATATTTTCAAAAATTTCGAAAAAAGAATTGTACTGCAAGTACCGTTATTGTTGGTCTTAAAATAACCTTTCGGGGGATAAATTTTATAATGTTGTCTTCAAAAAGAAAATTCACAGATCCATTTAAGTTTTAGCCCAACAGACAGACAGAATTGCGAAACCCACTTTTTTCGTCTTCCCAATCATTGTAATAAATTTCGAGGTCGTTTTTTTCATGAAAGCATAACTTGGCATATAAGATTATGAATGTATCGCAAGTAAGAATTATACGGTCGTAAACGTATCAACGACGTAATATCGTAAAGATTAAGACAAACGTATCAAATAAATTTAAATTTAAATTTAAAATTAAATTGTATTACAATTGACAATTTGTGACACAATAGAAAAAGTTTTCCAACTTTATCATTTTCATTAACCGAAAAAATATCGTCGGAAAGTTCAATATTTGTTGTTAAAGATTACCCGTGCAATTTTTGACAGTTCGTTTACAACGTCGAAAACTTTCCGATGTTTACAAAACATGGTCTTAAAATCTTTCGTGAATACCTTTTATTTAATTTCCTATAAGAAAATATATTAAGAAACGTTTTGCACGGTATGGTGGCTGGTGAAGCACAACTCTTATAGCACCACAATTTTCTGTGACGTTACTTCTGTGATGGTACTTTCATCTCGGCCGGCCTATCTGTGTTAGGTTCTTACTGAATAACTTGCTCTCAGAATCTTCATATTAAATACCTCATAAATAAAAACAAACTTTTACAACATTTACTGGACAGCACTGTAATTTAAAATCTATGCATATATACATACACTGCTGGTCACTTGAATATATCCAGTGCTTTTTAAAAATTCAAGTTGTTCAAGTTCAAATGTTATTCCGACGCATTAGTGGCACATACCACTTACATTTTAAAATAAAATGCACGACTGGGTCGCACGAACTTGCTTCTATGTAATAGACTAGGAATTTTAAAAACGAATGTTATTAGAGAAAACTGTTCATAAGGATCAAAATAATTTTTTAAATTCTTTTAATAGTAAGAGACGAAAACAGAATGCTATGCAAATACGAATTTATGCAAGAACAAAAATTATAAGTCGTTGTAGTGGTTTCTTTAAAAAAGCTTTTATATACAAAATTTTTAAAAGATTTTTAAGAAAAAATGTTGGTACGCCAATTTAAAGTTTTTATTATTGTTCGAATAAAAATTAAATTAAAAAAAAAAATATTGAGCCGTTTCTGAGATATCGAATTTTCAAAAAAAGAAAAAAAAAGATTTTTTTTTTTTTTTTAAATTCAAAATATATTTATTTTAAAGCTTTGAAATGCAATGTGTTTTAGACTTTTTAGAAGCTTCTCTATAAAAAATTTCATTAAGAACCGTTATGTGGATAATGAGAAATTCAAAAAAATGGTTCTATGGTAGGTACAAGCTGTAATATCTTAATTTCAAAATTTTTTTTAATAAATTAAAGATCAAAAAAATTAATTGAAAGAAAAAAAATTTTATCAAAATTCTAGGTGCCGTTTTCGAGAAAAATACGATTTTTGAAAACCATTTTTTTAAATTTTTTAACATTTGTATGGTGGGTACCTTTATTTTAAGGTAAAATAAAATTTTTTTCTCACATCTTGTAGATTATATTAAGAAACTTTTATTTATCAAGTTTAAAAAAAATCTAGCATCGAATTTTCGAAATATTGAGTTTTGAAAAAAAAATTTTGAAGTTTTTTTTTAAAATCAAAAAAAAATTTTTTGAAAATTTGAATAAACAATTCTATTTAAATTTTTGAAGAGCATTCGCAAAAAAAAAATGATTAAAATCGGTGGTACCGTTTTCGAGAAAATCAAAAACAAAAAAATGGTTCCATGGGGGGTACCCTCAATAACCATTTTTCGGAAATTTTTTTTCAAGCATTACCTAGACTTAACTAAATGAAATTTTTTTGTGTTTTTAGTTTTTAAATCCGTCCAGCAGTTTTTGAGAAAAAAAAATATTTATAAAATTTCGAAAAAAATTCGTATGGCAGGTGCCGTTATTTTTGGTCTTAAAAAAAAAAGAAAAAAACGTGTGGTGGTAAAAAATCAAAACCCATATCTACCAAGTTTAAAGAAAATCGGCCGAGCCGTTTAGGCTGTAGTCGCAGCGACACACAGACAGACAGAATTGCCAGACCCACTTTTTTAGTCTTCGCTATCATCGTAATGTCAACTTTGATCAAAATCTCGAGTTCAATTTTTTTTACGAATGCATAACTTGCCTTATAGTACCTATAAGTCGCAAGTAAAAATGATATTCAGTTTTAATTATTAGAAAAATTCACCCACTACTAAATACCATGCATTTGCAAAACACCTTTAACGATATGTTTTGTTATAAAATAATTATTTTTGTTAAACTATTGAAAAAGTATTTTTTTATTTAATTTTGCGTACACTAAAGGACCTATGACTACCTTTAAAATGTTCGAGAGTTAAGGAAACTTGAAGAGGATTTTAATAGAGATACCGATTAACATTGGATTTGAATGTCATAATGGGAGGAAAATATTGAGTCGGGTAATGCATTCCACATTCGTGTAGTGTGGCTTAAAAACGAATTTCTATACTTGACAGTACGTCTGAAATTGGGCTCAAGAGTAAACTGATGAGTATTCTTAGGAGTGCGGTCAAACTTTGTTTTATTTTAAATAATCATTAATGAAAATATGAACAAATATTTGTTTTACTACCGTACTAACGTACTGCTTATTTTTATTAAAGTACCTAATGGTTTTCGAAATATGAAACAACCAACTAACACCAAACCGTAAAGAGGCACATTTACTTGTTTTTTTGTCTGATGGCTACAATTATTATATTATTACTATTCAGAAATATAAAGAACCAACGCTAGTGTGGAGTAATAGGTTTGATACAGATGTCTCCACAGTGTCCGAAGAAAACTCAACTTGAACTTCTTAAAAAGCACTGGATATAATCAAGTAACCAGCAGTGTATGTATGCATTGCAGATGTACATTGTGAGTTTCGATTGTAAAATAATTGAGATTTAGGAAGAGCTCCCACGCAAGCTGGGACAAACTCGTCAAAATGTGATTTCAAACTTATATGCTGCCTCTGTGTTGTATCCTCTATTTTATTTTCTTTGATTTTACAACTGAGAATTCTTTTTGAATGACGCGATGTTGTTTTGGCGAACAATATAGGTTTTTTTGCTTGCGTGAGACCATTTCGTATTCGAATTTGAAAAGCCAGGCATTGTTTTTTATTGGAATTTGATTATGCGATCTCTGTTACGGTATACACGGTGGATTCAATGGAGATGCAGAGTAAGCTTAGTCATTTGAACAGCGGAAGTTTTATTGAGTATGGAAAAAGGTTACTTTTTTATCAAATCTTTATTAACTCCATTTGTTGTCTATTTTTTTGTTCTAAGATCAAGCAGTATTACAAAAGATTGTACTTTCATATAAAAGAACTGGCAGGATTGAAGCTTAAGCCATGTCAATCTTATTTTCTATTGAGAGGCAGCTTCCTGTGACACTGAGGAGGCTAAGTGTGCCATAAGTTATGCCAAGAGCCCTGGAAAGATGATACTCCCAAGTCAAGGTATGATGAGAATTGTAAAATTTCAAGCACAAGGACCAGTACCTGTACTGGGGACTTGAACTTGTACTTCAGTACTTTGATACTGGTAATTGAAAATGTTAAATTCCAGTAGTTTTAAAAACCAAAGTACTTGAGAAATACTTCTCAGTATTTGACAAATACTTTCAAGTAGTTTCAAGTACTTGACTTGTACTGTCGACTGGAGTTTCTGTCCAGTATGAAACCGAAAGAGGTAAAACAAAAGCTGAAACTCTCGTTTGTTAGTTAAACAGAGACATTGCGAGAAAGGCGTATAAATTTAACAAACTTTTACAAGAGTTCATTTAAATAATTAATAAGCTTACCGTGCGACAAAAACCCCAGCAAATGTATTGAATAATTGTTTTTTGTTTTAATTTTTATGTACCTACCTACACCCTTTTTTAACTGGAAAGATGTAAATGTTGAAATAGCTCAATAAATGAAGTCAAAGTAATTCGCTATCATCAACCTAGAAGGATACTTTACTCTACAATAAAAAGGTCATGAATCTTTGAATACCAGTTGCCGATGCTGGACGTCCCGTAAAGGCACCACATCCAGTTTGTTTGCGTCAACAAGATATTTTTTCATGTCGAGATCTCCTTTAGAAAAAAAAATAACTTTGTGGTGGTTGTGGCGGCGCGGGCGGTGCACCATTATCCATGCTTCAAACTTCTTGATAAAATATTTATAAATAGTTCAGAGTATAAAAAAAAAATAAACATAAAAGTTCATCCGCCACACAAAGTTCGCTAGAGCGGACAGAAAGTAAAATATGCATCCCCAACAACAACAACACAACAAATGGGGGACAAACTTTTCATAAAGTGAAATATATTTTCATAAATTTTCCTTGGTTGCCCATGGATTGCGAAACACTATGAAAATCACTTAGATCTTCATATCTGGTTGAGTTTGAATGCGGTTTTCAATTTCGAACTGTACGAACACTATATGTTGACGAAGAGGGAAAAATGGGAAGAAGCAAACAAAAAAAAATTTTTTAAATGATGCGCTTAAGGGATGTAGAAAAGTTTTCGTGGTTTTGACTTTGAAATATTTTCAATTTTCATTGGAATGAAAGTTTTGCAGAAATTCTCTCGAAGGTTTTTGCAAGTTTCTTTTTTTTTGTTTTAAAATTATAATAATATAGAAAAGAATTGATAGACGAATATGCAGACAGGAAAAATGTTTAAGGAGTCATCTTTCAAAGTCAAAGATGATGATTCGCAGGTATTTAAAATAAATTCAAGAAAAACTCAAGGAAAATTGAACTGAGAAAGAGAAGTCTTAAAAAAATAATTTCGAATACTGAAAACGCCTCCCAAAGGAATATTAAAGGTCTTCAAAAATATACAGTATTATAGCATGCAACATCAACCTGTTTTCATTCGGCTCAAGGTCATTACTTCATACTTTTATTTGCTTGGTACTTTTCACCCAATGGGATCATAATGCTCTTATATTAGAAGATGGCTACAAGTCCACAAATGTTTCAAAAGCTCCGCTTAAACATAAAAAAGGGTCAGATTTAAAATATGTAGATCTGATAGGCGATTTGCTGTTGCTGTAAATTTGCGCATAAAATACGAACAAGACTTTTTGGTACTATTTTCAACAAAATTGAAAACAATTAGATTATTTTTGCAATAAAATAAAACATAATAAAAATGTATAAAAATTAAAATGCACACCTGGGTCGCACGAACTTGCTCCAATGTAATTGAATAGGAATTTTAAAAACGATTGTTATTAAGGAAAACTGTTCATAAGGATAAAATGAATTTTTTAAATTCATTTAGTAGTAACAGATAAAAACAGAATGCTATGCAAATATGAATTTGTGCAAGAACAAAAATTATAAGTCGTTGTAGTGGTTCCTTCAAAAAATAAGCTTTTATTTGCAAAATTTTTAAAACATTTTTAAGAAAAAAATATGATACACCAACTTTAATTTTTTATTATTGTACGAATGAGAATTAAATTTTCAACAAAAATATCAAGCCGTTGAGATATCGAATTTTCCAAAAAAAAATGACTTTTTTTTTCCAAAAATTGAAAAAATATTTTTCTTTAAGTTTTGAAATGCAATGTTTTTTTAAATTTTTTAGGAGCTTCTTTATAAAAATTTCATTAAAATCCGTTATGCCGATAATGAGAAATTCAAAATTCGAAAAATTTGTTCTATGGTAGGTACAGTCAGTAATATCTTGTTTTCAAAAATTTTCCTAATAAATTATAGATCGCAAGAATTAATCGAAAAAAAAAAATTTTTAGCAAAATTCCGTTTTCGAGAAAAATACGATTTTCGAAAACAATTTCTTAACATTTGTATGGAGGGTACCGTTATTTTTAGGTAAAATAATTCTTTTTTTCTCATATCTTGTAGATTTTATTAAGAAACTTTTATTTATTACGTCTTAAAAAATAAAATGCACGACTGGGTCGCACGAACTTGCTCCTATGTAATCGACTAGGAATTTTAAAAATGAATGTTATTAGAGAAAACTGTTCATAAGGATAAAATTAATTTTTAAATTCTTTTAGTAGTAAGAGAAAAAACAGATTGCTATCCAACTATGAATTTACGTAAGAACAAAAATTATAAGTCGTTGTAGTGGTTTCTTAAAAAAAAGCTTTTATATACAAACTTTTTAAAAGCTTTTTAAGAAAAAATTTTGGTACGCCAATTTAAAGTTTTTATTATTGTTCGAATAAAAATTAAATTTACGAAAAGAAATATTGTCCCGTTTCGGAGATATCGAATTTTCAAAAAAAGAAAAAATAATTTTTTTTTTTTTTCAAAAATTCAAAAAATATTTATTTTAAAGTTTTGAAATGCAATGCGTTTTAGACTTTTTAGAAGCTTCTGCATAAAAATTTTCATTAAGATCCGTTATGTGGATAATGATTAATTCAAAATTCAAAAAAATGGTTCTATGGTAGATAAAAGCTGTAATATCTTAATTTCAATTTTTTTTTTTATTAAATTAAAGATCGTAAAAATTAATTGAAAGAAAAAAATTTTATCAAAATTCTAGGCGCCGTTTTCGAGAAAAATACAATTTTTGAAAACCATTTTTTTAAATTTTTTAGCATTTGTATGGTAGGTACCTTTATGTTTAGGTAAAATAAAATTTTTTTCTCACATCTTGTAGATTGTATTGAGAAACTTTTATTTTTCAAGTTTAAAAAAAATATAGCATGGGGTTTTCGAAATATTGAGTTTTGAAAAAAAAATTTTGAAGCTTTTTTTTAAAAATCCAAAAAAAAAATTTTTTGAAAATTTGAGTACACAATTCTATTTATGTTTTTTGGGAGCTTTAGCAAAAAAAAATGATCAAAATCGGTTGCACGGTTTTTGAGAAAATCAAAAACCAAAAAAATGGTTCCATGGGCGGTACCCTCAATAACCATTTTTCGAAAATTTTTTTTCGACCAATACCTAGCTTTAATTAAATAAAATTTTTTGGCATTTTTATTTTTAAAATCTGTCGAACAGTTTTTGAGAAAAAAAAATGTTTGTAAAATTTAGAAAAAAATTCATATGGCAGGTACCGTTATTTTTGGTCTTAAAAAAAAAGAAAAAAAGGTGTGGGGGGAAAAAATTAAAAATGATATCTACCAAGTTTGAAGAAAATTGGCCGAGCCGTTTAGGCTGTAGTTGAACCGACAGACAGACAGACAGACAGAATTGCGAGACCTCCTTTTGTAGTCTTCGCTATCATCGTAATGCCAACTTTGATCAAAATTTCGAGTTCGATTTTTTCTACGAATTCATAACTTGCCTTATAGTACCTATAAGTCGCAAGTAAAAATCGAACGTAGGGTTTCCAAATATTGAGTTTTCAAAAAAAAAAATTATTTTTACTTGCGATATACATAGGTACTATAGGGCAAGTTCTGCATTTGGAAAAAAAATCGAACTCGAGATTTTGATCAAAGTTGACATTACGATGATAGCGAAGACGAGAAAAGTGGGTCCGACAATTCCGTCTGTCTGTCTGTATGTCTGTATGTCTGTACCTCGAACTACAGCCTAAACTACCGGAGGTATTTTCTTCAAACTCGGTAGTTATGGGTCTTCGGTGATTCCCTAGAGGAGAAATTGAAATTTTTTTTAGCTCTAAAACTAACGGTACCCCCCATACACCCGTAATGCAAAATCTTATTTATCTCGAAAACGGCTCTAACGATTTTGATAATTGTTATTAGGGGTACCTGCCATAGACCCGTTTTTTTTTATTTTCGACTTTCTCATTAACGGCTCTAAGGATTTTAACCCAAAATGTTCAGCGGGAGTCCCCTTAAGTTTAAAATAATATTCTATATATAAAAATGTTCGAAAAAATATTTGTTGGGTTTTTTTGAAAAAAAAAAAAAAAAAAAATTTAAATCAATACCTTCAAAACCTTCAAAACCTATGAACGATTATGTTTTGAAATTATTTCCTAAAATCAATATTATTTAATACTTAAAATTCGCATCCCACATTTTTTTCTTGAAAAATTTTAGAGAAACTTCTTATATAAAAAATTTATTTAATAATAAAACGTTTTTTTAAGTTTATTTGCATAAATTTATACTTTTCCGGAAACCAGATGGCAATTTTATGCATTTGAACATTATTATCTCATTAAATCCATGTTTTATATTTATAAAATTTATAAGAGCAAGTTCGTGCGATCCAGTCGTGCATTTTATTTTTTTTAAAATCAAAAAAAAAATTGTTTGAAAATTTGAATACACAATAATATTGAAACTGCTGGGGAGCCTTAACGTAAAAAAAATGATCAAAATCGGTTATACCGTTTTTGAGAAAATTGATAACAAAAAAAATGGTTTTGGAATTTTTTTTCAACCATTACCTAGCTGTTATTTTTGTTCACTTCACCCTGAGGCCTAAAGCAAAACCGCGTTCTGTATTAAGAAAGGGAAGGGAAGGAAACCGGGAAAGACGCAAAATTTAACAGATACTAGAAAATTAAAAAAAAAAATTAATACCTTGCCAGTAAAACAGGTAAAAAAAATCTTGGAATCCGAGAACCTTTAACACTGGCACTTTGATTCTCAATTTTGGGATACACAAAATAAATAAACTCTGAGCCCTTCTTCCGCAAAAATTTTACTTGGAAAATCATCTTGGACAATTTTTCCAACAAAGTGTGTTACCATCTTTGAGGTAACAAAATTTACCACGGCGAAGTCTCCAACTGCAAGTCCGCGGATGGAGCGAAGTTCTCGCCAACAAATGAATCCTTTAAAGGAGTATAACTTTTAAGCGAAAACCACAAAGCTACTTTTGTGTTAGCGTTGAGTGACGTCTTAAGTTGAACCATATGAATCGCTAACAACCTAATACAATATCTACAACTTTGTCGCTCATCCTTCAATTTGACATACGTAAAAAAATAACGTAACACAAAAGTAGCTTTGTGGTTTCCGCTTAAAAGTTGAAATATTTGGTTGGTTATAATTATTTCGTGAGTTAAATTATTATTTTGGAAGAAACTAAATATTTGTGTGGGAAAAATGTCTTGAGAAGAACGTCTCATCAACCTTGTGAAAGAACACGAATATTTATACAACACAAAATCTCGGTCATAAAAAAATACGACGAAAAGAGCCTCCACATGGGATAATATCAGCAAAAATTTAAACAGCCCAGGTACCTACCTAACATTTGCCGCCTGCTCTGGATATGAACGATGGAATATATACATCACAACTTATATTTTTCGTTCATAATCCAACTATCATTCATGGCCCAGTGGTGGAAGTAAAATTTAAATTATTAAATTTTGTATTTTTTAGTTCAAGATTGTAAGCAGTGATGGAGGAGTCTTCGAGATCGCTTCTCACGCGAGTACAGAAGTACGAGTATGACGTCTTTTACATCGGGCAGTGCAGCTGTTACTGATCCGGACGGAAAATGGGAATATTATGACTGTCTTGACTTCCTCATTCCTTCGCTCATTACAAGAAGGTACCTGTACCGTCATACAATTTAAGATGTGTTGTTGCAAAGTTTATGACGTATTTCTTTTTTTTTTCTAGACATATTGGAAATACCGAAACTGGAGAGAGCTGTGAGGTACGAGTATATATATTTCATCTCCTCCAATATTGCCGGAAAATGATGTTGCCGGTACCAATGAAAGTAATAACGACAGCGCACAGTGCGGCCGAAGGCATCTTTTTGCGGCCAAAAGTCCAAAATAAAAGTTTTGAGTTAGGGGTTTTTTGTCATCAGGCTGTCTAAAGGAGACCCCTTCGAGACGAAAAATGTTCGTAGTAGAGTCTCTTGTCGTAAATCCCCTCCATAATCTAAGTCTGAATGTGGCTGCTAAGTTAACGTAGTCACGCGTCTTTAAGATGGGCTAATGGACACTTCCATCAAAACACGTGTAAAAGTTTTTATTTCCAAGCAAATCTATTGCAATAAAATGGATTCAACAGCTGCATGTGCGTAAAATAAGTTAAAGAATTTCTGAATAAAAATTCCTAAATAGTACATTGTTATAGACAGAGATATGTCAACACTATTTATTTACTTGAAAAAAAAAATTGTTTGAGTGAAAACTTTTTTTTCTTGCTATTTAGTGTTCTCAAAGCTATTTAAAATAGTCAATAAAAGTATTGTCTATCAAACAAAATTAAATTCAGCTGCCCGTAGCTGCCCGTTGAGTTTTTCAGTGCAATAAGGTAGTAGTACGGTCTAACGCCAAAAAACGCACGATTTTTGGGAATTTTTTTCTCGGAAACTTTATCAACTGACTGTTACGAGATGGGCAATGAAAAATTTTTCATGTAAATATCGGATTAAGTTATATACTTATATATAAATTTATGATTTATAAATTACTGTGTTCGATTTACCGGCAGACGGCTTTATAGCCATGCTTATAAATCTTTTTGTATTTAAATGTTTGTAATTTATATGTTAAAAAAATAAAGATAATAATAAAAATATATAAATAATTTTTTTCCATTTTGTTTGTTATATAATATTGCTATATAGCATTCCACCATTTTGAATTTGTTCATTTTTAATAAAATTTTCAAGTACATGCCCTAATAATATCAAAACAAAATTTTTTAACCAACTATCAAAGTTATTTCATTTTTGAAAAGTTTTTTCGTATGACATGACGCCATATTAGGTCGGCCATTTTGAATTTGCTGATTCTGATAACAGAGTCGTAATCAGCGACCCCAAAAACTCCTATTATATACCAATTTGTGGATCATTCTCTACGTTTTTCGACTTTTGGCCGCACAAAGCGGCTTTCCGCCGCACTGTGCAACGCTCCGAAAAAATCTCGAGCCGTCAAGCGAAAGGTAGCAGAGAAAACATTTAAAAGTTTCATGGATGGTTTAAACACCACCGTTGCTGCTCATCTATGTAAATGAAAATATTCCGGACGTCGATATGGAATTTATGCAAAACATGGTAAGAAAAATGAAGCCATTACCCCAATCCGTCAGAATTCAACTACATGCTCGGATTTTAACGGTTATAAATGAAAAGCTGTTGCTTTTGTTAAACAATAATAATATTTAATGTAATGTGTTATGTGTATATAATGTTATTGGAATGTGCTTTTACTTTTAAAATTAATTTATAAAATGTGTGATCAGAAATTTTATGTTCCTATAATTTAATAAATTATAATAATTTAAACTAAATAAATGCGTTTTTATAATGACGTTACAAATAATATTTTTGTAAACTGTTAGATATCTATGTATATCGTACACATATTATTAATGATATGTATAGATAGAACATTGAAATTCGAAAAAATAGGTACAGGTTGTGTTGTGCTTTTTGCTTTCCAGCCGAGGTTCTGCTCGCCGGTCTCGCCAGGGTCGTCCTTAAGAAAACACGAAACTCCAGATGTAAAGGTCTTCAAACCTTATTACAAAATCTTTATTAGAAATAACTCTTAAATCTATAACATACAATATTCTGCTATTAATATTTCACTTAATTCGGGTAATTGAACGGTTCGTGGGCATCAACTCTTCTGGCTTATGGTCTAGCGGCCTTGCATTAGTTATACTGCTCGCTGATGATCCGGATCTGGTACTTGATTACGGGTATTCTGGCTTCTGGTACCTCGACCTCAAACGGGCCCTTTCATTCGGATGTCGGGTTCCTGACGGGATCTTGTAGGTATAAAGCCCCTGGTGGCACAAAACAGCAGGCTAACGCTCTGGTAGATCAGCAGGTTCAAGGCCTGGCACAAAACAGCAGGCTAACGCTCTGGTAGATCAGCAGGTTCACGGACCCTGGTGGCACAAAATGGCAGACTAACGCTCTGGTAGATCAGCAGGTTCAAGGCCCCTGGTGGCACAAAACAGCAGGCTAACGCTCTGATAGATCAGCAGGTTCAACGCCCCTGGTGGCACAAAACAGCAGGCTACCGCTCTGGTAGATCAGTAGGTTCAAGACGCCTGGTGGCACAAAACAGCAGGCTAACGCTCTGGTAGATCAGCAGGTTCAAGGCCCCTGTAGGCAATTAGGACATTAAACTTCGAACTAAGACCCCTTACCGCTGGTGGGGGGAAGCCCTAATAAGAAATAGCTGGACAATCTCACCTACCTAATTTGTCTTCATACGAAACCCCTTACCACTGGTGCGGGGAAGCTCCGCAAAAAGCAAGGGAAGCTAAATGACCAAGTCGTCTATACGTCTTGTCTACGACTGGACTTCGAAAGATTTATTCAATCAATTTACTGTGCCGCCTGACTGTATGTATGAGCGAGGGGAGGTGTTTTTCGTTCACCCAAGTAGGTCCTCTTGATGGTTTTTCAGTAGAAACTGAATGTGAACTATATAAGTGGTGAACGAAAAATATCCATGTAGTTGATTTTCCTGTGACGTCATATGCAAATGGTGCTTGTGAATAAAATTTGATTGAAGTACAATTCTTGGTATCAATGCAGAAGTCGTATAGAGTGGAGTAGCATGGAACGCTTCGTTGCAAGGTCTATCATGGTAACAGATCGGGGACAAAATCTTACCGATTTGTACGAAATGTACGAAATTTGTACCATGGTAAACGTTCCAATTCACAAATCGGGGAGAATTGCGAAAAAAATAAAAGGCACGACTGGGTCGCACGAACTTGCTCCTATGTAATAGCTAGGAATTTTAAAAACGAATGTTATTAGAGAAAAGTGTTCATAAGGATAATATTAATGTTTTTAAATTCTGTTAGCGGTAAGAGACAAAAACAGAATGCTATGCAAATATGAATTTATGCAAGAACAAAAATTATAAGTCGTTGTAGTGGTTTCTTAAAAAAAAAAGCTTTTATATACAAAATTTTTAAAAGATTTTTAAGAAAAAAATTTGGTGTGCCAACTTTAAGTTTTTATTACTGTAAATTTCCAAAAAAAATATTGAGCCGTTTTTGAGATATTGAATTTTCCAAAAAAAAATTATTTTTTTTTTTTCAAAAATTCAAAAAATATTTTTTTTAAAGTTTTGAAATGCAATAGTTTTAAAACTTTTCAGAAGCATCTCTGCAAAAAATTTCATTAAATCCGTTATGTGGGTAATGAGTATCTAATTCAAAATTTAAAAAAATGGTTCTATGGCAGGTACAAGCTGTAATATCTCGATTTCAAATTTTTTTTATTAAATTAAAGATCGTTAAAATTAATTGAAAGAAAAAAATTTGTATCAAAATTCTAAGCACCGTTTTCGAGAAAAATACGATTTTTGAAAACCATTTTTTAACATTTATATGGTGGGTACCTTTATTTTTAGGTAAATAAAACTTTTTTTCCATACATCTTGTAGATTATATTGAAAAATTTTTATTTATCAAGTTTAGAAAAAATCTAGCATAAGATTTTCGAAATATTGAGTTTTGAAAAAAAAATTTTGAATTTTTTTTTAAAAATCCAAAAAAATTTTTTTTGCAAATTTGAATACACAATTCTATTTATGTTTTTGAGGAGCCTTAGCAAAAAAAAATTATCAAAATCGGTACTACCGTTTTCGAGAAAATCAAAAACAAAAAAATTGTTCCTTGGGGGGTACCCTCAATAGCAATTTTGAAAAATTTTTATTTATCAAGTTTAGAAAAAATCTAGCATAAGATTTTCGAAATATTGAGTTTTGAAAAAAAAAATTTGAATTTTTTTTTAAAAATCCAAAAAAATTTTTTTTGCAAATTTGAATACACAATTCTATTTATGTTTTTGAGGAGCCTTAGCAAAAAAAAATTATCAAAATCGGTACTACTGTTTTCGAGAAAATCAAAAACAAAAAAATTGTTCCTTGGGGGGTACCCTCAATAGCAATTTTTGGGAAATTTTTTTTCAACCATTACCTACCTTTAACTAAACGAAATTTTTTTGTATCTTTTTTTTTTAAATCTGTCGAACAGTTTTTGAGAAAAACAAATATTTACAAAATTTCGAAAAAAATTCGTATGGCAGGTACCGTTATTTTTGGTCTTAAAAAAAAAAAAGAAAAAAACGTGTGGGGGGAAAAAATAAAAGTGACATCTACCAAGTTTAAAGAAAATCGGCCCAGTCGTTTAGGCTGTAGTCGAACCGACAGACAGAATTGCGAGACCCACTGTTTTAGACTTCGCTATCATCGTAATGTCAACTTTGATCAAAATCTCGAGTTCGATTTTTTTTACGAATGCATAACTTGCCTTATAGTACCTATAAGTCGCAAGTAAAAATGATGTGCGTTGGTATTTTAGAAAAAAACAAAAATCAGTGTTGATGAAAGGAATATTAAGAAGAAAATGGTAAACAGGAAAAGAATAGTCTGTCCGAAAACAGTTAAAAGGTCAAGACCTGTGCGGAACAGTTTCGATGAGCTGATAATGGTCGTGCATATTTATAAGGCGTCGATTATAGCTATCGTTTTTTTTTTAAACTGAAATTTTGAATGCTAGTTTTGTGGTGCTTGCAATGCAAAATCAATAAATATTTTGATTCGAAACATTTCTATGCCAACAAAAGTTCATTTCGGTTCAATACTTCACTTTTTGTATTACTATTGAATTTAGTTTTTATTTTGTAAGGGTTAAGTTGTTTTCGTTTTCTTTTTATTTTCCAATCTCAAAAATAAATTTTGAAAACAAATTTTGGAATAAGGAATTTTGTAAAATCAAAGTTTTAAATAAAAAATTTTGATTATACAGAATTCTGTACCAGGAAAATTTAATACTCAATTTTGAAATACGATTTTGAAAACAGAATTATGAGCCATACAGAATTTTCATAAAATTGAAAACTTAGTAGATAGTTATACTTACATCGATGTCTATCTTTTATATCTTTTCTCACATCATATTTATCAATATAAAAACAAGCTTTGTTTATTTTTAGGCTTAAAGATTTATTCAGGACTAGAATTTAAATGGTTCTAAAAGGTTATGAATACGCGAAGATTTTTTGTCAGATTTGGTTTGCAAATAAATATTCTTTTATCTTATCTCTCATAAGAAAAGCAGCTTGAGACGAGTTATTAGAACCTAAAGGCCTGGATGTTGAAAGAGGTGTAATCTCGCTTCGCCAAATACCGTTTATAATTTGGTCGTTCTTGTCGTAACGATCGACAAATTTGGGAGATAAATAAGCTTTGTCATTAAGCTTTACAAAGTTATTTAGGACAACAGTGGCCTTAAGTATCTTATCTGCATTGATTGGCAGCATATTAAGGGTTGTCGTTAGTATACGCCATTTGGCAACCAAAATCCCGAAAGCGTTTTCAATAACCCGCCGAGCCCGGGAATGTCTCTTATTAAAATTGGTCTTCTCTGGATCTTATAGCTTTCCTGGGTAAGGTCGCATAAGATAGTCTTTAACGGGAACACTGAATCTCCAACAATATAATGAGGACAAAGATAGTCAGAGTGCGGTAGTAAAGGCGGAGGAAAATTGAAATCTGCGGCTATAATCTTTCTTCTCTTTGAAAATTCCACCGTCACTCTGGCTTCCGTATGCTCCGATGTCCGAGGCAAGAAGCACTATTGAGTTATGACCCTTATAATTCCAGTATTCTGATCCAGCACTATGAGGACATTGAATATTTATGTGTTTGCCGTCTATTGCCGCAACACAGTTAGGGAAATTCCAAAGAACTCCAAAATCGGATGTGATCCGCCTCCAATCGTGCTGGCTGGGTTGGGTCAAATAAAATGGCATGAGGTGATCCCACAGTACATCACATCCAAGCAAGCACTTGTTTTGGAACTCCTTATTTGGATGAAATAAAATATCATAAAAAAATAAATACGAGTATGATAAAAGTTTACATCAAAACCAAAAACAATCGAGCACTGGGTTCTATTGGTTTCCTGCAGCTTGTTTTTTTCTAAATAAGGCTCAATTAGTGCTCGGAGGATTTCAAAAGTTTGATGAAACATTCTTATTATTTTATAAAAATGTTCTGGATCGCGTTCCTTCATCTGTTAAAAATCTTAATGGTGTCTTGTTAAATTAAGGTCGCGAACCCACCAACGTCTTTTCGTCTGTTGTTGTTTTTCTTCCTCTTCTTCTATTAAATGTTAAATCTAAATAGTTCTCGTATGCGAAATAGGCTGCGCATGCACATTTTAACAATAAATGCAGTCTTCTGAATTTTCTTATTGTAGTCCTTTTTTGACTTATTTTTTCTATATGGAAAATTAATGATTTCCAGTCACGATTTAATGCAAACAAAATAATTTGCATACAGCTGATTACCAAAATGACAGACGCCAGGCAAAGTACAATCTAAAGTATATTAGCGTAACGGAGTCAGCGCTAACACAAAAGTAGCTTTATGTTTTCCGCTTTAAGGTTTTCGCGGTTTTTGCATATGATATTATTACTTTGAAGTTTGAATTTCGATAAGCCGCGTAACGTCACCGAATTTTCAATCGAGACGACAGTTAAATGTTGTTCAGGGCAATCAGTTGACATCTGCAATGAAATATTCTCGATACGTCAAAATTAAATTCGTCCCTTATCTGTCATACCATATAATTATTTTAATTATCGAATTAAATATTCTATATTATATCAAAATATACTTTTAGCTTTCGCTACATTAAAATATTGATCGTTCTCCATCTGTCAAGCCATGAACTGGATGATAACGACTTCAATGGACTAAAAAATTTAGTGGCAATTATATTTACTTTAACAATTTTCATTACATAACAAGGTGGAAATGATGTCAATCGGTTTATAAATCTCTGACAGAGGAAGTAAGATTAAGTACAGAAACCTAAAGAAAAAGTTAAGGGATTGGCTTGATTTTTATTTTTTACATTTTCGCTGCATGACAAGTATATTTGAGAATGTGAACGCATTTTCGTTAAGCATGTTGGTCCGCCATTGTAAAAATTCTAATGGAAAGTGATGTTTGACAGCATGTTTGTGAACGCTTCTTTTTGTATCCATCAAATATTCACCATGCCGTGCTTGTCAAACAAATTTGAGAATGTGAACGCAACTATTAGGTGCGTTTTATTATCCACAAATCTATCTGGATCCGGATCGGGATCTTCCCTTGAAAATAAAACGATACGGATCTTACTGACAGCAGTGTTATAAGCCCGTCTCTTTTTATCCTTGGGTTTTTTTTATTATGTCTTGTCCTTTTTCTTTACACTATAGCTTACACTACCTTACCATAAAAAGCCATCTACTCGTCAGTGTAAAAACTAATTTTTGGATCTTTGAAATAGATCCCGATAGAAAACAGGATCCCAAATTGTTTTTGTAATACATGTTAAAACTTAATCCAGATCCGGATTCAGATAGATTTGTGAATAATAAAACGCACCTATTAATGCTCCGAGAAAATAGTTG
This sequence comes from Chrysotoxum bicinctum, assembly GCA_911387755.1. Taxonomy (NCBI): domain Eukaryota; kingdom Metazoa; phylum Arthropoda; class Insecta; order Diptera; family Syrphidae; genus Chrysotoxum; species Chrysotoxum bicinctum. Next base: position 172,223,987 of record OU426988.1, on the reverse strand, counting down.
TAGTATGACTGCTTTCAAACGATGCGATATCACTCTGCAATTTGTAATCATGTTTCCGAGAGACATACTTATGTACACATGTGGTGACGGGGTTAAGCCAGATATACATTGTTTAAATGCATGACAGCCCGTGCAAGTCTAAATTCTGCTTAAAGTTGCATATACACACATCAAGTCTTCAATCTTTTATTTTTACATCGGAGGAATGGCAAGAGGTTGCTCTATGTGAGTTTTTTTTCTGCAAAATTGTGTTTTTTCGAATTTAAATGATGGCAATGTATGCATGTGTATAACTGGCGTATTAGTCGCCCATATTTCTATCGATGCGATAGTGGTAAAAAAAACATAAATAAGTGTTTTGGGGGAAAGCGTTATATACAGCTATGTATATATAGAGATGTTTTTGGATTTAAGTATAAGTGAAAGGATACATTGTGGGGAAATTATTGGATTGATTTGAATAAATCTAAAGTCACAAATTAATACGATTGCATTGTATGTTTGATAAATACGTTCGATAACAAAAATTCGAAACTCGGACGAACGTGGATGTTTACACATCTTAACCGTGAGTCCCAGCACTCACCCTTTTTTTCAAAACTCAATATTTCGAAAACTCCATGTTCGAAAAGTCCCAATGGGATTGGACATATGTAAATCAATGATTGAATTTTCATCAGCTTCGATGTTATTTCTATTTCCAAATATTTATGCTTCTCTTTCCTGGTCAATAGTCTGCGGAATAAGGTATCTCAATACGGTAAATATCTACCTTTTGTCCTTAATTTTGTTTCTATTTTTTCTTATATATATGATTTATTTTCCCGTGTGTCTAACTGGATTAGGTACTTTCGTTCTGGCATGATAGGCCTAATGTATTCCATGTTATCCCTGATTAAATCATCGTTCCTTCCAAAAACACTATTTCCATCTTAAATATTACTTGTTTTCGTGTTTCAATATTGTGACCTTCTAAATGGACTTTAGTTACAGCATCATCGTTTTTTCCTCACAGACGAAAGTACAATCATTAATATCATCTTGCTTCTTGCTCCTGCCTCAAGTCCAACATTCTATCTAATCCAATCTGACAGTAACTAAATGCGCATATTTTTCTTGATGTCGCTCCAAGATATCACTACTGATGGTCAGCTTTGTGTGCATGCATCTCCATCATTTTATCAAGACCTCCATCAGCACCTAGAGCCAACATCCACCCTTTGGCTGAAATAAAAAGAGATGTATCTCTCTCGGTTTTGGTTGCCTTGTTTTTTTCTTTTATCATGTCTGTTGGTTTTATCCTGCATTATAAATGGGCAGATACCGTTTAAGCACCCTGCCATTAATGCTGGCTATTTGTTTGGCCACATTGTAAATGATTGGGTGTGCGATGAAATCGAATTTACAATATCAAGTTGCACGCTGCAAAATTAATCAAAAAGAAAAACAAAAAAAGAGTATAAAGGTCAGTTGGAATTTAGTTTAGGTGAGGAAAAAACGGAAGGGTGTATGACCTTGCGGTCAATTGCAATTACATTTGTTCGTTAAATAAGAAACACACATATGCTTGGATTTACTTCTAGTAAAACGTAAAATGTTCTCTCCAAATATCAAACTCCCCAAGATATTCGAACATAAAAGTTAAAAAATGGGTTTCAATTATGTTTCATCAGAAAATCACTAGTCTCCGAAAATAATTTTAATATAAATAATTTTTGGAAAAAAAGTTTTTAGTTCTCTCTTATAGATTTGTAAAAATTGCCTTTCAAATTAGTTGATAACATTACATTTTTTTGGAGGTAGATTTTGAGATTGCTGAGTATATTCTGAAAACTCTGCGAAATTGTTTTTTAGAGAATTGAGATAAAATTCCAAATTATAGTTTACAACTTTTTTAGTTATATTATTTGCGTAGTTTCAACTCAAATATGTGTCTTATAACGTTACAGAAAGAAGTCTTATAACGTTACCTTTCGCTCCAAATTTTAAAAACTTTCAAGTTACTTGGAAGTGTTAAAAGCAGTTTGTACAAATACGGGACAATAGTATCTCTAGTGTGTGCGTCAAAATGTCTGATGAAAAAGCGCGTGATTGAAAAATTTCATTGAAATAAAAAGCAGAAGTAAACAAAATAATTTGTCGTTGATTCCAATGTGCGCTCTGAACTTCATCCTGGTTTTCGTACACAAAATTATCAGCGAAGTCGAAGTATCTATGTATTTGAAATCTTGAGCGATCGTGTTTATTGAATGTTTCTGATTGTTCACGTTTGACAAAACTGTGTGTCAGAAACTATGTAGATAAAGTGGCAATGATCAGAAAGTTTTCCAATTTCTTCGTGTCTTTCGATTCGTTTATTTTCAAGGCTTTTCTTCCAAACCGTCCATGATATCTCCGAAGTGAGTGGAGTTTCACCAACTAAATCTTTAATTTTGTCGAAAGATATCCCGAAACACCTGTCGCATTTTGAAAACCAGCAGTCTATTGATGAATCCTTACAAATGAACTGACTCACGAAACCATTCTCACAATTCGGCACATTGGGTACATACTTATGAAGGGCAACAACAGCTTCATGATCATCTCTCTCTAAGAAATTGCGAAAAACGCTGTTAATTTCAATGAAGAATTCATTGCAATTAATGTTATTTGTATTTGAATGTGACGTCATCATGTCTATCAGCTCTAATGGTGGAAGAGGGTTCGAAACTTTTTTAATAGTTTTTATATAAGAATTTGAGCGCATCATGAAATAACTTCACTCAAGCCGGTTGAAGGTCTATTTGCGGCCTCAGTGGCGTCACTTTGAATTATTTTAAGTCACTTTCTATATTTTCTTACGCGTTCATTTGTAGCTTCTCTCCGTTCTTACTTGCGACTTATAGGTACTAAATAAAGGCAAGTTATCCATTCGTATGAAAAAATCGAACTCGAGATTTTGATCAAAGTTGACATTACGATGATAGCGAAGACTAAAAAAGTGGGTCTCGCAATTCTCTATGTCTTTCTGTCTGTCTGTTTGACTACAGCCTAAAGGGCTCGGCCGATTTTATTACTTGGTAGATATCACTTTAAATTCCCCCCCCCCCCCCCCACGTTTTTTTCTTTTTTTTGTAAGACCAAAAATAACGGTACCTGCCATACGAATTTTTTTCGAAATTTTATAAATATTTTTTTTTCTCAAAAACACACAGAATTTAAAAACAAATTCATAAAATTTTATTAAGGTAAAGCTAGGTAATGATTGAAAAAACAATTCCAAGAAAATGGTTATTTTTAGTAGCCCCCTTGGAACCATTTTTTTTTTTTGTTTTTGATTTTCTTGAAAAGGGTACAACCGATTTAAATCATTTTTCTAATGCTAAAGCAATAGTTTGAATATTATTGCGTATTCAAATTTTCAAGTTTTTATTTTTTGGATTTAAAAAAATCAATTTTTTTTTTTTTGAAAACTCAATATTTTGAAAATCCCATGCTCGATTTTTTTCAAACAAGATAAATAAAACTTTTTTAATATAATTTGTAAGATTTGAGAAAAATCTTAACGGTAGATACCCACATAAGAATTCTAAAAAATGGTTTTCGAAAATCGTATTTTTCTCGAAAACATTTCCGAGAATTTTAATAAAAAATGTTTTTCTCATTATCGGCGGAACGGATTTTAATGAAATTTCTTATAGAGTAGAGTCTAAAAAGTTTAAAAAACATTACATTTCAAAACTTTAAGAGAAAATATTTTTCGAATTTTTGAAAAAAAAAAATCTTTTTTTTTTTTGGAAAATTTATTATCTCAAAAACGGATTAGTATTTTTTTTGGAAATTTATTTTTTATTCATTTAATAACAAAAACTTGGAGTTGGCGTAGCAATATTTTTTCTTAAAAATATTTTTGAAATCTTGTAGATAAAAGCTTATTTTATTAAGAAACCAATACAACGACTTATAATTTTTGTTCTTGCATAAACTAATAGTTGCTTGAATTACATGGCACCCTGTTTTTAGCTCCAACTACAACTGTTTTAGTCTATTTAAAAATGAATTTTATGCTTATGAAGAGTTTTTCTCTAATACCATTAATTTTTGAAATTATTAGTCTTTTACATAAGAGTAAGTTCGTGCGACTACGCTGCCAAGCTGCTTAAAACATCAAGACCAAAAATAGGCACTGATCACTGCCATCAAAAGCAACAGATTTGAAAACATAGCTATTGCTATTGTATGATCGATGAACGCTATCCTCACGGACAACCTTCGCCCCTCCGGAAAATTTTCGACTTCGTCTTCTGCTAACTTCTTTAAAATTTTAATAGGAAGGTATGGTGCACTTGCTGTTCCAAATGTAACAGTACTCATTCGAAAAATCCTCATGGGTTACGTCTTCTGCTCCCTCCACATGATAAGCTGGTAATAGCTGTCAGAATGAGTGACTAAAATTTGCTGGTACATTTTTTCAATGTCTGCCGTAAATGTGAGTTGGTGAGTTCGCCATTTCAGTTCGAGCTCGATGATACTTGACTGTAATTTTGGCCCTACCAGTAAGCACCAGCGGTCATTGAGGGATTTCCCGTCCCAGGCCTTTGCGGCTGCATCAAACACAACTCTCAGCTTAGTTGTGGAGCTGGCCTCCTTAAAGACTGCGTGATGTGGCAGGAAATAATGAATTGGGGTTTGTAAGACCGGATCATTCGCATTAACTTCCACCATGTGATGGAGTTTCTCATACTCCTGCATGCATTTTCTGTAGTCCGCACAAAGTTTCGGATGGCATCGTCTCTTTTCTCAAGATGGAGAAAACGTCGAAAGGCACTTTGATGGCTCGATCTCATCGCTTTAAGACTTCCACCCTTGAACGGCAGCTTCACTTGATAACGCTGTCATCTAGGCGTCTTGTGTGATGCTTAGAGTGCTCCTCGCTAGCGATGTTCTCCTCGGTTTCATGTGTTTGGAACGGCATTTCTTCCATCTCGGGACGTCTTATCTCAGGAAGAGTATCTGGGCACAAACGTCACTTCCGAGTAGTAAATCTATGGGTGCTGGCTCGTAAAGATGGGGATCTGCTAACGTTGTCCATGTTTAAGAAACACTGGCACTTTCGCAATGTATGCTTGCCTTGGTTGCACAACTTGCATGCCAATTGCTCAACGGGATTTGAAAGGCTGATCACCGGTTGTTTGAAAGGCTGATTCATGACTTGCTTGGTGTGCAGAACTTTGGGTTTGACTACTGGAAAACATGGCTTTGTGTTGACTTGTGGGTCCTCTTTGTTTTGGAATGCTGTTCCCTGTTCTTGTTGGCCAATAACCTCAAGCGTCCGGAATCGCGTCTCCAAAAAGTCAGTAAACTCCCTTAAACTCGGTTAGTCTTTTTGGTTACCTAACTTTTCTTCCCATAATTTTTGGCTCGTATTAGGAAGCTTCTGGTAAAGGAACCAAATCAGCTCTGTGTCCCAACTATCTACCGGTAAATCCATGTTTTCGAGTGCCAGAAAACATTCTCTCATCGTTTACACAGATCTCGCAGCGACGACGCACGCAGTCTCACCATTCATAGCCGGTTGGTTAAAAAGATTCTGCATTTGGAGGTGCACCAGAATGCATTTGTGGTCATAACGCTCCTTCAAAAGTTCCCATGCCGATTCGTAATTCGCAGCCTCAACCGAAAGGTTCTGAAAAAACCGATTTGCATCCCCAACCAAGTACGACTGCAAAAAAAAAATGAAGCTTGTCGATGTCATCAAAGCTTTTGTTATTATGAACAAGGGCCTGAAATCTGTCGTGAAATGCACGCCAGTTGGTATATGTACCATCAAACTTGGGCAGATCGATTCTTGGAAGCCTAATAGCCGATTGCGATAATTGCGCAGATGTAATATATGGTGGAACACCCGTATGTGTCGCAGCTTCAACCAACTCCGCATGATATTCGAGGTAAATAAAAATAAATTTGGTGGTGCAACAGCTCGAATTGAACCAGGACCCAGTGACTTACAACACTCAACCATTCCTGTATGCGTGTTACCAGAAACGGAGGGGACCTACAATTTTCTGCCTATTCCGAAGGGCTAAGGAGTAGCACTTTTCCTGACAAGAGATACTCTTGGAGGATTTGTCAATTCCTCGCAAGAGCAGTACACCCCTGAAAAAAACTTTATTGCAGCGGCTGAGAATCGAACTCTAAACCTTCCGCATGACAGTCCAACCCAGTAACCATTATGCCAAGGGGTACTATCACCAATAATTCATCTTTCTTTAAATTTTCTTCTAGCAAACCGCCCCCTATAATGGCTTCATGATAGTTTTTGGAAGCCAACATGTCTTCTTCCAGTTTCCCAAGACGCCCTGAAGCATATGTTTTACCTTTGCGTTCCTTTGGCGCTTTCTTGAAATTGGTAGGATCTTTTATTAGTTTATTCAGAATACCCTTCTGAAGCTCACCATATTTATAACCTTTGTTATTAGCCATTATATATTTTTGTTTTCTTTTAGATATTTCTGACGAAAACGAATACGTATTGAGCAGGAAAGCTCACACTCGAGAAATGAAGGTGTCCTTTTATAACGCATTATTCATCCCGAATTTTTACAGCTATAACACACTTTTTCTAATATTACGAATTCAGAACATTACTTAATTTTTTATAAAAATCACCAACTGAATCTTTACATCTTTTTTGTTTCAATCCGAATCTAACAGTGTTTTTCAACAAAGGGAAATATAAAAACCATCAATCCGAAATGAAAACATTAGTCAATCAAGCAGAACTGGCTGCCCTAATTATTGCCTTCCTTTCTTTCCAGCAAATGAAAAAAGCCCCATCAGTATCTCATTCCTCCATTCGAAATTGCACAATCATCTCAATGGTTACACAATCACGAAAGCACACTTCATTTCACTGATTTGTTTCACCTGACGAAAAAAAAACTCCATTAACCTTCCAATGGATTTGACCAGATTCCATCGAGTTCGTGTTAATTCTAATCGAGTTCCCTAGATATTCACGCAAATTAAAAACTGATTTAGTTCCATCTATCAACGGACTAAATAAATATACCCGATCTTTCATCAGACACAAGTTCCAACTTCCAAGCACCAAATTGGAATTCCTTTCGAGTTTTATCTTAACGAAAATTGGCAAGAGTTTATCTTTCGCATCACGCACACTATTGTGGTAACGTGCGGCTCCATTAATTAATTGGCCAAGTAATTTAATTCGAGTGAAACAAACAAATTTATTCAGCTCCTGGAGCAATTTCGCGCCACCACTTACGACCACGAGGATGACGACGATGAGTGCATTATCTGAAGCGGGATTCCTATGTTTCTCTTGTTACATCAGCACGACACAATCAATATTCATCATCATCCTCGCCAATGCCAGCGGGCAATTTCAAATTTAGAGCCCTCCAGCTAGGTTTGAAATTGCGGTGGAACGATAATTATTTTAAACTGGTTACAGTCAGGGTTGCTTGAAAAAATATTGCTTTTCGATGCTTCAGTGCGCTTCGAAGCGATTTAATAACACCCAGCATCTCCCACGCAACAGAGAAGGAAAGATTCAATGTCGTCCATTTTCTCTATTTTTTGCTTCGTACGTTTTGCTCCTTTAAAGGTAAGTTCTGTATTCGTCAAAATAAAAGCAAACTCGAGATACTCGTAGCATAGACCGCAGACTATAGGTCATTTCGGTTGAGAAATTGGGGCGACCCAACTTTTCCCTGGAATATGTTCGATTGACCCTCCCCAAATTTAAAAGAGTTTGTCTTAAATTTTGTATGTGCTGCTCGGTGGAATTTTATGATTACAGGTTCATAAAAATGGTTTAAGGAGAATATCTCGTTAAGGATTAACTTTTACGGACAATCGACTTTAGAAATTCTGTATGACTTTTCCTCCTTCGAGCTATCATTATGCGGCAATTCACTTAAGAGGGTTGAATAATAAATGGGTTAATATCACGGTTCTAAATTCAATTCAAGGTTCAAATAAAAATTTAATTTAAACATTTTTATATATAATTCATACATTTTAATAACTAAATGGCAATTCAATTTAACCCAAGCACAAGTAGATTAAACTCAAACGCAAATACAAGGTGGCGTATAAGTAACGTTACGATTTATTTGATGAATTTCATTTTTCTTTGTGATTTTTGTTTTAAGATTGGCATTTATTAAAATTTAGATTTTGGTTGCTCAAATGGTAGACACGTGCACCCAAGAGGACAAAAGCGTCCACAGCTTTTTTTTCTAAAAACTCACCTCTGTCTATCGACTCCTACTGTCACCTCCTCGCGATGAAAATCGGGAGCCTAATACCTACACTGGAGATTGGGTCGCAACTCCAGTGGAAGGTTGTTGTGAGGCGTAGCAAACGACAGGGAGGGGGGAGTAGAGTGGTTGCACTAAACCGGCAGAGGAGGAATTCCTTAGATGGAATCAACGGTGGCGACTACAGTTCCATCTAGGCTGAACTACTTGGTAAACACGTTACAGGGCTACTCCAACATATTCGGAGATCATGCCTGTAAGGAGCTGTTTATCCGGCTTCTCGTTCTTGGAGTCATACTATGGCCGTCCAGGTTGGGGGTTGAGCCGTCGGGAAGACTTCCCGGCCACATAAAATAATTTTAGTTGGGAAGCACAAAAAAGTCTCGGATACGGACGCATTCACTGATGCCGAAACATACAAACGAAATAGGGACAACGATCTTCGGATCTGTAAGTGGAATGTTAGGTCTCATAATAGACCACGTGTAGCCGAATAATTAGTGGAACCCCTAAGCTGCTAAAAAGCAAATATTACAGCCATCCAAGAAATGCCATAGGACGAACCGGGGAGACAAAAATTTAAAGACTACTATCGAGAACAAAAGCAGCGTTAATTTGAATAAGGATTTGTTGTTGGAACTAGGCTCAACAGTTCAACGAGCAATCCGCATCAAAGCCAATTTTGACAAAATAAGCCCGATTTGCGCGCATGCCCCAACAGAGGAGAAATATGAAGACACCAAAGACATATTCTACGAGCTCCTGGACAAAACATACGAGCAGTGCCCTAGTTAAATAAATAAATTTGGTGGTGCAACAGCTCGAAGTGAACCAGGACCTAGTGACTTACAACTCTCAACCATTTTTGTGTGCGTGTTACCAGGAACGGAGGGGACCTACAATTTTCTGCCGATTCCAAACGGCTAATAAAGCAGCACTTTCCATGACAAGAGATACTCTTGGAGGATTTTTCAATTCCTCGCAAGAGGCAGTACACCCCCGAAAAAAACTTTCTTGCAGCGGCTGAAAATCAAACTCGAGACCTTCCGCATGAGTCCAACGCACTAACCATTATGCCAAGGGGTACTTGTTATGACATTAAAATTGTCCTTGGAGATTTTAGTGCCAAGCTATGAGAAGAGAAGACATCTTTGGCGACACGATTGGAAGATATAGTCAGCACGACACCACCTCCGATAACGGATTCAGGCTGATCGACTGTGGGGCGGGACCTTCTTGTAGCTAGTACGCAGTTGAAACATCTCGATATTCACAAAGGGACATGGCGATCTCCTGATCATTCAACCGAGAACCAGATTAACTACATTGCGATCGATGCAAGGCCCTTCTCCAGTATAGAGGATGTCTGCACGTTTCAAGAGATTAATATCGACTCGGGACACTGCCTCGTTGAAGCCAAGATTCGGCTGCAGATATCCCGACTCAAGCCAAAACAAGGAAGTACTGCGAGGGAGTTTACCGTTGGACGTTTACAGTCGCAAGAGATCGCAAGGTCTTTTTCCGATCGAGTTTTTCTTAAGAAGTCCTAAGTCGCCAGCATCAAGTATTGAAATCCAGTGGTAACATTGCCAAGCAGCCATCAAAAATGCCGCTTCTGACGTGCTGTGTTTAACACGACCACCACAACGAAACTCCTGGTTTGACGATGAGTCCCGGCAACCCCAGGTAGCAAGACAAAAGGCATATAAAGCGGCGCCGCCGCAAAGAAGGACTAGAGCTGCTCGCGAGCTCTATGAGCAGAAGAGGAGAGAAGAACACCGGCTTCTCAGAAAGAAAAAGAAGGAGCAGGAGAAGCACTCGATCGAGGAAATAGAGGGATGCCATAGCAGGAATGTGGTTCGAAAGCTTTAAAAAAAGGTTTAAAAAACATCACAAGAATACAATCCCCGAGCCGATGCCTCTATGGACAATCAAGGGCACATCGTAATAGAACCGTAGTAGTTCATGCTGGTTTGGGGCACCTACCCTAAACGATTACCCTTTAATCGTAGGTTAATATTTCATAATTTTGGCTTGACCACAAACAATCTTTCTTTGTCGATAGGGCAGTCTAAGAGCATATTCCACGCCGAAATAAATGCCATGGAAAAAATGTGGCGAACGAAAGGAAAGCCGCACTCGAAACGTTTAACTCGTATAAGTTCTCAACTGGTATGAGCGTGTGTGGGCAGACTTGTCACACTTCATTGGATACTAGGACACGTAAGTCTCATTGGAAATGAAGAGACAGACTTTTTTTTTCATAAACCAGAGCGACAACACCTCTTACGAAGCCAAGGCCCTATTGTGAAATAGCAGAGAATAAGATTTACAAAAGAATCAAAACAGAAGAACCTCCAAAACTAATGCAGGCCAAATGTTTCTTTTGAGGTATCAAAACTTATCAACTTTTTTAAAAGCAGGTGAATGACAGATATCGGTAATTTCGGAAATGTAAAAACATCCATTTCCCTGAAGCACCACCTCGAGCGGCAGCCGGCAAAATGTCGCCGGTAAAGCGGTTAGAGTAGAGATCATATGTATACCAGACATCTCCCACAAAGACCAAATGAGCCAGGTTCTGCGATACGTACATATCGAAGGAGAAAAGGTCGCCGTGGTAGAATCTTTCATCGACTTTTTCGAAACAAAGGAAAAAAATGCAGAAGATCTCAGCAACGATATAATAGCGAAGATAACATCAGACGGACTGGACTGAACATACAGAACTTGAGAGGACAGGCTTATGATAACGCTGGCACAATGTCAGGGATCTACAATGGAGTTCAAGCCCAGATTAAAGCACTAAATCCGAAAGCTACATTCGTTGCATGCACAAACCACTCACTCAACTTGGCTGGGGTACATGCTGCTTCTGAATCAGTGAATTCCGTGATGTTTTTTTGGAACTCTGGAAAAGCTATTTGTCTTCTTTTCTGCATCAACTGCTCGGTGGAACGCTTTGGTTGACGTCACAGGTCAAGCAGTGAAACGAGTCACTGAAACGCACTGAAGCGCTAAACATGAAGCTGTCAAGACGCTTAAATATAAGTTTGAGGAAGTTCTTGAGGTACTGGAAGAATTGACGGATTCATCTCAAACTTCCGAAACAAGATCGGGAGCCAGTCTTCTTCTGACAGCAATGCAGTCATTGAACTTCCTCACTTTTCTTAGCTTTTGGGCTGCAGTGCTACCTGAAGTACATGACGCACAGTATTACTTGTAGCAATGAGGACTGAGTGTGGATAAGTGTGCTCCTAGTGGGGAGCAGAGACCGTTTCGTCCTAACCGCAATCGACTTTGCTAAGACTTTCTGCGAAAAACTCGTCATTGAACTCAAAACGAGAAGAATCCGCAGGAAAAAACGCATGCATGGCGATGAATGCGCAGATGCAGCTCACGACCAGGAACTCCGTCGAGAGGTGTTCGCATCATTTGACAAGATTATTCAAGAAATGACGACTCGAGTCCAGCGGACAAGTTCGGATTTTGACGCCAGCGAAACTTTTGGACAGCAAGTACGAGTGTGATCTTTCCCATGTATTAGAAGACATCGACAAGGACGAGTTTCAAATGGAGCGGAAGCGTCTCCAGCTAGTTCTGAGAGAAGTTTTTCGAAGTTGCAGCTAATCAAAAATTATCTCAGATCCACTATGAGCTCCACTAGACTATCAAACTTGACTATATTGTCGATTGAACAAGAATTGGCTGCAAATATTGATTTTGACAAAGTTATTTCTGACTTCGCTGCTCGTTAGGCCCGTAGAATCCGTTTGTGAAACCGCTGATCCTATTTTACCTTCAATAAATTCATTGCCTGTGAAATAATGTCTCGAAATTTAATTTTAATTAAGTATTGAATGGGGGCGGCAAAATGGGTATCCCGCCCCGGGCGCCGAGATGGCACGCTACGCCACTGGTTGAAGCCACATCGATCACATTAGGCTGTCATTTATTAAGTCGATCTTGTCAAATCGACATGGGTGGTTATAAGCGTCCAACAACACTTGCAAAAATGATTAAATTGTTATATGAAAGTATGTAGGTCTTCTGTTTGAGCAACATTTTGTGCGTCTCGCCCGTTTAACTGTGGCCAAAATCATTCTCCCAAGAAGACTATTTACAACGTGGTGGATAAAATTGGATTGGCCGGTTATGTGGACAATCCGCCATCAACGCAATACGCCAAAAAAAACGCAAGATCACCGTAAGAGTGTGTGAATCTAAGGCCATGAATCTTGCGCCTCGCAAACTTGGCAAATTTTGCGTCACAACTTGGGCCTACACTTTTACGAGCTTTAACTGGCCCCGGGAGCTTAAAGTTAACGAACATAAATAATGACAGCTGTTCGCTAACTCGGTACACGATATGTTGGGAGTTGAGTTGATCTTAGTCGACAAAACCTGGATAAATGGGTTTGCAACAAGAAAAATTGTCGAATGTGGGACGATCGCAATCCACATAAGATCCATAGAAGTGCAAATGCATCCAAAGAAAGCCAGTTTTTTGTGTGGATTATGGACTGGCGGTCCATACCTCTATTAGAACGACGTTGGACAGGTCATTACAGTCTATGGCCGATTTTTCAGAAAATACGGGCGTACCGATAGGTAATTAGCCTCACCGCCAGATGGTGCCAGTATCGCAAGACAGATTTACCATAGTCTAGTACATTTTCTTAGACGGCTACTGTCAAATTTCAGCCAAATCGGACTCGTAGTTTTGTTTTGACCACGTGTGGTAGCCAGCTTGTCCGCGAATTTTAGAAAAATGCAAAAATATCGGTCGGTGATTCGATTCTTGTTTTTGGAAAGGCAATTGCGCTACTTGGATGATGTGTACAGTGCAGTGACTCTTCTTCTTTGATGGCGACCGTCAAAAATTGTTATAACGAGTTTTAACGTGATCGCACATCGGTTTTTGATTTTGTAGGCTAAGTACTTATCGGACGGCCCGCCCTCGTAAGTATATTTTCAAAGAGAATAATTTTCGGCAGCAAGTTCGCCCGACACAATTTTGCATTAAGTTTTATTTCTTGAGAAGTGTTCTGGCACATTAAATCTAAAAAAAATAAGAAACATTTTCTCATCACGAGATTATGGCTAAGTATGAAAATAAGCTAAACATTTGCGAGAGATATAACGGGCGAAAATGCACTTTTTTTACATCATTTTTCACATTCTTATCGTCACGAAAGACATCCTGCTCCCAGCCCTACTCCTACTTTTCTGCTTGTAACCTTTCTTGCTTGCATAAAACAAATAACTTGGTAGTCTTGGGTTTTTACAAGTAATGCGCTCAGAACAGCTGTAGGGACTTTAAGATATCTTGGAAATCGCTTTGATTGTTAAAATATGAAGTGCATCTTATTTTTCTCCTCTGTTGAATGTACAAGATTAAAACTGAAAAACAAAATTATACGATATTGAATCTGCCTGCCTTGAAAGAGCGAAAGATGAGCCGATTATTATTAAATGTTGAAACTGTGTGAGTTGCTGAAAAGTCTCAAGAATATTAAAAATTCTGGCAACGGATGGAAATTGTGTTTACTTTTTAGGTCTCTACCTTAACTGTTCACAGTTTAATTTAAAGATTCTGCAGGATGGAAGTTTTATTTAATAAATAAGATACTTTTTGTAACAAAATCAAAAATAATATTTTGTTGTGGGTACCCACATTTAGTATTTAAATTAAAAAATATTTGAAATACACTTGAGAAAATTTAAGCCTGGGAAAAGCAGTTTTCAGAGTGCAGAAATGTATTCCTAAATTATTCAAATTTTTATCGACGCAGAGTTGCACCTTCAATAAAGAATCCCCCGAAAGATTGGATATTTAAAATTTATTTAAAAAGAGTGGTTGGATACGGGGAGGTAGAAGAGCTAAGAATTGACAGACATTCTTGGAGGATTTGTAACACATATGCTCGCAAGAGACAGTATCCTTGCAAAAACATTTTTTCTTATTTTTTAAATGGCAGCGGATGGGGATCAAGCTTTCTAGCAGGATAGCTTAACGCACTTACGATTATACAAATAAAAATTTTAGCTTTTTTGTGGCAGGTACTTCGATCTTAAAATAGATATAAACAGTTTTTCAATTGGCGTGGGTAGATTTTGGCGGCCATGTTGTTTTGCTGAACCCGAAGCACTCGATTCCTCACCCTGCGTCGGAGCTTGGGCCTACACCCGAACAAGATCCAACTGAACCAAGAGCTTAAAGTTCATGACCATAGGAAAAACAGTTTTATAGCTGACCGGGCTTCGGAGCGTTTGGAAGATGAGCCCAATCTTAGCCTAAAAATCATCTTTAACGACGAGGCAAATTTTTGTTCCCGTTTTATGTGGATTTTGGGCTGGCGGCGGCTTCATTGGTCCGTATTTTTTTGAAAACGACGTCAATGGCGTCGCTACGAACGCTGATAACTAATTTCTCATGGCCCAAATTAAACCATATTTGCCTAGACGACATGTGATTTCACCAAGACGGCGGAGTGTAGTGGGGATCGGAAATTAAAAAAAAATGCATGAAATCTTCGATATAATCAATATAATTTATTATTTGAAGATTATTTCATGCAAATATTGGACGCGGTTGCGCCTTTAATGGTCCATCCACTTAGTCACTTTTTGGCATACTCTTTCTAACATTTCGGCTGGTATCTCACAAATAAATGCTTCTATGTTGGCGAAGCGGGCTTGTCGCTACAGACATGAGCCTTAACATAGCCCAACAAAAAATAGTCTAAAGGCGTTACATCGCACGATCAGAGCGGCCAATTGACCGGCCCCAAACGTCAAATAAACTGTTCACCGAACTCGCCTCTTAATCGGTACATTGTTACGCGTGTACGTAACGCTGGGCCTTACCAACAATAAAATTAAGAGACGACTTTAATATTTGAGCGAAATGAAGCATTATTTAATGGACTCTATATATCTGACCGTATATGTTGCATTTTATTTTTTAGGATCCGTACAATAAATGGTTCATAATTTAGAGTTCACATAAATATTAAGCTCATAACTTATATGGTTAACTTTATAGAGCTCTTTAAATAATGGTCCATTTCGCTTAAATATTAAAGTCGTCTCTTAATTTTAAATCCTTCCGCCAAATTTCCCACGTAGTGGAGTAACAGAGGCCCAATTGCTGCGAACGGCGCACGACGCCGAGTAGATAATTCACGGTTATCACTAACACTGGCCGATACAGCTGCGATATTTTCCTCATTTCGCACTCTACGTAAGCGTGTTGGTAGTTTAATGTCCAACAATGTAAATTTGGTGCGAAATTTAGTCACAATCACTATAGCCTGAATAGCCGCCTCAGTAGGTCGATTAAACTGACCATAAAATGGAAGAAGCGATGAACTTTCTTAACAGAGCACGCATTTTGATAATAAAATTCAATAATTTGCAACCGTTGTTCGTTTGTAAGACGATTCATGGTTAAATTATAGACCAAACTGAAGATGTTTGACAGTAACACAAAACACGAAACGTGCGGGAGCTGTCAAAACCAGTGTTGCCAAAAAGAAAATAGCAAAAAAATCACCCATTATATTCAATATTTATGATGACTTTTTTTATGTGTAAACATCTTTGTTGGCGGCGGCGCGCGGTAGGATAACTCAAAAACGTTGGTAAAACTTATACGTTCCGTGTAGCCCGTTACGGTTACAAGTTAGGGTTACACGTTCAACTAACCTTACAGAAGATTGCATTTACTCGTAAGACTCTGTTTACAGTGGAAATATTGCGTACTTACGACATCCTGTTTACATTGGAAACTTTGAGTACTGAAATATCCATTTTACGAGTAGTACTTTCCATTGCTAGTTAGAACTAAATATATTTACTCGCCCAAAATGTCTTCACCTCTCGACCAATATGTCAAAAAGACAAGAGACAAAACAACTGGTGTAAGATTTCATAGCGGGTTCATTCTATGTTTTGTTGATATTTAAAAACCTGAAAAATGTTGTGCAAGACAATCAAGTCACGTCTGCAACGAAATATTATCGACACGTCAAAATTGTATTTATTATCTGTCATACCATATAATTATTTTTTTTTATTATCTCTATTCTATATTATATCAAAATATAGATCGTTCTCCATCTGTCAAGCCATGAACATGAACTATTTAGTTTCAAAATTTATATTACAAGGTGGGAATGATGTCAATCGGTTTATATGTAAATATTTGACAGAGGAGTAAGATAAAGAACAGAAACATAAAAAAAAATAAAATTCACGACTGGGTCGCACGAACTTGCTCCTAAGAATTTCAAAAATGAATATTTTTAAAGAAAAACTGTTCATAAGCATAAAATTAATTTTTTAAATGACTAAAATAAACATCTTTAGTAGTTGGAGGTAAAAATAGAATGCCATGTGATTCAAGCAAATATAGGTTTATGCAAGGACAAAAATTATGAGTCTTTATAGTGGTTTCTTAAAAAATAAGCTTTTACATAAGAAATTTTTAAAACATTTTTAAGAAAAAATTTTGGTACGCCAATTTAAAATTTTTATTATTGTTCGAATAAAAATTAAATTTACAAAAAAAAAAAATTTGGGCCGTTTTCAAGATATTGAATTTTCCAAAAAAAAATTCAAAATTCAAGAAAAAAAAAATTTCTTAAAGTTTTGAAATGCAATGTTTTTTAAACTTTTAAAATCCGTTATGCCGATAATGAGAAATTAAAAATTTTAAAAAACGTTCCACGGTAGGTACAGTCAGTAATATCTTGTTCTCAAAATTTTTTTATTAAATTATAGATCTTAAAAATTAATCTAAGGAAAAAAAATTTAGCAAAATTCTCGGAACCGTTTTCGAGAAAAATACGATTTCCAAAAACCATTTTTTACATTTTTTGTATGGAGGGTATCGTTATTTTTTGATAATATAATTTTTTTTCTCATATCTTGTAGATTATTTTAAGAAACTTTTATTTATTAAGTTTTAAAAAAATCGAGCATGGGGAACTAAATGAAATTTTTTGATTTTTTTTTTAATCTGTGGGACAGTTTTTGAGAAAAAAAAATATTTATAAAATTTCGAAAAATATTCTTATGGCTGGTACCGTTATTTTTGGACTTAAGACCAAAAAAGAAAAAAACGTGTGGGGGGAAAAATCAAAACCCATATCTACCAAGTTTGAAGAAAATCGGCCGAGCCGTTTAGGCTGTAGTCGAACAGACAGACAGACAGACATTATCGCAGACTTTTTTGGTCTTCGCTACATCGTAATGTCAACTTTGATCAAAATCTCGAGTTCGATTTTTTTTACGAATGCATAACTTGGCTTATAGTGCCTATAAGTCACAAGTAAAAACAATCGTAATCAGGATCCAAAATTCAAAGTGAAGTATCATATTTTCGTGCACGATTAGGGGCGGTCAGATTCTCAAATATGTATGACAAAAACGACATAATTGGCTTAATTTTGATAATGTAAACGCTCCATCCAGTGGCTTGTCAAACATGCTAGATAGATTTCAAGATGTTTTGATATTTTGGCTGCATGACAAGTATTTTTCAGAATGTGAACGCATGTTTGTCAAGCCTAAAGTAAATTTTATTTTACATGAACTTCTCGAGCTGTGCAAATCGTCAGAAAATATATCAAAATGAGTTTTATAATTAATAGCGGTAAACTTTGCAGACTTTGAATATAAAATTCAAGTTAATTTCCTCATCTAAAATTTCATCTATTGCTCATGGGTCATAGTCAAAATTGTAATGAGAAGTGAAGTTTGACGGCATGTATGATGGCATGTTTGACGAATGTGAACGCTCCTG
Source organism: Chrysotoxum bicinctum (assembly GCA_911387755.1). Classification (NCBI taxonomy): domain Eukaryota; kingdom Metazoa; phylum Arthropoda; class Insecta; order Diptera; family Syrphidae; genus Chrysotoxum; species Chrysotoxum bicinctum. Next base: position 172,205,909 of record OU426988.1, on the reverse strand, counting down.
TTTTTCATCCATCAAATATGCATCATGCCGCGCTTGTCAAACAAATTTGAAAATGTGAACGCCCCTATTAATGCTTCGAGCAAATAGTTGTAGACTACTTTTAAACGATGCTATATCACTTTGCAATTTTTAACCATGTTTGCGAGAGACGTAAATATGTGCTGGCAAGATTAAACGCATTTCCTGAGGTTGAGAAAAATGCGGAATTATCGTTCTTTCTGGTTTCCTTTATTTCTCTATTATGTTTCACTTTTCTATTTGCCGTTCGCTCAGTGAAATTCGCTTAACTGAGTAGAGTAAGGAGTGCGAAGAAATAACTCCTTTTGGCTTGAACAAAGTTAACTTATAAAAAATCGCTGTGTTTAAAAGCACCGATGCAATCGAAAGGAAGCCAAAAGAGAAACAGAGATTAAAAATCGGTTTGGTGTAAAAACAGTCTATTTCGTATCAGATAACATCTCTGTTTCAATAAAAGTGTTAAAATGTAATGTTGTCTCAAAAAACATCCCTGTTTAAGCATAAATCTAACTAGCTTTACGTTACGTAGCGGAGTCCAATGGTGCGTTCTTTTTCTTACAATATTTAAATTATGAAATAGGTAGGTTTGTTCCTTTACTTTGAAACTCTACTACAGAGACGTAAAAATAAGTCTGAGGAGTAAGTCCAATTCCAATGTGAACACTGTCTTGGAATTAAAGATTTAAAGGTCAATGATAAATTTGAAAGATGGCTACGTATAGTTACATGACATGGTCCAAAAATACATATGTGTTTTAGGGGAAAGCGTTGTATACAATTCTATGTAGAAATACATACATTCATCTATTTTAAGATTTTTTTGGTTTTAAGTATTAATGAAAGGGACAAATTGTGGGAGAAATAGTGGCTTGATTTGATATATAAAACAGTTGCCATTAATTTATGATTTTCATTGAAATTCAATATTTAAATAACAAAGTTGTTGTTACGATTGCATTGTATGTTTACGGGGTACGTTCGATAACATAAATTCGGCATTTGGACGGACGTCACACTCACACTTTTTTTGCAAGGAATTTAACTTTAATTTCTTAATGGTACATTATCACTTCTAAAAGTTGATAAAATTGTGAGAATATTTTTTTTTTTTTTTTTTTTTTATAATCTACACGCGCTCAAGGGATTTTGATTACCCTTTAAATGTATCAACACAGCGCGGGCGTGAAGTTAAGGAAGAGAAAGAAGGATAGGAAAGATGTGTGGCACGATGTTCTGAGACTGAAGGTGGTTGTCTCAGATTTTTATCTCCGGGGATGGCGGCTGAACTACTGCGGAGAAAATGCTGTGTCTTATTTTTATGTCCCTTATAATTCGCATTATTTTATTCGTTTTTCATATTTGATGGGCATACTAGTTTTGCTCAATCACATGTTGTTAGTGTTATGCCTGAACAACACGCAATGAGCAAACCAGCAACCCATTGATGACAACTTTATAAGGTTTTTTAATGGAATTAAGAAGACATAAACGACAGCAGGGATCGAACCTGTGATCATGAGGTTGACAGGCGAGCTCACAACAATCGCGCCACGGCCATCTTTGATAAAGGTTTTCGTCCTCCATATAATGGAATACCTATGCCGTATTTATGACAATCATCATTAAGCGTGTTATACACTAGCTACTCACTAAAGTAAAGCAGAATGACGAAGAATAAATACAAATAAAATCTCTAAGGAAAAACCCTCAAGTTGTAACGCCATTGCACTTAGGAATTTCCTTGTCTATTTAATTCTGTAAGAGTTGACGTAATTTCCACTAAACCTCCAAGGGAATAAACTCAATTTCAATATCTAAAAGTGTCATGTTAATATATTTACACAGATTAAAAAAAATTCCAATATTCTGTGTAAACAATTCGTCAATCAATCTTTTCCCATTTAACTCTTTAACCAGCATGTACTCGATTTGTGTATCAAAAAATCCATAATTAAGTGTTTTCATTTCGAACAAACCTCAGACAAGCCACATTTCTGCCAATGTTGTGCCTATAAACACCTTCATTAATTACTCACATAAAATCTATCAAATCACTGGAATTTCAATTATCATCCTAAAATATATCAAAAAAGCAGGAGTAACAGGGCGCAGCAGGAGAAGAGCATTTCGATAAATTGACACAAATATTTGCTGGCTTTGTTGGGGCTTGAATACAGAATTCTTCCCCTCGTTACTGAGAATGATAATAATTAATGTGACATTGGAGGTTTTACCTCGAATATTCCAAGTTAATTTATAGCATTTGAATCCCTCGTCGCTCTGGCAGACAACCATTTTCAATTTCAATTGAAATAAGCCAACCAAAAACTCCTGTTTTCCATCTAGATAAGTCTCTAATGATTTCAGCGTCAGTTAAGTTGATGAATTGATGTTGTTTCGCTTTGGGCAATTTTGACAAAAACAACGATAAAATCAAATCAACATTGAATTAATGCATGAACAAATGTTTGGTTATTTGATATAAGCCTTGCTATATATGTATTTGTATATATTTGTTAGACTCGTGGGTTCCGGATGTCCATACTCATTTCTGAACGATTAATGAATAATATATTTTCCTTCTCACTTACGGAATAGATAGTGAGTCAGATTGTGAGTTAGATTGTGAATCCAAAAAGAGAATAATTTTTCAAATTAATTCTATTTTATATTTGGGGAACATTCCACCACGTACTTCTGGAACAGTTTTTTTTTTAGGAATATATGTATATGGCCATCGCAATAAAGAACTCGCTCAGATGAATGCAATCATATGAGGCGTTGAAGTTGATGAAAAGATGTTGAATACCGACTTGTTTGATCTTATCTTTTTTTGCGCGCATTTAAGGTATTATGACTGTCCTTAAAACGCGAGCGTTTAGGAAACTTGGAGTGGATGAAAAGGAGATACTGATGCAAATTGGTTTGAACGTGTGAATATCAGAATGGGAGGGAAATATTGAGTAGGGTAAGGCATTCCACATTCTTGTAGTAGGGCTAAAGTAAGAATCTCTGAATTATACACTAAGTCCGAAGACTGGCTCAAGTGTAAACTGATGAGCATTTCTTAAAACGCAAGTATTTCGATTGAGTTGATAAAGGAAAGAATGCAACTGACTATTTCACTAAAATACTGTTTATAAAAATAACGGTAAAATAATGAAAGACAAGAAACATTGCGACGACGGTGCTCGAGAGAATTAAATGTTTCTGTTATACATACTTCTATTACCTTTCATTTTTAAAGTTCTTTTTTGGATTTTATCTAAGAGACTCAAGTGTGTTATTGAAGAAAATACAGTGGCGTAGCGTATCATCTCGGCGCACTATGGGACCAAATGGTGCAAACCATCTCAAAAATCCATAACTTTTTCGTTTCTCAATATTTTTTTTTGAAATTTTGCACACTTATACTTGTATAACCAAGAATTTAAAATATTAAAACGTTTTGTATAGAAATAAATTATTTTCTTTTTTTTAAATAAAATAAAATAACAAATTTGTAGATTTTGTTTAATTTATATGGTCAAAATTTATTGGAGCAAGAATTGTTACAACAATTTGCATGAAATTTGTACAGTTTTTTCTTCTACCGGTGAAAACATCTGAAAGTAGTTTTTGTGAAATCCGCCCACTACCACGCCCATATTTTTTTGATTTTTGTTATTTTCTTATTTTTAGTGACCAGGAAGCCGAACATTTTTGTTTGAGGTTTTTTAAACTCAAGACATCAGATGCATATTTTTTCTGCTCACTTTCCCGCCCACTTTCACGCCCCTTTTTTTTAATTTTCAGCTTAAAGTTCATTAAAAGCAGGCCTTTTTTTTGATTAAGTTTTATATGTAGAAATTAATTTATGAAAAGTATTATTTTTTAGTAAAACCCGTGAACTGCCACGCCCCTTTTTGATATATGAAAGTGTTTTACCCTTAAGACAAAAAAAAATAAACGTAATTCAAAAGTATCTTATTACTAGGTTATGTATCGATATTAATGTATGTTTAAAAGTTCTTTAGCCTCGTCAAACAATGCTTTGGTATCATTTTTTGTTCTTGGTTTTACCAGACTAGATATAATGCGGATCAGATGTATATAATAAAGTGTGTAGAACATCTTCGTTCGTAGCTGATCTTGAACATTTCCTTTGCAAATAAATTCTCTCATTTTAGTTTTTTTTTTATTTAATGCGAATCCTTCAAACGCTTTATTGAGAATAAAAGCTTAGTCATCTCATTAGATTTTATCTACGAATGTTGCCTCTTGATTGATTAATGTTACAACAACAATTTGGCTGTCCCATGCCAACTCTATTACCTTTTAGACTATTTTCTAATGCTTTTGTTGTTGCTTTTGGTATTGTTTACGATTCAGTTTACATATTGTATGCAGTTCTCTTTTAAGTGAACCGTTAACTTTTTGTTTTCTTCTGTTTTCTTTTATTTATATGTATACCTTCATTTGTATTATATGCAACATACCCCACACACCCCCTCCCACCCTCAAATGCTTGGCATTTATTTTTATTTGATTATGATTTTTTTTAATATAAATATGAGTAAGGAAGTTTAAAATTGGAAAACAAATATTTTATTCTAAAAATAAAATTTTGAATTTTAATAATATTGGAAATAACTGATAAAAACTTATAAATTTTTTGGAAACATAGTCACTTATATGATGTTTATGAAAATGTGTTGCACATGTTTTAACAGTTATTTTTTTGAATTTTTGACAAAAAATAACATATTTTTTTATAATTTTGAGCTAAAGTAATAAAATAATGGTCTAAAACTTTTTGGAATACATATTTATGTGCATCAATAAAGGTACCACATTTTGGCCAAATTTTAAGTTTTTTCATCACTTAACAATAAAGTTATAAGAATACGAGTTTTTATTCTAAAAACTTATTTTTCTTTCTCATCATACGTTTTTTCTTCTTAAACAAAAATGCATGAAAATGCGAAAGTTTTTATTTTTTATTCCAAATTAAAAATATTTTTAGAATACAAAACAGCCATTAACTAAACGGAGGCAGCCGGAGCTAACAGAGAAAACTTTAATTGAAAACAAAAAAATGAAAAAGATACTGCACCTTACTCATTTTTTTTTATTAATTTACTGGTGAACTCAATTTAAAAAAATATAACTGTTTTGTAAAGAAAAGGGTTTGGGCTTTTCAAAAAGGTATAATACTTATACATTCTGTCCAGAAAAATACGAAATAATTGACTTCAAACTCTCACTTCTAATAATTCTAAAAAATAAAAATATCGAAATGTCATTTTTAACGGTAATTTTAGGTACCTAGAACAAAAGTAAGATACAAAAAATTTACTGTATTTGGAAGAACCCTATTTCTAGTATATAATCCCATCATTAGATTTTTCAAATTACGAAATTCACCAAAACCATTTTTGAGATGGATTTCATCATTTGGTCCCATAGTGCGGCGCCCGGGGCGGAAGACCCATTTCGCCGCCCCCATTCAATACTTAATTAAAATTAAATTTCGAGACATCATTTCACAGGTAATGAGGTACCTTTTATTGAAGGTAAAATAGGATCAGCGTCTTCACAAACGGATTCTACGGGCCTTACGAACAGCGCAGTCAGAAATAACTTTGTCAAAATCAATATTTGCAGCCAATTCTTGTTTAATCGACAATTATAGCCAAGTTTGATAGTCTAGTGGAGCTCATAGTCGATCTGAGATAGTTTTTGATAAGCTTCAACTTCGAAAAACTTCTCTCACAACTAGCGACACTAATTGCCAACGTCAAATATATACGAATCAAGATGACTATATTTGGAACCAATTCAGTTTTTGAATGAACTGGAGGAGCTCCAGTGGTCCTTTGCCCTTTATATCTTCCTCGGATTCAGAACTGGCTACAAACTGCTGGAGAAGCTTCCGCTCCATCTGAAACTCATTATTGTCGATGTCTTCTAACACATGGAAAAGATCACACTCGTACTTGCTGCGCAAAAGTTTCTCTGGCGTCAAAAATCCGAACTTTTCCGCTATTTATTGAACTGGCTGGAATCAAGTCGTCATTTCTTGAATGATCTTGTCAAATGATGCGAACACCTTTTGACAGAGTTCCTGCTCGTGAGACAAAGCTGTTTTTGCAGATTCATCGCCATGCATGCGTTTTTTCCTGCGAATTCTTCTCGTTTTGAGTTCGATTCTGAGTTTTTCGCAGAAAGTCTTAGCAAAGTCAATTGCGGCTTGAACGAAATTGTCTCTGCTCTACACTAGGAGAGCGTTTAAGACGCAGAGTTTCTGAGCTCACTTATCCACACTCAGTCCTCGTTACTGCAGGTAAATCTGTGTGTCATCTACTTCAGGTAGAACTGCAGCCCAATAGCCAAGAAAAGTGACGAAATTAAATGACTGCATGGCTGTCAAAAGAAGACTGTCTCCCGATCTTGTTTCGGAAGTTTGAAATGAATCCATCAATTCTTCCAATATCGAGGTTTACTTCTTCTTGACCCTGCTCTGTGGTGGGACCAGAACGACATCTAACTTCGACGGCAGGCACTTCTTCCTCTTCTGCCTGTAAATGAGTTATGCATTTTCATGAATATTGGCCGGAGGACAATTCAAGGCCACGCACGATTCTAGATGGAGGAATCATATACTTACATTGGAATCACTTCCGCTGCTGCTGGATGCCGCCGAAAACGTTAACGTGGCTTTCGAACCAGAACTAGAACTGAAGTATTTTAGTAATGCACCTTGAGACTTCTTCGCATTTGCTTCTTTCTTAGCCTTTTTCTTGCGGTATTCCGCACCGCTTTCTTTGACACTTTTCATTTTCAAAAACTAGTTCAAAGGTTGAGTAAAGTACTAGATGTTTAGTTTTAGAAGATTCAACAGTATTTAAACGATAAACAACACAATCGAAATGACTTACTGTGATGCGTGAGGGAGCAAAAATATTGAGCTGGCTGAGACTAGAATAACGTTTCTATCGAATCTTATTGTCTTCCGTTACTGTCGCGCGACTCGCGAAACTAAAACGGAAGGTTCCGAAACTCTCGCGAAACTGAAAGGGACCTTTGACATACGTGGACATATAGGTATAAAGTATATACAGTAGGTAAAGTAGGTAACCGCCAGCGGTCTCGCATATCATATCTTTCGGAACGCTCCCTTTCAGGTTCGTGAGAGTTTTGGAACGTTCCGTTTTAGTTACGCGAGTAGCGCGACAATAACGGAATGCACCCTTACACCAGGGACGAAGCGTCCATATATTGAGTGGAATGAGTGCTTCCGTTGAACCATTTGAAAAAATCGTACCTAGCAAGGAATTAAATTCAAAATTCCAAATTGTATTAATATTTTTATTATATTATTTGTATCTATAAATGAATCGTCATTTACTCTGCAAATTACATTCCAACATCATTAACATTATCATCTTTTACTAAAATTACTAAAGGAAATCAAATCTCTCTCCTGTTATTACAACTTAAAATGCCACACTGCAAACCAACTGAGAATGCTCAACATCACTCCATTATTTATAATGCTCAATCTCATGAAAGTTCTTGCTAAAATGCTTAACAGCTATGCATTCCTATCGCCTCCTTAACTCAATTTCAAAACACCCTTCCACTCCAAGTCAACTGAAAATATACCTACAACATCACTCACCAATATTCACAAAATGCTCAAACAACAATGATTCTCAAACAATATACAGGGTGTCCCACAGTCACCGCCCCAAATGAAAACCATGGATTCCTGAGGTCATTTTAAGTCGAAAAACTTATGAGGTAATTTTCTCGTTTTCGTCCCGTTTTCGAGTTATAACGGTTTTTATGATTTTTGCTCTCTTTTCCCTTAACTAGCTTTATCTTTGCCAAACTACGTCCGATTCGTAAGATTTTTTTTATAACCAATCAAGAATTTATTACAGTTTTAGTTTGTCTCAGATTTTTTTTTTCTGTGGGCAACCGTTTCTCCGCAATTTTGCATCAAACCCAATTTTTTTCGTTTTTTAAGTTGTTTTTTTCACTTCGATATCATTTTTTTCAAAAAAACACGTTAATGAGTATTAATTTTTTTCGTTAATTATTATAGCCCAGTTCATTTTCTTAAAAAAAATATTTTTTTTTTCCTTAAAAAGAATACTAAATGTAATTAACAACAAATAAACAAACTGAGTGAATTTAAAAAAAAAAAAAATATTTTAAATACAAAATTAACTTTTTCTGAGCTATTGTGGTTAAGAAAAGGACAAATAGATAAAGTTGTCCCATTTCAGCGTATATTAATAACATTTCCAGATATTCTTGATTAGTGTAATCCATTGTTCGCAAATAATTGAAAAAAACTACAACTTGAATAACAAATCCAAAATGGAGTATCAAGTGAAAGAACACGACGCGGACACTAGTTCACGCGAGAAAGACATTTACAACCATCAAATCATAATGAAAATTTTTACTGTTTACATTAGTTAACGGTCTTACTAATTAACTTTATCTATTTGTCCTTTTCTTAACCACAATAGCTCAGAAAAAGTTAATTTTGTATTTAAAAATTATTTTTTTTTTTAAATTCACTCAGTTTGTTTATTTTTTGTTAATTACATTTAGTATTCTTTTTAAGAAAAAAAAATATTTAATTTTAGAAAATGAACTGGGCTTTAATAATAAGTGAAAAAAATTAATACTCATTAACGTGTTTTTTTGAATAAATTGATATCAAAGTGAAAAAACTACTTAAAAAACGAAAAAATTGGGTTTGATGCAAAATTGCGGAGAAACGGTTAGGGATGTAACCGATATATTAGTATTCACTAAGATATTACTAATATTTGAAAATATTTAATATCGCTAATACTAATATCATAAATATCCTAATATTCAGATATCTAGCAAAAATATTGACTACTCCCCACAAAAAAATATGAGCTTCTCCCTTCCTTCGCAAAAATATTCACTTCTCCCTTCCTTCGCAAAAATATTCACTTCTCCCTACTGCAACAATATTATCTTCTATATTCTACCTAAACATAACCAACGATTTCATTCATTTGCACTCTACTTGTTCTCATCTCATATGTATCTCCTTCTTCTTCTTACCTACCTAAAATATAAATATCGTACCTACGAATATTCGCTTTGGCTTTCGTTATAACCACACCACCACACAGAGACACGCCACTCAACCTCATTACAGACAATTCTTAAAGGAAAAACTCTTGTTCTGATATCTCTTTCTTACCTAAAATATTAAGATACATAGAGATAGTATCAACTTGAGTGCCACTGATACTATGAGTAATACGATACGAAGATACTTTGATACAAAAATATTAGCTTCGAAGCTAATATTTTTGTATTCATAATATTTTTGGTATTAGGTATTAGTATCATAGTGAAGGTGATATTTTTGTATCATACAAGATATCAGTATTAGTATTAACTTCGAAGCTAATATTTTTGTATTCATAATATTTTTGGTATTAGGTATTCGTATCATTGTCGGTCGAAGCGAATATTTTTGTATCATGTTAGATATAAGTATCAGTATCGGACGCATATCTGATATATTTTTATGGATTGTATTGTTTGTATGAGGAAAAAAGACTGGAAAGAGACAAAAGCGTGAAATGTTTATAATGCAAGCAAAGTGGGATGGTGTTTAAATTGGACACTGGAATTTTTCTGTTTAGTGAACGAAGGAAGATAGGAAATAAACCAAAGATGGTATGTATTTATGCTATGGATTTAAGTTTGTGGTAGTGCATGGACTTCATTTTCAATCTTGTAATTTGATGGTTTCTGATATGAAAATTGTATTTTAGTATGAAAAGCTGTTAATTTTTTTTATTGTTCTTGTATGGAATGGCAATGCAATACTAATATTTTAAGGTAGGTATGCCGGGTAAATAGAGCGTAGTTTGTAGAGAACACTTAATTCTGAGTTCTGCCTTTTTTTTAAATGCAATAGTGAATAAGGGCTAAGATAGGACCGGACGGTTTACCGTATTAAATAATAGTAGAACGCAATTGTTTGTTTCAGGATATACGAATGAGAACTAAACACTAACATGTAGGTATGGTTCATTTTGAAAAGACTGGAATTAAATTTCAAATTTCGTTTCAATCTGACTGCTGGCAAGAAAGAGAGTTAATTGTTAAAAACCAAAAGTTGAATTGTAAAAATAAATTTAAATTGTTAAAATAAATGTTAATATACAGGTAAGAAGAAGAAGAAGTAATAATCAATTGTGCCAATATTGTCAGCGATAATGTTTAGTTTAATGCTATTATTTTTCAATATCTGCAGTGAAAGCGAATAACTGCTAAAACGAAATCAACGCAACACGAAATAAAATTAAATTCAAGACAAAAAACTAAATACCTACCTACCCAGGGAAAACAAATTAAATAACTACCTACCTATAATAATTCATTTAAGTAAGAAATGTTCAAATTATTCAGTTCAATGATTCTGATTATAGGTATATCAGTGATTTTAAAAGTAAGTACATAGTAGGTACCTATATCACCCTTTTTTTAAATTGAACTTATTAGTGTCACAATCATGAGGGTCAGGACATATTTTTGGGAAAGATATTTGTAGAATGTAGAATTGGGCATTTAGATAGCTTTTGGTGCATACACTGAAAATAAACAATAACGAAAATATTTTGTCAATATGACAAAATTTCGTAGAATTTACAAAATTAATTTGTCATATAAACAATTCTTTTTGTTCATTGTCATTGTTTATCAACAAAAAATTTTGTCAATTTAACAAATTTATTTTGTTGAATCCACAAAATTTATCTGTCAGCTTAATAAAAATGGTAATCAATTTGAAAAATTTTCTTGTTTCAAAATAGCCTTTGTTTTACTTTTTAATCCATAAAAATTGGCGTTTCGTCCCTGCGATCTCACATGGAATCATCTGTGAGGGCGTATTGACAATAAGCAATTTTCGTTAAATTCAGTTAATCTTACATCGATTTTTTGACGGAAACCAAATGTTAACTATATCATACACTAAAGATTTATTTGATTGATTATTTCATGATCAAAAAAATATTCGCTGAATTTTTTCTTTTCCTTACAAAATAGTTTTATCTATCTGATAATTATATTTTATCAATAGTCGTTTTTTATTGGGAAATGTATAGGCAGCACAGTAAAATTTTACACAGTAAACAACAACAAAGGAATAGTGCGTATAAACTAGGCAGTAATAAGAGTGCACATAACAGTGCTGATAAAGTTTTGGAGCATCTGGATTACAGTGACACTCAAATTGGTTGCAAAAGTTTTATTTTTCGTGAGGTTGGCAGGTTTTGATTATATGAGAATGTGTTCGGTGATATTTGTTCATTTTATGGTAAATTTTCACAAGAGCCAAAATTATGTGGTTTGAAATATATTAATTTACGATTAGACGGTAAACGTTAGTAGTCAATGGTCAAAATGTTGCCTCTTAATGTGTGTGTATGTTCCCTATTTGTCACGTGAGAGTATGAAATTCAAAATTCATCGAAGGATGGCTGCGATGCCAAACGATTAAAAAGGACATGAAACTGATTTTTTTTCTGACAACGAACTCTTTCTTTGACTTTGTGTACATACATGCCATTGAGATTTGATTTTATTAATAATTTTGCCACTTGTTTGACAACAAATTTTTCGGTGATGTTAATTCAGCATAAACCACAGCAAAACGTATACTTTTCCAACGCATACCTTAGCTTATTCAAAAGTGGATTGTTTATTCGTAGTCATATATTTCATTGTTAGTTTTCGTTTTCTTTTACTTTGTTCACTTAATGAGTCTGAAATATCTACTAAATTAAGATGATTTGTTAAAAGAAACTCAGAAATTATGTAGAGCCCTTTCCTGTTTTGGATCTTTATTCACTTCAATTTGTATTATTTTTGTAAAAAATTACATATTTATCTTACTTCTTTTCCAAATCAGCTGATTTTGAGACTGGTATAAATGCAAAGCAAGCTTTAAAATTGGAAGTAAGAGTGTATATGCAGTCAAAAAAGCATTTTATTCGGACTTCCATTGCTGCACTATGTATACATTACCAATAAAATACGCCTAATATTACAAAATAACTCAACCCCAAAATGAAAATATTTGTCATTTCAACAAAAATGTTTTAATTTTTTGTTAAATTGACAAAAACTTTGTGATAGGTACCTATTGACAAACATTTATAAAACAGATTTTTTTTTTAGATACAAAAAACATTTTGGTAAAATCACAAAAAAATTTGTGGATCACAAAAATCTCTGTTTTATTTTGTTATATTAACAAAACTTGGTTTGTTAAACTGACAATATTATTTGTAGAGCATATTTTGTTAAACTGACAAAAAATCATGCAGAATTACATTTAGGTACATTACAACAAAATCATCCTTTCGTATTGATAAAATATTATTAAAACGATAATATTGTTTTGTTGAAGATCAACAAAAACATTTTTATCAATATGACCTAGGAATTTATTTTCAGTATATGTACAATGTAAAAGGAGGATACATTTTTCCAAATATTAGTGATATTTTTATATCGGTTTAAATATTATAATATTTGTTAACTAATATATTAGTATTAGGTAATATTACAAAATATTAGTATTGACCCATGCCTAGAAACGGTTGTCCACAGAAAAAAAAGTCTTCGGACAAACTAAAACTGTAATAAATTTTTGATTGGTTTTAAAAAAAATCTTACGAATCGGACGAAGTTTGGCAAAGATAAAGCCAGTTAAGGGAAAAATAATAAAAACCGTCATAACTCGAAAACGGGACGAAAACGAGAAAATGACTTCTTAAGTTTTTCGACTTGAAATGACCCCAGGAATCCATGGTTTTCATTTAGGGCGGTGACTGTGGGACACCCTGTATAGAATGCACAACAGCTGGGCATTCCATTATTTCGCATACTTAACTTAAATCTCAACCCAAAGTCAAAATAATTTTGTCTCGTTTCTTGTCTTTTGCCCAATGTGTGAAGAATGAGTTGAGTGAATGCATTACGAGAATTTCCTACAAGAGATAGATAGAAAAACAAAGATGTATCTATTGAGTTGCTTATTATCTCAAACTGATAATGAGTTTAATTTCATGGACAAAAGGGGTAGAAAAGTTTTATTTAAATATGTATAATGTGTGTGCAAATTTAGGTGCAATTCATAACAATCAGAAAACAAACAAATATGAATTTAAAAGCTGGTAGTTTTTTAATTATTTTCGTGGCGATAAATACAATCCACCTGTTTTCTGTTTATTTTTTGTTATTATAAAAAAAAAAGGTCAAAAATAGTAGGTATGTATTTCTAATATTCATATCTGAGGTTTCTTGACATTCCAGCAGAAATATAACTAAAGGTTATTTTCAATTATGAGAATTTTAAATAAAAAAAAACTTTAAGGAATCTTAAGATTTTTAATATCCCGTAATAATGGCATCTGTAGAGAGATCATATTCATGTTTTAAGAGAATTAAATATTTTTTTTAGAAATAAATGTGGACAAGAAAGGTTAGTTTCTCATCAAATCGTACTTAGATAATTTTGCCTTAAAAGAAAAAGGATAAATCTGCGCAAGGCATCAAACTCTCTTTTTTTTAATTAGACTTTACTGTAATATATTATTTATGTATATTATTTTATGTGTATTATCATTAAGTGGAATTTAAAAAATTGGATCTCAAAGGTCTTTCATTTTTGGTTTTATGTTCAGTGCTTCCACTATCCAAAAAGTCACGCCTCGTGCCTGCCTTACACATGTCTAAATATGGGAATTGTACTCGAGATTTGGACGAATATAAGCCTAATCAGAAGAGGTGAAAAATTTCTTTGAAGGAAACCTAAACAGTTAGCAGCGTTTTTGGCGACTTCGGATATGTGGTCATTCCACTGTTCGGTTTTCTCAGAGCAGGTTTTGCTCAGCGATATCGGCGTGAGAAAGAGAATCGCAAACAGAACGGAGCCCTGAGGTACACCAGCATTTATTTTATGAATAACAGATTTTAAACCATCCAATACAACTTGTATTGAGCGGTCCGAAAGGTAATTTCTAATCCAACGAAGAAGTGATTCATCGATACCAAATGCACGCATTTCGATGAAAGCTTGATGCCAAACTACACTTAAAGGCACACTTAACCGACCACCTAGTTTTTCGGTAAATTTAAAGAAACTGTTGAGTTTAGATCACATTGGGTGTAAGTAGTGTTGAAAGCAAACTTTTAGAAAAAAAAAAACAACAATTCTGAGAAAAAACCACGTTTATTAAAGAATTAACACAAAAAACAAGTTTTTGAAAAAAAAAATACTGAAAATGATGTTAACTTTTGTTGTTAAAAATGTGGTAAGATTATTGAGAAAATAAATTTTTAATAATGTTTTGTAAGTGTTTGCGCCGCAGGCTTTAGTTACTTCGTCGGGACGGTTTGAAAATCCATCAATGATGTCCTGAATATCGGACTGAGGGATGTTGCGCTACTCTTCTACTGCAGCTGTCTTAAGCTCTCCTAGAGTGGTAGAGGCATGTGTTCTCGCTCGGACACGTCTTTTGAGGTTGTCCCAAATATGCTCAATAGGGTTAAGATCTTCATTGACTAACTGTCAAAATAGTGAAAAGGTTGAAGTTCTGTGTGCTCTCTGATTTATTTAAAAATAAAACAATTAAAACTTACAATTATTGTTTTTTAAAAGTCACAACATATAAATAAAGTCACATCGTCTTTCAAAAAGTTAAAAAATTTGATCAACTGCTAACACAAGGTACGATTTCTTTCTTTTTTATTATTGTGGATACACTGACCGGTACACTGTGAACGTACTGCATATGCAAGCAAAACGAAATCTGCAAGAAACTTCCCCGGAACATTCATCGAATAACAAGAGAGCCAGTGTTGAATTTTCCAATAAAATGGCAGTAGGAAATATGTCGATTGAACAACTAAAGACTCTTTTCTACCCTAGGCTTATCAACAAAATTTCTCAACTTATACAAGCTTCTTATAACCGATACCTCTGCTGCTGTATGGAATGGAAGTAGAATGTCTAATCTCTTCAATACAAGTGCTGGTGTTCCACAAGGTTGTGGATTAAGCCCATTAATGTTTGCACTATATATTGATGACGTATCCAAAGATTTCCCTGGTGGTATTAAGGTTGGTGAAACATTAATAAAAATGCTCCTATACGCGGATGACATTGTACTATTGGCGGATAATCACATAGCTTTGCAGTTACAAATAAAAAACAAGCTCAAGCGTTTTTGTGATTTATGGGATTTAAGTATAAATGTTGCAAAGTCGAAAATCATGGTTTTTGAAAATACTCATCGAAGAACAACTTCCCAAGAGAAATGGTTTTTGGAACGTGAACCAATAGAAATAGTAAATCAGTTCAAATACTTAGGTTTCTTGATAACTCGTAACCTTGATTTTCGCACACATGTAAAAGAAAAATGCACTGCAGCCAAAACGGCAATAAATCTTATGTGGAGTAATTTCTTCTGCAACAAGTATGTGGATGCAACTGCTAAATTTAGAGTGTTTGATGCAACCATTAAAACATGCCTGTGCTATGCAAATCAAGTGTTTGGCTATCAAAACTTAGAAGAGTTTGAAGTAATTCAACGCTTTTTTTCAAGCGCATCTTTAAACTGGATAACTCAACACCTACATATGCAATCCATACTGAATCCGGTATGCCACAAGTATTTTTAAAGAATCTAAAATCAAATGCTTATTATATAATAAAAGTTATGGAAAGGCCTGACTCAAATCTTCAAAAACAGATATTAAAATATGCTCTTAGACGTCAAATATCGCCTTTCAAAGAATGGAATGATCTAGCTTTTAGACACAGTGTAGACTTCGACCTCAATAATACAGCCCATACCAATTGGCAGGACTTATTCTACAGTTGTATATCTAAAATAGATGATTCCCTGTATTTGCAATGTCTGAATAGAGCGCAAACATCGACAACTAGGCTTATATATAAAGAATTAAACCACACACTTTTTATTCGAAATTATTTCAACGAAAAACTCACTCTTAATCAAATGAGTATTATCTTTAAAGTAAGGACTGAAATGCTTTGTTTAAATTATAGACCTCATAGAACAGACCTTCGCCCGATATGTAGTCTGTGCAACTGCAATGAAACCGAAAACGTGTATCATTTTCTAGCTGTGTGCCCAATCTTACAAGAAATCCGCAGGCTTTACTTCTCAAAGAGTTTCCTTACACTTGAAGATACAAAGGATCGTTTAAATGGTTGCTCAGGTTGGAATATTCTTTGTCTCTATGTGAATCATGCCTTAGGTTACCGTAACAGTTTCATCGATTGAATTTTAACTAATTTAAATGATGATTAAATAGAATGTAAATCTCTTTTTCTGTTAAAACATGTTCTTAATTTTTTTATTTTTTTTTGAATTTATTAAAATTTATTAAATCTTATATAATAATTTAGTACTTATATATTTTCGTAAATGTTATATTATTTTTTATATGTATTTATAACTTTAACCTTTTCTTTCTTTTTTACTAAAAACTCGAAATAAGTCAATTAGGCAGACGGCAAAATTTTTGTCAAGCTTTACAATTCTTATATCAACAAAATGTAAAACAATTATCGAGAAATAAAGAATGTATTAATAATAATAAATAATATAGGGTTAAGATCTGGACTGTGTGATGGCAATGGCAAAACTTGAATCCCGAGCTCATTTAGGTAGTTACAGAATGGCACCAATAAATGGTGCGAAAGGCATTACATTGTCTTGCAAAACGTTTTCCACGTATATCTTAGCGTTCACACTTCCTCTATCGAACACATTAAGATCCGTGTGAGTTTCATAACTGATGCCTACCAAAACCATTATAGACCCTCGTTGTAAGCCCAGTGTTTCGGTTATTGTGTATGGAGCAAACCTTTCGCTTTTTCGCCTGTAGACACGCTGACGTCCATCTGGACCTCATAGACCTATACTGCTTTCGACTGAGAATAGGACGTCCGTCCATTCCTCTGTACGAGCTTCAGTAGCGGTGCAAAACCGATTTCTCAGTATGTGCTGACGACAAAGCGATCATCCCGAGCTGAAGTGCATCAATGGCGACCTTGACCAGGCATCCCTCGTGTATGAGCCAGTTTCCCGAAATCGTCTAATGGCATCCCTAAACGTAGTTTTATGTACAACATGCGTACGAGCAATACCCCATTCCTGGTAAAATTTCTCATTGTGAAAAGAATTAAATGTTTGACCATATCAGCACTGTAGTCCTAGTCCCTATCGAGGAAGCATAGGGACCAGTTAAAGATCCGGAAAAAATCGTTCAAAAATTCACAATAATTTAATGCAAGTGTAGTCTGATCAAAATCTCTAGTCCGATTTTTTAACAGTTACTGAATTATTTTCTTAATTCAATCATTTCTACAAATAATTTAGAATAAATATTGTAGCTCATTTAATTACAAGTTTTTGAGGCACCACAAAATTATCCTCTTTCTGAAATTTGAAAATTT
This sequence comes from Chrysotoxum bicinctum, assembly GCA_911387755.1. Lineage (NCBI taxonomy): Eukaryota > Metazoa > Arthropoda > Insecta > Diptera > Syrphidae > Chrysotoxum > Chrysotoxum bicinctum. The sequence goes on along the minus strand of OU426988.1, from coordinate 172,188,337 downwards.
AATTATTTGAGCCTGTTTGTGTGGCAAAGGCGAACATTTAATTTTAAATCAATTCATTTTGCTCACAGGAGATACGTATCCTATTGTAAGTACCTCAAATTCGCATGCTCGAATTTTGAAGAAAGGACTCGGTGGTAAGACTATTGTTAGGTTTTATTTTGTGGTAATATTAAGCTTCTTTATTTTTATAAAGCTAGGCGTCTTCGACGTAGCATTTTTGCTGTCCAATGTAGGTAAATTATTATTTTCTTATTATAGTACGCCAGAAGCATTTGAAATACACCTTAAGCTGCCAGAAGGCTGTGGAATGGAAATGAAAAATCCTTGATCACAATCATGGGGCTCATAGCTTAATAGTCCGAAAAGTCATGTCGCATAAAAGATAACAGGAAGTTTAAACAGAAATGAAAAACTTCCAAGTTTATTTTCAAATCATATGTTATTTTGACACTGACAGCTGTTTCCCACTCGAAATCTTGACAGAAAGTCAGTATCATTCCTCCGCGGAACGAAATGCGTTGCTTTACGCTTGAACAACTTTGGGAAATATTGAAAATTTATTTCCAAGGTGAGTGCTGTCCAGCTCAAACAGTGCGTTTTTTAAAAAGAAGTTTTGGCCGAAATGAAGCACCCACCGCGCCTACTGTACGCAAGTTTGTTCAAAAAGTTCGTGTGACTGGTATGTTAGTCATCGTCTTACGCTTACGGTCTTACGGTGCACACAGATGAGAATGTAGCTGCTGTAGTCGAGAGTGTGAGACTTAATTCACGAACATCAACTCGCCATCGATCTCAACAACTCAATATTTCACGCACTTACCTGAGGAGAATACTGCACAAAGATGTCGGATTATTCTCTAGGAGTGACAGAATGCGCTGCTGCGAAGCCAGCCGAGGGCGAGGAAGCTCTTTGAACGACATTGTGTTCCATAATTAATAGAATCTTTGCTCTTACTAATTAAGTCTTAATACATGGACAAAAATTTAATACTGTTCATTTTATTGAATTTTGAAAAAGAAACTTGTATTTGGCCCACACTTTAGTTACAACGCAACATTGATAAAGAAGCTTTTAAAAAAAAATCTTTTATTTAGCTTTCACTAGGTTATTCGATATTGTATCCAAATTTAATAAACACTAAATTTTTCGGTATCGATTACTGCAACTTAACCTCACAGACTTTAACCAATATCCAATGCGAAACAGCATGACTAAAATCCCAACGTTTATAAGTTGTTCTCTTTGTATCGCTGATTTATTCCTCACTTCCTCATTTTGCTGTCGTGTCACTTCAGTCGCTTGCGGGAGTTCTACTTTTTAATTTGTATTTAAATCAATCGACTAAATATGTATATTCACTTCGTGTACCACCGCAAAGGAATAATATTTACATTCTGCAATCTGCATACAGATGACAAGTCAAAGTTGAAGTAAATTACTCGGGCATGGATGCACCAGGCAAACACATCACACAGCAGATCCTTTTTGATTCCAAGAATGCATTTCGATGCGTTTTGTGTTTCGCCTGCGAAGTTATCTGACAGATTTAATCAGCATCCGTTTAACAGGCCATATGGGTTGTGAAATAATGTGTTGTGCTTGTGTACTCGAACCATTTGCACCATTTGCATATCAAAGAAGGAATAAGTTTGAATGAATTTTTAAAAGATAGACGGTAAGGGGAAATGTAAAATGTGGGCCAAAATTTACCCCCATGCCAGCACAAACATTTTTCGATAACATTTTGGATAACAAAACTTCCTGTTTGTAAGTGTAAGCTTTGCAGTGTATGCTTCAAAGAAAAGTATTGAGAAATAAAATACACATTTTTTGCTTCTGTAGTTTAAGTCAAATAGTATTTCTCAAAATTTGATGCTTATAAAATAAAAAGTAAAAATTTTAAAACCATAATGTTATTTGGGAAAAATGTTCACAAACATGGAATTTATTTTAAAACGCTTAAACAACTTCTTTAGTAGCTAAGGCTGAAACGGAATACCATCGCCTTGTGATTTTTCAAGCAAATATTGATTTATGCATGTGTTTATAAAGGAAATTTCAATTAAGGAAGGTAGATATTGAAATGGAATAAAACAAGCTGTATAAGGTATTTCCAAAATTCTTTGTTTTTATTTTTTTTCCAAAAAAAAAAAAATGCCCGCCTCGTTATTAATGGCCTCCCGGATCTGAATGGTTCAACTTTCAATAACTTTTCCGCATAGATCCGGCTGAATTTGAGCGTTTTCCTGTGTTATGGTTACTTTAAGGGTATAAGTCGATTGTGGTTTATTTGTATAGACCTGCGACTTTAGGAAACCCCACAAGAAAAAGTCTAGCGAGGTCAAATCGCATAATCCTGATAGCCAATTTCACGAGAATTAACCTTACTTTCAAATCCTTCATAAAGAATGTCAATCTTGGCATCCGCTGTGTAGCACCTGTGTAGCCACCCTGCCGGAACCACGTGTCATCTAGCTCAATCTGGGCCATAGGAATTTTGTTATCATTGTTCTGTAGCATTCGCCATTGACCGCGATCGCCTCACCAACGTCGTTTTCGAAAATATACGAACCAATTATAACGTAGCCGACGCAGAGTCCGACGACTAGTGGACAAAAATAAAAAAAAAATAAAAATGCAAATCCTATATTTATGCTCTAAACCTGTTTTAGAACATCTTGAACTATGGTACTTTAATTTAATATTGGTTTGTTTTTGTTTTTTTCTTCTTCCTGGATTAGCGGGACTTTTGTGAGCAATTGATATACTTTAAGCTGTAATGTAATTGAAAGTTGTAATTTTGTGCGAATTAGTTTAGCTCGCGTAAGAAAAATATTTTGGCTATATACATTTTTTTGTTTGACTATTAATAAAGGATACTTTGATTGCAGGCATGAGTTGTTGTTTCGAATTTTTCTTATAAATTTGAATTTTTGTGATTTTTTGAAAAATATTTTTTTTGGAGGCTTACAAATTGTATAAAGTTAAGCTTTAAAAAAAAATAGCAAACTGTAGCAAAATAATAAAAACTAGCCGACCCAGCTCTCGAAATTCAAGTGCCAATTTATTTATTTAATTCATTATCATTCAATAAAAGACAGAGAATTCATGATTTTTTTAAATTGTTGAATGCAATGAGAAGTACCTACTAAGCACTCAATCCTGGAGTCCAAAGGAAAACAGTTAATGGTAAACAAAATTTCAAACCTATACAGATTTCTCATACATTGCAGATTTTTGACACGTTGCAGATTGGTTGTTGATGTTGTAGGCCGCAAAAACAACTACTGTTGGGTTGAACTGATGTTATTTGATGTATCAGAATCCGCAATGTTTAATGTGGATTTTTGGACGTTTATTAATCCATCGACATCGTAGCCATCCTTTGATGGAATTTGACAGTTTATGGCTTGACGAATAGAGGACGAATTCAGTTATGACGTTCAAAGTGTATTTCGTACAAAATGTCAGCCAAAAGCCCTAAAATTGCTCTTTCTCGGAGCAAAAAATAAAATACCTTTTTTTTGCATATTTATAGACGTTTTTTAATCCATCGAAATCTTAGCCATCCTTTGATGGAATTTGACAGTTTATGACTTGACGAATAGAGGACGAATGCAGTTATGACGTTCAAAGTGTATTTCGTACAAAATGTCAGCCGAAAGCCCTAAAATTTCTCTTTTCCGGAGCAACAAATAAAATACCTTTTTTTTGGATATTTATAGACGTTCTTTAATCCATCGAAATCTTAGCCATCCTTTGATGGAATTTGACAGTTTATGCCTTGACGAATAGAGGACAAATTCAGTTATGACGTACAAAGTGTATTTCGTACAAAATGTCAGCTAAAAGCCCTAAAATTGCTCTTTCCCGGAGCAAAAAATTAAATACCTTTTTTTTTTGGATATTTATAGACGTTTTTTAATCCATCGAAATCTTAGCCATCCTTTGATGGAATTTGACAGTTTATGACTTTACAAATAGATAATTCAGCTTTGACGTACAAAGTGTATTTCGTACAAAATGTCAGCCGAAAACTTTTTTGACACTTTTTAATCCATGTACAAAGTAGGCATCATTCGATGTTATTTGGCAATTTATGGCTTACAATAATAGAATATTTTGTGAGAACTATCATCGAAATCGAAATTAAAATCGAATAGGAACAGTATTGAATCATTTAATTCAAATGAAAATGATCGAATGATCGGTTGGTTGAAATGATCGGATCATTTTCGTAATCGTTTGTTGAACGATTCAATCGTTTGAAATGAACGATTTACTCAGCTCTTATTCGAATTTGATATTTTGTTTGTTTGTAAACGCATTCTTGTCAAACCAGGGGGATATTTTATTTTCAGGGAAGATTTGAAAACAGTAACGCATAGAATAAAGCTAGAACTACATGCTCTCTTTTTCCAACTCATTTCAAATTTCTGTCTTCCATCTCGAAAAACACAAAAAGTAAAAGTTGAAATGGTTCTAAATTGCACTTTTTCACTTTTTGAAAACACTAAGGCTAGGCGCGCACATTCAATTTTTAGTTTCGCAACTGCTTGGTTCGAGCAACTAAGAAGTTTGTGTTTTGACACAAACTAAACGATTGCCCAAAAAGAGTTGGCTATTTTGTGTAACGTATAATTATATGCACCTGCGCGGACATTTAACCAAATAGTTCATCTTTTTTCTATAAGCAACGAAACAGTTGTGCAACTAAAATTGAATATGCGCGCCTAGCCTAACAGGGAAATTGCCCGATAGATGTAGTTAATACTCTAAGACTTAACTACATTCAACTTCAAAGAGTGAAAAGTGAACAAAATGTGCTGTATTTTTCCAAACAACAACAAAAGCAAAAGTTAAAATGGTTCTAACTTTTCCTAAACTTAAACCACAGATAATTATATATATAATGTATGACAGTATAGTGTAAATGTATGCTCTATTCAGCAACAGATGTCGCTAGTCAATAATTATCTGTGCTAAAACTGTTTGCTCTATGCAGCAACAATGTCCGCGCATTTTTTTGCAATTTTTATTTGTTGTTTTAATCAATTTCTGTGTAGTATATTTAAATAATTTTGGCATTGTGCACATCTATGCAAACAATGCTTTCGTTTAATATGTATTTATGCCCCTTCGGTTTTTGTGGGCCGCGTAAAGTGTACCACAAAAAACATGTTTGCCGTTTAATTATTTCATATAATTATGTCATTATGTTCTGTTGTTATTGTGCTTTGAGAAAATGTTTACTTTTCTTGCTAATTCTTGCTAACCTTCAAAATATTTGACTTTTTGTAGGGCAAGGTCAAACCATAAAAAATCGAAAAATGGATTCCTTTTGATAAAAACACGAAAGTTGAAGGTGTTATTGAATTTATATTGAATGATTTAAAAATTAAAGGTTGTACGTTTATAACTAAGAAAGATTTTGGTGGAAAAAGTATGACTTCTTTTCAAAAATCTTGAACGTAGGTGGAAGGCTTGTACACGAAACGACGGTCATTTTACGAGACGCCACGGAGTCTGGTTGAGAACTTTTTTTATTCTTCCAAATAGCATTCTTAATTTTCGGGCAAATGCTTCATCTTGTGAATAAATAGTTCAAAAGTAAATTGGGTCTCATTGTGGACAAGCCTAAGCTAGGATTTGGGTCAACAAGATGTTTTTTTCAGAATTCGAAAATTACTGCAGAAATAATAAGACTTAATGAAGAACTCATACATACATTTTGAATCGCATTAAGAGTCTTAGCTTTAGGATTTTTTATACAAATTCATCTTTTGAAATGCCTTTAAGACAACTGTCTGAAGAAGCACAAGAGGCAAGACAATAAAAACATTAATTCTATTTTACAAAATCTTTTATGCCGTTATATTCCATGGTTTTTGTGCTTTCAGAACATGTATACATTCCTACTAACCTTTAAAATATTACAACTTTTGTATAACGTAAAAATCATAAAGTTTTTAAAACGTTTGGCTTCTAACTAATACTAAGTAATACAATTGTGGGCATGGCAGTCGGTGGATTTCGGTTCAAACTAGTTTGTTTTAGCACACGCATCAATTCTGGACACTTTTTTTCAATATCGTACGAGAAGTTTAAAAAAAAAACACAATTTTATAGAAAAAGTGGGCGTGGAAGTGGGAGCAATTCACGCTTTTCTTAATTTATAATTTCTTAACTAACCAGAATATTAATACTTGAATTCACTATCGTACGGAGGTTTCCGTTAAACCAATTTTTTGTCAGCAGTGGGCGTGGCAAGGAGCGTGAAAATTCTTCAAATTGAGTAAAATCCCTTATGTATTGCATTTACCAACTAATGTTTGTTCAAAGTTACCTTTTTTTTTTTTTTTTATAATCTACACGCGCTCAAGGGATTATGATTACCCTTTAAATGTTTGAACATAGCGCGGGCGTGAAGTTAAGGAAGAGAAAGAAGGATAGGAAAGATGTGTGGCACGATGTTCTGAGACTGAAGGTTGTTGTCTCAGATATTTTATCTCCAGAGATGGCGGCTGAACTAAAGCGGAGAATGCCGTGTCTTATTTCTATGTCGCTTATAATTCACATTATTTTATTCGTGTTCATCCTTGTTGGGCATACTAGTTTAACTCAATTACATGTTGTTAGTGTTATGTTTTTAATGGAATTAAAACGACATAGACGACGGCAGGGATCGAACCTGTGATCGTGAGGTTTACAGGCGAGCACACATCCATCGCGCCACGGCCACCATACAATCGACGCAAAGTGCGACGGCCCGAAATCCACAAGAAATGGGAACTTTTTGAGGATGCATAGTCACGTGGTGAAAGTCGTGCCGTCTCATATGTGGCAATTTTCCTTGTTAACAACAGCCATTCGGCTGAAAATGCGTCTCGTCGTTCAAGATGAATTTTAGGAAGAAATTGGGGTCCACTTCCAAATGCTCGGAAGCTCAGTTAGAGGGTCAGTTGGATTTTGAACGTGTGTAGGCCCAATTCCCTAAACAAAATTCTGCGAAAGGTTGAGTTCTTGTGAATGGCGGTATACACTTCCACGGACCGCAGCGATATTCACAGCAGATCCTGCGTTCCTTTTACATAAGAATGTTGGGTGATTGACTGATTGATTACCGAACCGGTCGTCTCAAATTTGATCACAAAACGTTGAAGAGTCGACAGTGAAGAGCCATCATCTCTGCCGTAAAATGGGCTGAACGTTTACACTAACGAACAACGTTTTTAAAATATCGAATTTTCAGAAAAAAAAAAAATGTCCAACATTAAAAAAAAAAAAATATTTTCTTGTTAGGTTTTTAGTTTTCAGTTATTCAAACCCTTTAGAAGCTTCTGTGTAAGATATTTCATTAAAATTCGTTATGCTAATAATTATAGAGTCAAAATTCGAAGAATGGTTTTATGGTTGCTTTGATACTGTCATTAATGTCATAATTTCAAAATTTTATCTAATCGAAGATCGTAAGAATTTAGCTAAATATCAAATATTTTTCAAAATTCAGTGTGTTTTCGTAAGAAATACGATTTTTTTAAATGGTGGATACCGTTTTATTTTATTTACTTTTAAGATTCCAAAAAATCAAATTTTCAAAAAAAAAATATTTTTTTTTTTAAATCAAAGAAAAAATATTGGAAAATTTTAATGCACTTTTTAAGTGTTTTAACATACAAAAATTGATCGAAATCAGTTGTACTCTTTTTGAGGAATTTATTAATATTCATTTTTGGAAAATTTACTTTTAACCATTATCTAGCTTTTACAAAATTAATTCTACTATTTTTTTTAATCTGTGCAACAATTTTTGAGATTTAAAAATATTTTATAAAATTTAGAAAATAAAATGCACAACTGGGTCGCACGAACTTCCTCTTATGTAAAAGACAAAACATTTCAAAATTGAATATTACTAGAGAAACATGTTCATAGCCAAAAATTCCAAAAACAAATATTGACCTGTTTTTGAGATATAGAATTTACCAAGAAAAAAAATTTTTTTTTTTCAAAAATTCAAAATAACATTTTTTTTAAGTTTTGACTTTTTAGAAGCTTCTTTATAAAAAATTTTAATAAAATCCGTTTTCGAGAAAAATACGATTTTTGAAAACCATTTTTTAAATTTGTATGGTGGGTATGGATACCGTCATTTGTAGCTAAACATGGGGTTTCCGAAATATTGAGTTTTAAAAATCCAAGCAAAATTTTTTGGAAATTTTAATATACAATGTAGTCAAACTTTTGGGGAACTTTAGCCTAAAAATAGTATCAAAATCAGTTGTACCGTTTTTGAGATAATCAGACTTAGAAACCGCGGAAACAACTCGAATTAAAACGTCAGAAAGGTAATAGGTAACAAGATATGTATACTCCGTTCCTGATAACATGCACACAGGAATAGTTGAAAGCTGTAAGTCACTTACTAGGTCCTGGTTCACTTCGAGCTGTTGCACTACCAAATTTAATTTATTTCATTTATTTGAAAATTAAATACATTAAAGAGTCAACTGAAGTTTAGACAGCATAAAAAACCTCAAGTGGATGCACAGATTCAAGACCCTCAAAAAACTTCCGTAATAATCGGTAACAAGTCTGTAATAGTAGATCATTCCTTAATTTTTGCCATGATTGATGAAAAAGTGTGCCATGCTTTAACTGACACCACCTCAACCCAAAAATGTTAATTATCTGGAGCATCTTCAAAGGAATTCAACGAAGTGGAAGATATGATTACACGCCCAGCAAAAACAGAACACTTAGCTTATGGATTGTCTGTTTTACATGGGTGGTTACGAATGTTTGAATGACTGCTACATTTAGCATACAAATTACCCATTAAAAAATGGCAAGCTTGCGATAGTGACAAAGAAGTCTTGGCAGCAAGGACTGAATTCAAAAGGAGTTCCGAGAACGATGTGAAATAATAATCACATTATATAAAGCAAAACCGGGATTTAGTAACACAAACGATGGCAACACGACTAGGTGGTTTTTCCAAAACCCTGCGAACTCTCAGCTGGAATAATGAAAATAGGCAAAGCACACAATTATGATTGAAGCTGCCAGTGGATATAATATTGATGTATGCAAATTCAGGAAATTCACACATGACACAGCGAGATGCTTCGTCAGCAAATATCCCTGGTATCATATTTTATACTTGCGACTTATAGGTACTGTAAAATATGTACATCCGTCCTCCGCTATGGCTGCTACGCCAGTGTCTCTTGATTTCTTCTTTTCTTATTTCTTACTTTTTAATGTCACATCAGTGCTGCCAGATACTACATCACTTTCTTCTTTTAAATTTTGTTTGTAAAATATGTACATCCGTCCTCCGCTATGGCTGCTACGCAAGTGTCTCTTGATTTCTTCTTTTCTTATTTCTTACTTTTTAATGTCACATCAGTGCTGCCAGATACTACATCACTTTCTTCTTTTAAATTTTGTTTTTATTTGCTTCTACTCAATTTTAAATATAAATATGATAAGTATATAGAATAATATAAATTAAGTGTTTAGATTCTTATATTTCTGCTTTTAAGTACTTACATACTATGCTACCCTAACCCTGGCTTATTCGTTGCGGTATCGTTTAGGTTTCTTCACACATCTTTCTGGTCGTTGGGTTTCTACACTATCCGTTGGAAGTTTCTTAACATGTGCCACATTTCGTCTGTAAAGTTTCTTTGTATCGTCAGCTTAAACAGTGACTTCCGATCCATTACGTTTAACTACACTATACGTTGTAGGGTCAAATGTCGAAGATAATTTATTCACCTTAGCTTGTCGCATGACGAAAACCTTATCACCAACTTTTGCTTCATTTTGTATTGCGTTACGTCGTATATCTGCATACACTTTCTCTTTTTCCTTTTTTTCCTTATCACGATCTCTTGTTTCTTCATCAAATTCTATTGGTTGGCTGATGCTGGGCAACTTATCTCTAATATTCCACCCGAACATCATTTCCGATGGAGTTTTGAGCGTGGTTGAATGTTGTGTTGAACGATACATCATAAGATATTCGTTTAAGTCCTGCTGCCAATTTCGGTTGCTGTTTTGACTGATGATAAGACGCTTCAAAATTGATCTATTTTGACGTTCTACTTCTCCATTTTGTTGAGGCCAGAATGGTATGGTGCTGATGAGTTTAATGTTGTTGGCATTGCAGTAATCACGAAACTCGTCACTAATTAACTGCCGTCCATTATCTGCTGTGATAGACAATGGATACCCAAAACGAGCAAAAATATTTCTGAGGCGCTTAATAGTTTCACTTGAATCGATTTTTTTCATGATTTCAATTTCGACAAATCGGCTGTAGTAGTCAACAACAACAAACAAATTGTGACCAGACGGAAGCGGCCCGAGAAAGTCTATAGCCACATGTTGCCATGCTGCTGTTGGCAGCTCCTTTCGTTTCAATGGCTCAGGAGCATCAGGTGCTGCGACCAAAATACATCCACGACATTTCTTGACATTTGATTCAACTGCTTGATCAATTTTTGGCCACCAAACCTTAGCTCTTAATCGGCGCTTCATAACCGTCATTCCTGGGTGTCCTTCATGTGCTAATTCCAGTGTATGTTGTCGCAATTGTTCTGGAATAACGATGCGATTTCCGCGTAAAAGTATTTCACCCGCAAAGCATAGCTCTGTTTTAAGTACTTTAAACGGTAACGCTTCTGTTGTCCAAGTGTCTTCATAAATTCCTTTTTTAACGGCTTGAATTTCGTTATCATTCTTCGATTGTTGCTCTATTTCTAATATTTTAATTGCTATTGGTGCCGCTATTTCAACAATAGAGTTTACGTGGTGCTCAGAAATCTCATCGAATGTAGTACCAATTGTATCCGGCAGCAATCGTGAGAGTGGATCAGCTATATTACTTTTTCCTGGTTTGTAGATTACCTTGTATTTATATGATTGTAATCGGAGCACCCAACGTTCAATTCTCGCACATGGCTTAGATCTTGTGCCAAAAATTATTTCAAGTGGCTTGTGGTCGGTAATTAAATCGAAAGATCTTCCAAACAGATAAAAATGAAAACGCTCCGCTGCCCATACTAATGCTAATGCTTCCTTTTCCGTTTGCGCGTATCTTCGCTCGACATCGGACAAACTTTTCGATGCGTACTCAATAATTCGGGGCCCTGCTTCATTAGTTTGCACCAATACAGCACCCAAACCTACTGGACTGGCATCTGTTATCAATATTGTTCGATGTTTTATATCGTAATATCCCAAAATCATATCGCTAGTAATCGTTTCCTTTAAACTTTCAAAAGCTGTCTGTTGTTCAACATCCCATTTGAATTTATAACTTTTTTTCGTCAGTTTTCGCAATGGTTCTGTGACAGTAGCCAAATTCGGAATAAATTTTCCTACATAATTTACGAGACCTAAAAAGCTACGAATCTCTTCAGCATTCAGTGGCTTACGAAATTGTTTAATAGCTACAACTTTGTCCGATGTCGGTGCAATGCCCCTTTCAGATAATTTGTGGCCTAAAAACTCTAATTCCCTAACCCCATAAACACATTTCTCTTCATTAATTGTAACATTGTAATCCTTAAGTGTTTCCAAGACTTTTCGAAGTCTCACGTCATGTACTTCTTTTTCAGAACCATATATTACGACATCATCGATGTAATTAAAACAACCTTCACAAGCACTGAGAATTTGTTCCATAATCTTTTGAAACAATTCAGGTGCGCATGTGATTCCAAACATAAGTCTTGTGTACCTGAACAAACCTTTTCTTGTAATAAAAGTAGTAATATACCTTGATTTTTCCGATATTTCAACCTAAAAGAAAATATGAATTATATATATTTTTTTTTTATTAAAGAGAATTTACTTAATCTTCCGCTGAAATCTTATCATACGAACACTTGGCAAAGAGCATTATTACACTTAGGTTTCATCAACAAAAAAAACTTAGTTTCCTTTTTTTTTCAAAACTTTTACTTTATTCATTACGTAAATCATTTTCTGTTTCAAAACTTTAATTTGTGAACTAAAAAAAATTAAATCAAATTAAATACATTTCTGTGTTATTTTTTTTTTTCTTTTCTTTCTTTGGCCAATGAACGCACTCAAATCAAACTTAAGTAAATAATTAATTTTTCACCTGGTGAAAAGCCTGGCGGACATCAATTCGAGAAAACCACTTATTTTGGCCCAAATGCGGAAGTAAATCTTCAATAGTTGGCAATGGATAGTTTTCTCTTTAAACAGCTTCATTGGCACATCTCATATCGATACATATACACGTATGTCATCACCTTTAGGAACCACTACCATTGGCGAAATCCAATTAGACGGTCCCTCTACCTTTTCAATAACTCCTTGCGCTTTCAATTCATCAATTTTTTTATTCACTTTTTCTTCTAGTGCTAACGGCACCCGGCGATATGGTTGCACAACTGGGCGTGCATAAGGCTTAATTGGAATGTCCACAACAACGCCTTTGATTTTGCCTATTTTAGTCTTATCAAATTGGCCGATCTCATTGATATCAACATCAATTTTCAAAATGCCTATCAACATTGCAGTATCGCGGCCGATAAGCACTTTCCCGTTTTCTTTGATAACATAGAACTCGGCATTAATGCTTCGATTGCCGATTACGAGTCTTGCCTCAAATACACCCAGTATTGTTAATGGGTGCTCACCGTATGATTGAAAACATTTTTCGGTTTCTCGACGTTGGTTTTTGACGACAACCTTTTCAGCTTTCAGTCGTTTCCATGTAGTTTCATCAATCAAATTATATTTCGAACCAGAGTCTATTATTGCAACGACCTCAAATTTTACAGTGTATTTCCGTTTTTGTGTTTTGTGAATCGACACAAAATATATACGATTTTTCAAGTGTATATTTTCGGAAGTAATTTGATTAACTTCGTGTTGGTGGTTTTGTTTTATCATTGATGGATCTGTACGATTTGTATTATCTGTGGTATGTGGTATTGGCCACTTTGTCTGCCATTTATTTCTTATGGTAGTGCTATTTGATCGTTTGCGTGATTGACACTTTCGGCTAAAATGATCGCGTAGGCCACATTTGTTACATGTTTTTCCTTTAGCCGGACACTTCTCATAATTAGCTTTATGACCATTATACCCACATCGACCGCATTCAGTGTTCTTGAAACCATCCTTTGCTTTTTCACATTCAATTTTGTTTATTTCTATGGATGGAATCGCCGACTTTTCGAAACCAAATAACTTTTCTTGTTCATTCACAGCCTCGAAGATTTTTGCCATTTTCAGAGTTTCATTTAACGTTGCGTCACCTTGTTTTAAAATTTCTCTACGCATTTTTGATGAGACACATTTTTCGATGATTTGATCCTTAATATTTTCATCAATTTTTTCACCAAAACCACATCTTTCAGCTTGTGTCCGCAAACGCATAGCAAAAATCTCTATCTTTTCTCCTTCTTCTTGTTTCAACTGACGCAAAATGTGCCTTTCATAAGTTGAATTCTTCTTTGGCAGAAAGAACTCATTCAGTTTATTTATTGTTTGTTCATATTCTGAACTCCGGGTGACATAGCCAGATGCCCATGGACCATCTTGTTGCTTTTCCTCAGTGTTTTCATCTGGTAATGAATCATATAATTCTTGTATTTTCTGACCTCCGAAATGCAATAGCATATTTTTCTTTTCTTCTGGCTCTGTTATTTTACTGGCTTTCATAAAAAGCTCGAACGCCCTAATCCATAAACGCCATTCATGACCACAGTTTTCTCCATATATGGTATAATCGAAGTTTTTAACTCCTAAACCGATTTTGGTTCCTGTGAAACATAAACCAGGAATACATCTTCATTAGTTTTTTTTTTTATATGAATCCTAATCAATTTATCAACTGAATGAACTACATTATTTTATTGGAACATTTAAGTCGCTTTTTTTTTTCCAAATCTTATCTAATTTTACTTGCGAATATTGAAGTCGCACCATTCACCTAATCATTTTTTTTTTTATTTTTTTTATTTTGCGAGCATTTAAGTCGCATCATTCACCTAATAATTAACTTTTTACTTGCAAACATTTAAGTTGCATCACATCGATATTTTATTTGCAAATATTTAAGTTGCATCTCATCGATATTCAGTCTGTATTCTTTTTTCTTTAGAACAATAATTATTAAGTTTTTGCGAGCATTCAAGTCGCATCAACCGAGAAAAAAAAAATTCTTTTTTTTTTTTTTTTTTTTTGCAAACATTTTAAGTCGCAGTCGCACCATAATACATTCTCTTAATATCTTGCAGGAATCTCCGAATAAGAAAAAAAATTCAAGGAACTTTCGAGAAACCGTTTTTTTTTTTTTTTTTATGGTTCCACATACACATACATTATCTACGTATGTATTTATATTAAAGACCAAGAATATAATATATATATATATATATAGCTAACGGACACACACGCAAATCGAACGCCTCTTCACAACAAGAAATAAGACCCTCGAGCTGATTCCAGTATCCACTTCCCGTTATTAACAATTTCCTTTTTTTTCCTTTTTCATAGCCACCCAAATATTTGTTTTATATGATTTAATTACCTGAATTATCTGCAGAAATCATTGTTTCATCCATTTACATATGTAGGTACTCCTTTTTTTTTTCTTTATTTTTTTCTTTATTCTTTCTTCTCTCGTCGCCAATGTAAAATATGTACATCCGTCCTCCGCTATGGCTGCTACGCCAGTGTCTCTTGATTTCTTCTTTTCTTATTTCTTACTTTTTAATGTCACATCAGTGCTGCCAGATACTACAGGTACTATAAGGCAAGTTATGCATTCCTAAAAAAAATCGAACTCGAGATTGTGATCAAAGTTGACATTACGATGATAGCGAAGACTAAAAAAGTGGGTCGCGCAATTCTGTCTGTTTGTCTGTCTGTCGGTTCGACTACAGCCTAAACGGCTCGTCCGATTTTCTTCAAACTTGGTAGATATGGGTTTTAATTTTTTCACCCCACACCTTTTTTACTTTTTTTGGCAAGAGTACGATAATTTAGGCGCCAAGAAATTATAACGGTTTTTTGTAGAACAGTTCAATACAAGCATTTTTTACTACGGGAGGGGGGGGGTCTATCTCCCCCCGTTTGGGCGGGAGGGGCAATTTTATAAAAAAGGTACTAAAATAGAAACAAAAATATTAAAAAATAACGGTAATACTTACAATTAAGTATTATACCTTTTTTTAAAGCCAATACTCTGATCTATTAGATAATTTTTAAATCAAGTAGAATCTATGCACAGTTTTTGAAAAAACGAGTTTTAAACTCAAATTTTGGTGAAAAAAAAACATAAAAAAAAAGTTTAAAGTTTAATTTTCCAAAACTGCAAAGTTATATATTATTATTTTTCTTAAAATTCGTTGCTCTAATTTATTCTTATTCAAAAACTGAAAACTAGATGATTTTATGTCGTCTAGGTTTTGAGAAAATTGAAAATAACTAAAACTACTTTTTTATGGGATATTTGCTTTTTTTGCTTGCTTACGCATTACGGCGTATAAACAGTGAGATATGTATGGGGGGCATGCTGCCCCCCTGCAACCCCCCTGCCTGGGCACACTATAGGATTTGGGGTAGGTGCGAGGTTGGGTGTATGCAAGGTTTCTTTTGCATTTACAGAATCTGGATTTAAAGAAACTTTGAATTTACCCTATGGTCTATATCCAATGTCTACTAAATATATGTATGTACGTAGCCCAAACTTGCACATTTAAAATGTTCAGACATGAAAATTTAATACATTATGAAAAATTCACATTACCTAGGTACTACTGTACGAATGCAGCAAATTTATATAATTCCTTAATTAATATGTAAGTTTATTGTTTGTGTCTAACATTTTTAATGCTAATTTGGCACAGGTTATTGTTTACCAAGGTCATTCGTTATTCAACCTTTGTAAGAGTGAAGTATTTTTTTCTTTGAATAAAGAATGGCGACTAATGTCGTTTTTATTTGGCAATCCGGAATCTCTCTCCGATCCGGAATCCCAATTGAACACTTTTGTTTGCTTCTGATGATTCTGAAGTTTTGTTTGATTGTATAAGTGAAACATCAAATGCGTACAGCAGGGTTGGCCGAATTGTCACTTTTTAGAAATAACTACATTTGTTACGTCTGCTACGTATTTTATGTAGTTAATGTAGTTAAATGTAGTTAATTGTAGTTAATGTAAGAAATTGTAGCATTGCTGTCAATTAATTGTCAGTTATGCATTTGAAATTTGAATTTTTAAATTAAACGTTCAGTTATTCCTACAATTCTTCATCCTTATGGTAAATGAAACTTTTTTTTTACAAACCTTCATTAGATCATAAAAGTGCAAAATTGTTTTTTTTCCTTTATTATATTGATTTTTTATGAATGAACTACATACATATGTAACAGACGTAACAAATTGTAGTAAATTAGGCATGTAGTTTCTTCAATAAACTACGCGTAGTTCAATGCTACGTTTATATGCAGTATCGAAAGATCGAGTTGGATTAGGGTCGGATTTTCGACCCACATTTCTACTCGACACCGCTGAGCGATTGGGATCGAGTCGAGCGAAGCTCATTTCAACTCAATACAGGTATATAAAGGTTCGAAGCGAGCTTCAAGCTCGTTTCAACACCTCATATAAACGTAGTAAATCATGTAGAAAATGTAGTGTAGTTAATTCGGCCAACCCTGGTTCGCACAATTTGAATACCAAAAATCACAGCTGTTGAGGTTGACGTTTAAGTATATGAATGTGTGAGTGCTTCTGGTTTTGCTTCTGATTTCAAATCCAGAAGCAAATTTCTCTTCTTTTCAGAATCAGAACTGTCATTTTTTCCCAATTGAACACTTTCAGAAGAGTCCGGAAGGCTTCCGGATTACCAAATAAAAACGACATAAGCATCCACTACTTCATCCTAAGTTAAATAACTTTTCAATATTTCAAAGGCATTCCAAATAAAGCGTCAACTCCCCTCAACTCCAACTCAAAAAGGTGACAAAAATTGTAAAAATACAATATTATTATTATTATTTATTCATCAACCAGAGCATATTATACTCTTACAGACTAAGATACTTAAGTAAATATATAGTTACAAATTTGTAGGTGCGTATATAAAATTCAAATTACATTTAAATGATTTACATAGTTAATCTTTTATTTTAATAAATAACGTTACTTAAATTTTGCTTAAAACTAATGATTTAAAAGTTTCTCTGGTGCAATCCATATAAAAGTTAATCTCAGAGCAATAAACCCATCTATCGGCACATTTTTCCATGGGCCTCAATATTGGCTAGAGATTCGGGAGGTGCTTGCTATAATTTTTATTTTGTGATCATTTTGTGACTATTTTTAAGTAACACCTGACTTACTCACAAACTGACTGACTGAGACGCGAAATGCCATGCAATTCTACCTCCTCTGGTGCATTCTTGGTAACCCTAAATGATTTGCTGTACTTTACCTACAAATGAACCACATTAACATTAATCCTCAAAATGAAATCACCGTAGTTAAATACCAAAAATCAAAAATTTCATAAAAAGTAGTTTTAGTAATTTTCGATTTTCTCAAAAACTAGAAGGGACAAAACCATTCGGTTTTTTGTGTTCGATTCAGAATTAATAGTAGCATTGACCACAAAAAGCCAATTGAGCACTTCATTTTACAATTTTGAAAAAAAAATTGGTCTAAACTTTTTTTTTTCATGTTTTTTAACAAAATTTTGAGGTTGCATGCAAATTTTTCAAAAACTATTGACATAAATAATTTAATTTAAATTTACGATTATAGAACAGACTTCTGGCTTTCAAAACCAGTATAGTATTTTATTGTAAGTGTTGCCGTTGTTTTTTAATATATTTTTTTTCAATTTAAGTCATTTTTTCTAAAATCGCCCCTACCTCCCAAACGGGGCGAGATAGACCCCCCCCTCCCATAGAAAAAAACGCTTGTATTTGACCCTTCTACAAAAATCCGTTATCAATTTTTGGCGCCTAAGTTATCGTACTCTCCCCCTTTTTTTTTTTAGACCGAAAATAACGGTACCTGCCATACGATTTTTTTTCGAAATTTTATAAATAATTTTTTTTCTCAAAAACTGTCCCACAGAATTTTAAAAAAAAATGAAAAATTTCATTTAGTAAAAACTAGGTAATAGTTGAAAAATAATTTGAAAAATTCATTTTATCCTTATGAATAGTTTTTTTTTAATAACATCCGTTTTTAAAATTCCTAGTCTATTACATAGGAACAAGTTCGTGCGACCCAGTCGTACATTTTATTTTATAATCTACACGCGCTCAAGGGATTATGATTACCCTTTTTAATGTTTCAACACAGCGCGGGCATAAATATTTTATTCATGGCCCAAAAATTATATCATCTGCACTGTTGTCGATCGGCCAACTTTCGGAGGAAGCGCAAGAAGCGCGCAATAAATATTTTAAAAATTTCCGCGAGAACTTCTCAAGAAAATCAAGTCATGAAAAAAACAATAAAGACGTATTTAATTTCTTTTTACTGAGCTTAGATCCCATTATAACAACCAAGCAAAAATTACATAAAAAAAAATTCCAAGCAGTCAAATTGCTTAAACTGTCCAGGAATCGAACACTCTTCTTGAGTCTGATGAGAGCGATGATTTCTAAGGATGCAAGAACAATTTTTGGTTTCAATGGGCAAATTGTTTTTTTTTTATCAAATTTATATGTCTAAATACTCGTACCTATGCAAAATTTAAAATTCGTTTTATTTATTTGTTTTTCTTCACGATATAAGGGGGCCTCAAAGTGGGTGCGCAAGGTAAGTGTAGTGGACAAAAATTAGATCTTCAATAAAACTTTTTTAAGTTTTTAACATTGTAAAATAAGCACATTTCTAAAAATGGGGCTTTTTAGTGGGCGGGTTTGAAAATATCTTGGGAATGGTCGCCGAAACTATGGTGCAAAATTTCAGATTCTTAGCTCAACGGATGATTTGATGACACATTTAAGGGCATTCTCTCCCACCGTGCGTCTGTTCTTTTTCGGTTGCATATTTCTATTCCCCATCACATTAACACGTGGTTGAGGTTGCCTTCTTCTTTCATCGACGAAACTAGCAAGTATTGCAAGGCTAATTTAGCATGTTATTTAGCCTTAGCGCTCGCATTATTATTTAGGTTAATACCGGAGCTTAAAAACGATAAATAAAATGTCACGATTAATGCGTCTCACGAGGAACTGAAAAATTTCCTACTACTATATTTTATCAAGAAAATGCAAATCCCATGTAGGTGTGGCCGTGGCGCGATGGTTGTGTGCTCGCCTGTTAACCTCATGATCACAGGTTCGATCCCTGCCGTCGTCTATGTCGTCTTAATTCCATTAAAAACCTTCTAAAATTGTCAACAATGGTTTCTGGTTACTCATTACATGTTGTTCAGGCATAACACTAACAACATGTGATTGTGTTAAACTAGTATGCCCAACAAGTATGAATACGAATAAAATAATGCGAATTATAAGGGACATAGAAATAAGAAATTTGTAGATCAAACACCCAACCCATTGTTTGTGTACTGTTTAATTCGTAATATTGACTTTTCCTTAAACTACTCGTATAAATAAATGTAAATTTTACACTTTGCCCTTTCGCATATAAAGCGTGTCCAGCGGGAAATTTTCAACTTTAAATTTCGAATATCGAAATACTAGCGGGTTGAGATAAGCAGGAAGGGTATCATTCAAAGCGCAGGATTTGTGGATTTTTTTTTTGTTTCATAATTCACTCGCGCTCAAGGGTATGTTTATAGACCCTTATCATGTTAAACACAGCACGAACGCTGGGGAAATTAGGAGGGGAGAGAAAGGAGGTGTCGATGAACATTGGTTTTGAATGTTTGCAGATTGAAATGGCAAGGGAAAACTGTGCCGGGTAAGTTATTCCATAATCGTGTTGTGCGATTAAAAAACGAATCTCTATATTTGACGATAGTACGACCAAAGTTAGGCTCAAGGGTGAACTGATGAGCATTCCTAGCGAAGCGGGTATCACGGGTGAATTGATAAAGGGGACGGGGAGGAATGCAA
The DNA here is from genome assembly GCA_911387755.1 of Chrysotoxum bicinctum. Lineage (NCBI taxonomy): Eukaryota > Metazoa > Arthropoda > Insecta > Diptera > Syrphidae > Chrysotoxum > Chrysotoxum bicinctum. Next base: position 172,168,233 of record OU426988.1, on the reverse strand, counting down.
CTGGCTACTTCGAGAGGGAATTGCTTGTGAAAGAAGCGATAAAACAGGGAAATACATGAAACATTCCGACGGTGTTCAAGAGATGGGAATGAATCCATGATAGCTCTGTTTCCTATCAGTTTCAATGCTCTGTTCTGAATTCTATTCAATAAATGGAGAGAAGATTGTGCTGCATCTGCCCAAAGGTGTGAGCTATACTCGAGTTTTGGACTTATAAACGCCTTATAAATTGAAGCCAGATCAGAAGGGGTGAACAATTTCTTACATCCATATAGAAATCCTAAGCATTTAGCAGCATTTTTGGCGGTCTCGAGAATGTGATCATTCCAACAAAGATCGTCGTTAACACACATACCGAGTACTGAGAGCTTTTCGGTTTCTTCGATGCAAGTGCCATTTAAGGACAATGGCATAGAGGGTATATTTTGCTTTAACGACAATAGACAGCATTGAGTTTTCGAAGCATTAAGCTCCACATGGTTTTTGTACCCCATTTAACAATGCTGTAAAGATCGGGGTTTAATGAACTTATCCTACGATACCGTTGCAAATTCACTTCCGAAGGAGATGGACGAGAATTTGGGAACGAGTATGAAAAGCTGAGAGTAGAGTCGTCGGCAAAACAATGAAGTGAATTAGAAGTTTCAGACAAGAGATCATTTATAAAAATGAGGAAGAGATTCGGAGACAAAACGCATCCTTGGGGAACATAAGCATTTCTTTTGTGAAGATCAGACTTAAAACCATCCAATACAACATGTATTGAACGATCTAGAAGATAATTTTTAATGCAAAGAATAAGGGTTTCGTTGATGCCAAACGCGTGCATTTTCGCAAGGAGAGCCTGGTGCCAAGCTCTATCAAATACCTTAGAAATATCAAGCGCAATAATCTTACTTTTTCCAAAACAATGTAAAGATCTGCTCCACTCCTCGGTGAGATATGTCATCAGATCACCAGTGGAACGATTGATGCGAAAGCCGTATTGACGGTCATTAAGAAGCTTTCGATCTTCGAGATATTTCTTGATGATTGATCAGCGATTTCATGACCTTGGAAAAAAGAGACGTAAATGCAATGGCCAGTTGGAGGAGTGAGAAAACGGTCTCCATTTTTAGAAACAGCCTGGACAAATACTATTTTCCATCGTCTATAGAAGATTCCATAACGGAAGAAGCGATGAAAAAACCAACGCAATAGTTTTGCAAGCGATCAAAAACACCTCTTTAGATGAATGGAGGGTATACCATCAGGACCAGCGGATTTCTTTATATCAAGATCTCGAAGGGCTCTTGCAACTCTACGAGTGCGGAAATATACCTGTCCTATTGAATGATCAGCAAGTACAGAGACATTCCATGGCCGCCTCGTCCGCCAGACCTCACACCTTGCGATTTCTTTTTATCAAATCAAAGGTTTACAATAACAATCCCCGAACAATTAGGCCCTACAGGAAAATATTCGCCATCAAATTCAAAGCATTACTCCAGCGCTTTGCCGTTGCGTAATCGCAAATATAAGGGTCCGACTGCAAAAGTGCATTGCAAAAAAAAGGCCATCATTTGGATCACATCGTTTTTAAAAAATAAAATACGCATTGTTACTCTGCATTTAATTGAAATAAAAATAAAAAAACTATGCAGTTTTTTTTATATTGAATTTAAAAGTTAAAAATAATCCGCTGGACACCCTTTACATAAGTCGAAATTATTTTCTTCAAAAACTGTCTTTTTTTAAAGTTGATTGAAATTCTATCTCTGAATATATGTATATACATATGTATATGTAACCTTTGTAACCTATAGTATTATCATGGAGCGTGATTTTGTATTACCTGGTGGTGGCTCTGAAATTAGCGCACGATTTTACAGCGGAGTGTATGATAAGATACAAAACAAGTAGTAAAAAAGAGAATATTTTATTATTAAATTAAGCAGAGACAAATCTAACAAGTACTATCACTATGCTTAAGATGTCGCCCCAATCGTTCGTCTTCATGAGAGTACTATAGTACTATTTAAGTACATATTTACATTATGTGTCATTTTTCAAGGTTTTTATCAAGATTCGAATTAATTAAATTTAAATTTTATCTTTGCAATGTTTTGAAAAAAAAATGATACCTTGCTTTTGAAACGTTATTATCAAACAAATTCTTTTTGATATTAAAAACCACTTTTATATTTCTGCGGTTAGCAGATATTTTATTTCGTTAGCACACACAAAAATCATTATGTGTGGTTGGTTAAATGTTAAATGTGTGATAATTATAAAATTACTATTAAATAGAATTGAAATTTGATTTGTGGTTTATTTCTATGCCAACAAGATTCCATTTGGAATGAGAAGGTGTTTGTGGTGTTACGAGTAATTCGATTTATTGTGTCTATGTTGTAAAAGTTAAATTGTTATGTAAAGTGTTTGAATAAATTAAACCAAAATTAAAACCAATGTTTTTAATGACATTTTTATGTCAACAAGATTGATAAACAGAATTAAAAACAACTGTTTTTTTTTTGTTTTGATGAATATGATAAATATTATAAAATTTAATTATTTGTTTTGAGGTCAAAATTAATATGGACATATTATTTAGAACAAGTAACTCATTTGCAGCGAAATGTGGGCTTTTGTATTTACATTTACGTAAAGCTTAAATTCGTATTTTATTGTAAGGTGTATTTTTTTAAACTTTGATTTTAAAGAAGAAACTAAAAAGATATTAAATAACCCACAATTTAGTATTTCAATCCGGATTGGATATTTTAACTAGACTTATGCAAAAAGATTTTGAAGGAGGTGGTCTTATTTCTCAGTGGTAGTAGCACTCGTACAAGCAACAGTTGTATTTGGCTTTCTTGTTCTGTTCGCAGTCGACGATAACAGAGCTTTGTTTATCTTTTTACCGCACTTATGCTGTCCTGAGACATCAGTAAAAGTTGAACAAAAAAGACGAACAAAACCTGTTATTAAAGTGGATGACTAAATACTAATTACTTCCCACTTTTTTAGCAAATCTACAAAAAAAAAAAAAATGCGAAATTCATACCAAAAAGAGATGGGCCCTTTATCATAATCAAACAAGTCGCAAACGCAAACCTCCACCAGAAAATCCTTTTGAAAGTTTAATGACTACATCTAAGTTCACGCCTATGTCACCACTTGCAAAACCACCAGAGTTCATTTCACCACAGAGGACATCTCAGTATTCGCGAAAACATGGTATTCCACTCACAGAACAAAGCCATCAATCACCACCAAAATCATTGAAGGGAACATCTGCATTTCTGTCAAGGTTTGAACCATTGGATCCTATTTCGGCAATACCTCGAACTCAAATTCATGCCTTTCAGTACAAACATCGCCTTCAAAAAAGTTGATCAAGTCATCTATGGAGAACAACGAATATTCCCTCAACTCCATTGAACACTTTGAGGAAAACAGGGGCCAAATTACCGCATCAGTTTTCGAGTAATACGTGACCAGCGTTACCACTTCTGGAAAAAAAGTCGAAGTAGATTTGAAGAAAAAAGTGAAGTAAATTGAGAAAAATCGAAGTAGATTTAAAAATGGCTTTTTACTTGCTTTTAGAAAAAATGTTGCATACAAAAATTTTTTTCCTTAAATGAATACATATTACCTATTAAATATGTATTTAAAATTGTTAATACATTTCTTTTAATTTTAAAGAAATTTCGCATAAAATTACTCATTTGTGTATTTGTATTGTGTTGACGTTCTTTTATTTTATGGTAGATTTGGGCTTTATTTTGTAAAATTGAAGTAGATTGAAACAGAGATTTTTAAAATGAAGTAGATTTCAGTATTTTGCTGATGGTGCGAAGTAGGAAGTAGATTTTAAAATATTTTGGAAAAAAGAAGTGGATCTACTTCAATTGAAGTAAAGAGGTACCACTGTACGTGACTGAATTATGTGAGTTTTGTATTACCGCTTACGTCATCGAGCAATTATGGGACTCAATCACTCGGTCACTGAAGTGGTAATTTGGCAACAGATCTTAGTTACTACCAACATACTTACCTTAAAGGTAAGTCAGTAGAGCCTGCGTTGCATGAGGTCGTGTCACAAATTGAGAAAAGTCTCGAGCACAAAGAACTTATCCTGGCAGCATTTTTGGACATTGTGGCACCCTGTAAAACAACCTGTTGATCCATCAATCGAGAGCACGCGAGATACTTGAATGGGAGCGGGAGAAACCGGTTGGTGTTTGGGAGAACGAGGGCTGACAAGATCTTATCAGTCGGTATTTAGCAGTGTGGCAAAACAGATCTAAATAAGAATAAACTTTGTTCATCATTACTAAGTGTTTACATTGTGTTATCGATATAGGTCTTTACAGACATCGAAGCGTTTAAAAACGTAAAAACGGAGTCCATTAAATCTGCTCTGGAAGAAGTTGGAGTTGAACCTGCCATTGTATACTGGATTTATAACATGCTCAATGGCAGGATCATTAACTCACAACTTGGGGATAGTATTGTAGAGAAAGCAGTTACAACAGGCACTCCACAAGGAGGAGTAATCTCACCTCTCCTCTGGGTCCTTGTTATTAACAAAATTCTTACAAGATTTAAGAATCAGGGCATTAAAATAGTAGCTTATGCGGACGACATAGTAATTTTGATAACGGGTAAATATCTTACCACCATCAAGGATATTATGGAATCTTCACTTAAAGAACTATCTTCTTGGGCAGCACAAAACGGTCTCGGGGTTAACCCCTCCAAAACTGAACTAGTCCTGTTTACGAAGAAAATTAAATTGGAGGACTTTACCCCTCCAAAGCTAAACGATATTTCTCTGAAACTTTCCAACCAGGCTTAATATCTTGGAGTAATCCTTGATTTCAAGCTAACATAGAAACGTAACACAGAGGAAAGAATGATTTGGAATGGTTCGTCCCATACTTACCTATGGGTCGATCGTGTGGTGAAAGGCTGTAGAAAAAAGTAGCTATCTCAAAAACCTGAATAAGGTACAGAGACTAGCCTCCCGGGTAGAAAATTATCTAGGAAACACTATCGAATAGCGTGGCCCTAGCTAGATTGGCCATTATATAGTAAATCCTGTGCTGGGCCTAGACAGATGCAAGCCTGGCGGATCTTTACTAATTTATGCTTATCCTGGCTTTATATTGAACCTGGCTAGAACTGCCTATTTATTGGCTTTTCCAGGAGTATCTTAGACTGGGCCTAGATATTTTTAACTTGATGTAGCCTAGATATGACACTTTTTCTTGGCGATATCTTGGCTATAGATAGTATCGCCTCTTTATTGGCATTGTAACAAATAAACTACAAGGGACCTGGATAGTTTTTACTTGGTGTAGCCTGGATAAGGAATTGTATCTGGGCGTTATATTGGCCTTAGCTAGTGTCGCCTCTTTATAGGCGTTCTCAGATTTTACTTATACTGGGGGTAGATAGTTTTTACTTGATGTATCCTAGATTTGAAACTTTTCCTTGGCGATATATTGGCCGTAGATAGTATCGCCTCTTTATTGGCATTGTAACATATAAACTGCAAGGGACCTGGATAGTTTTTACTTGATGTAGCCTGGATAAGGAATTGTATCTGGGCGTTATATTGGCCTTAGCAAGTCTCGCCTCTTTATAGGCATTCTCAGATGTTACTTATACTGGGGCTATATAGTTTTTACTTGATGTATCCTAGATGTGCCTATACATATGTCTCTATAAAAGGCTATCCATTATCCTTCTAAAAACATAACTTTTTTGTTTTGGTCCTAAATCGGTATTTTTCAGATTCTTTAATACGTATTTAAGTCTTTTAAACAGTATAATTAAAAGAGAGTTATTTGAGTAGCACTTTGAGACACGATATTTTATATATCACAGTGGCGCAATAGGTAGCGCGCAAGCACGGCATGCGAGAGGACTCGGGTTCGAATCTCAGTGGAGGTAAATTTAAAAAAAAAAAAAAAAATTATTTCATTCCAGCAAAAAATCACTTAAAAAGTCGAATATAGGGAGGCAAAGAAAAAATGAAAAAAACAACAATAATAAAAAAAAAAATTTTTTTTTTGTTTCTAATAATTTTTTTAAGAATTGCCGTAGCTCTTGTGCTACTTGTAAATACCCATCTAGGGTCCATATAGGAACATCTAGCAAGGCCCATTATATACAGAGCATTAACAAATTAGCGAGGGACAAGCTAGATACTGCTCGGTAGGGCCATGATTGAAACTAAGAAAAACTAGCTGGGGCCTTGGCATTATCGAGTCGAAAATTCTACCCGGGCTGTTTAGGAATAACGGAGGCTCAGGGTTCTAGGCCACAGGCAGGGCTGGAAATTATTTTAAATCTTCCAGTCTTGGACGAGCACATAAGATGCACAGCAGCCAAAAGCGCACTTTGGCTTTAAGATATGAGCTCTTGGAAGCACAGCTCTTATGGTCATGGGTCTATCCTGCAAAGGTATTACACAGTGACCGGGTTTAATGTGACGACTGACTACTTACCACCCAGAATAGATTTCAACAAACACTTCTCTATTGCAATACCCGAAAGGCATGGATGGGAACCCAACTCACTAATTAGTGAACAAGGTATCTCCTTCTATACCGATAGGTCAAAAATGGAAGAAGGAACAGGAGCTGGGGTGTTCTGTGAAGCTCTCAATATCAAAGAATCATTTAAACTTAAAGATGAGTGTAGTGTCTTTCAGGCTGAGATCTACGCTATTGAAAAGGTGGCAGAATTGGTACGCACGAAAGAATTGAACACGTCGGAGGTCACATTCTTTGTGGACAGCCGAGCTGCCATCAAAGCTTTAGCCTGTGAGACTATAAGATCCAAGACAGTAACAAAATGCCGAGACATGCTGAACAATATTGGTAACACTAACCAAGTCAACCTCTGCTGGGTTCATGGACATAGTAATAAAGAACGGAATGAAATAGTAGATGAACTGGCAAGGAAAGGGTCAGTATCAAATAAAAACAGCAGTAGTCATTTAAATTTGGGACCAAAAATCCGGATTGGCGTGATTAAAACGAAAATAGACCTAATAACGAAAGAGCAAATCAATAACTCCTGGTCCTCCAGGGACGACTGCCTCATCTCTAGAAGTTTATGGCCTAAAATTAATGAAATGGAATCTCGATACATTTCATCGCTGAGTAAAAAGAACATTAGAATCCTGATATGTGTACTAACGGGTCACTGCGCCTTTGCCCCAATGGTCACTAGAATGGGTGCATTTGCACCCGATTTCTGTAGGAGCTGTCAGGATGCCGAGGAGATTGAAAGCATTAAATACCTGCTCTTCGACTGTCCAAACCTACAACAAATCGTCTCCGTTACTTTTGAAACAGGTTTGTTGGAGAACTGGACGATCTAACGCAGGTCTCAATTGAAAATATGAGAAAATTCATTGTAAGCTCAGGCTGATTCGCAAACGAACCATTCTACATAAGACATTAGTTAGGAGCATCTCTGCTTTTATTAATAGGGGATCACAATGGGCCAATAGGCCTCCGTGTACGCAACAGCCTCTGGGATATGCACGCCCCTTTTAACCTAACCTAACCTAACCTAACCTAACCTACTTCAGATCGCAAACAAGAAAAAGAAAACCTATTTCCAAGTATGGTGCGCACTTAAGAAGATTTTGATCCTGATTCCTACTTCACAGAAATCGTTTCTACGGATCTTGAACTCCTATATAATGAAGCTGTAGAATTAAAACAAAGTGATCGAGAAAAATTACATAATCTGCTGGCACAACATTTGTAGTGCATACAATTCAAACGAACAATAAAAATCCAATAGCTACAACACCTTAAGGACTGTCACCAACCAGAAGGGAACAACTTGAAACCAAACTGAATAAGATGTTTCAACATGGAATAATCCAAGAGTTTGAGTCTCCTTGGGCAGCACCCGTTGTTTTGGTCCCCAAGAAAGACGAAGGTATGCGCGTCAGCATCGATTACAGCAATTGACCAATATCACAGTTCCAGATAGATAGCCTTTACCAAGGATAGATGATTTGCTTCACTCAACATCAAACACTTCGTTTAAGAGTACTTTAGATCTGCAATCTGTACACTACCTAAATGGTGAAAAATTATTTTTGAATATTGCAACAACAACTTGAATGAACTACCCCCAAGTGTGTTATTATTTTGGCTGAAGTAAAAGTAATAGCTATTTCAAGGGTGCCAAGCCAATCATCAGACTCCTTTATTAGTGGTGCTTAGCCTTTATACTTTCAAGTTTAATCGAAAAACTTTTTTGGCCTTGACTGAGATTTGAAAAATAATATTCTTAAATATGGAGATCAGGGCGGAGAAACTGAATTACAACAGATTTTTGGTGATCTTTACTTCAGAACTGTCATTCCTGTCAGCGACATTATGGCCGCGTTCGCCTCATAGTCCGATAGGGTATCTAAGATACTTTAGTGTCCGATACGTTGCCGAACGATCAAAACGGGATAGGTAACATTTACTGTCAAAGACAAAAAAACGATGCGACTCGACCAGGGTTGGTCGAATTAACTACATGCCTAATATACTACAATTTGTTACGTCTGCTACATTTATGTACTTAGTTAATTCATAAAAAAATAGAATAATGGAAACTAAACAATTTTGGTCATTTATTATCTTAGGATGGTGGAAATATTTCATTTACCATAAGGATGAAGAATTTTATTACTTGTATACATGACAGATGGGAAGTTTATTTTTGGAAACAAACAATTTTCTTTGGATATTTATTATGAAATATTTTTTAATGCTGAATTTACTGTACAAGGTACATACGAGTATTTACATATGTACAAATATTACCGAAAAACTTTTTAAAAACAATGAAAACCAAGAACTGGTGTAGTTATATTGAAACTGTCGAATAGAGTTCCAATACGATCATTATACATTTTAATTGGAGTAAATCCACCTTCAGTACAATAATTATATACCTTTCGACCAGCCATTTTCACTTCGCTTGTTAAAAAACAATAAGGCTAGGGTCGCACTTGCAACCGTGATCGAAATCAAATAGTTGATAGAGCACCGCGGACTGGCAACTCTTTACTCAAACTTACACTTCTCTCTCCTGCGTTCATAGAAAACAGCTCTACCATTTAGTTGAATGTCCTCGCAGGTGTAACACAAAATGGCGAACTCATTTTAGGCAATGGTTTAGTTTGTGTCAAAACACAAACTATTTAGTTGCTCGAATCGAGTTGCTCTATGTGCGCGGCGTGTCATATAAGCCCATATGTTTTATTTTAGCAACCAAATAGTTGCGAAACTTAAAATTGAATTTGCGCGCCTAGCCTAACTGAATGTTTGATTTCAAAAATTCATACTTCAAATGTACAGCTGCCAGTAAAATGACAGCTGACAACCTGACTGACAAATCATTTGACATTTGAAAGTACGTCTGCTACAATTTGTTACATTAACAACATTTAGCTACATTAACTAAATAAATTACGTACTAGACATAACAAATGTTAAAAAGTTACAGTTGGGCCAACCCTGGACTCGACACAAAAGAAAATAGATCAGCTGAAATATCAGCTGTTCTTCGAAATTCCTCTTGGATAGTTTAAATGTTTTACCAAACATTTTTTAATAGATTCAGATTTCAGCTTGACATCAGCTGTTTCGTTCATCAGCTGATTTTTCCTATGGGATTACAACACACAAACAAATCAGGATACTCTTGGATACGTATGCGAACGCGGCCTATGTTTTATGACAGACGTCAAACTGAATGGTCTAGACCAGATGTTCCAGGGATGTCACTCGAGGACCAAAAAAGTACTAAGTCTCAAAGAATTTAAAATGCATTATGCCGTCAGTCATAGGGACGAACTATATAGACCAATAAAAAGTTTTGGCATTCATGGCAAACTTGTCTTTTTGTGCAGGATGTCAATGGAAAATCCATTCAATATCCGGGTAATATGCCAGCTATATTGACATAATTAGAAGAAAAAGTCGTGATTTGAGTGGTGGTGGTGGTGAAACGGAAGCGCTGAAATCAAATGCAGAATAACTGTTGCCAATCGCTGTTTCTTTACATTAAGAAGGCAAATGAGTAGCAAGGCCCTCTCTCGAACAACTTAAGTTTCCCTTTATAAGACTTTTATTACCTCGGCCTTATTTTAGCGGAAACATGGACCTTGTTCAAATTCGATGAGAACGCTTAACCATATTTAGAGAAAAAAAAATATCTACATCTGCGGAGTGAAATATCTGTAAGTTATAGCATTTAAGACACCTAAAATCAGAAGCTTAGGTTCCGCCAAATATAACCTTACTTATGAACAAAAGAGGACTCGACAAAACTTCCCCTGTCCATTTTAATAACCCAAAAAGAGGCCCATCCAAAGTTCTAGTCGAAATGTCAGGAATCAGTGTAGACCAAATGAAGGATATCTTAGCGGAAAACAATTTAAAGCTTGTCTCAGAACTTGTATCAAAAGCCGACTTTCAACTGCTGTATGCCGATTTGTCTGCCCTAAAAGCAAAGCAAGACGAGATCTCTGCCAAAGTTGTTTTTCTAGAAAATCGGAACAAGATGCTCGAGACACAAATTGACCGACTTATGCAAAAAAGTGTCGAAGATAACGTGGTAGTTCATATGCCGTCCGATCTCAACATCGATCCAGTTGAAAAAGCCAAAACTGTATGTGCTGGACTAATCGACACAAATGAAAACAACACTGACATTCAATTCGCGCACAGAGTAAACCACCAAAATGCACCTACATCAATAGTTATCGTCAAATTAAAGTCCCGATCAACAGCTTTAAATGTTTTACGAAACGCGAAGAAACTTAAGGGAACAAAAATAAGTGTACACAAAGATTTACCATATAATGCCCGCCAAAGAAGAAGCAAATTGGTTTCCATAATGAAGGTGCTCCGCGAGGTGAAACCTAAAATGAAAATCTTCGTAAGAGACGATAGGTTGTACGTGGAAGATGCGGTTTTTACATGGGATTCATCGCATGGTCTCCAGAATGGAAGCAATAAGGACAGTTTGGCCATAATAAAGCAATTCATCGGGGAGATTCCCCATTCTTTATATATATTATTAAATAAATTTCATTCTGAAAAGATAAACATTAATAATGAAATGTCAATGTCAGCGACTGATAGAAACGTCAAAGCCCAATTTACAAGAGGTGCACCCACAGTGGAATCGAGAGCCGCTGTACAAATTGTGGATAGTTGTTCACACAGTACATCATCTAACTGAGAAGAATCCGTCTGCCAGGCGAACTTTAATTTTTCAACGCTTAAAATCTTAAGTTATAATGTCGCCGGGCTTAAAAACAAAAGCTTATTTACTGAGTTTTTTAATTATATAAAGCAATTTGATATATTTATTTTATTTGAAACTTATATTATTGATTACGATAAAACTAGTTTTAAGAATATTTTTATGAACTACGAAATTGAATGCATATCAGCAGTTAAAACTAACATATTTGGTAGAGGAAGTGGTGGTGAACTGTTCGGATATAAAAAGCTTTTAAAAGATGCTGTAATCAAGTTTAAGAATATTGATCAAACCCGATTAATTGAAATCAAAATAGAAGAGAGTACGCTTTACGTTGTTCCAATTTATTTGAACTGCAGTCATTGGCAGCGCGATTTTGACAAATTAAGAGACCTTGTAAATGTGCTAGGGCCAGCAAATTTGATGTTAATCGGTGATTTTAACGGAAGAATGGGCATATCACAAAATAATTTTAGTAGCGGAGTAGTCACTTCCCTTATTCATTGCGATCGAAAATCAAAGGACGAGGTGTGCAATTCAAAAGGGACCAAAATTGTAGAGCTGGCAGACGCCTTGGACTGTCGGGTACTAAATGGAAGCTGTGAAGGTGATCGTAATGGTGAATTCACTTTCATCCGCGGAACAGCTTGTTCAGTGATCGATTATTGTTTTCTGTCTGGAGATTGGTTCTACATATTTGATGAGTTTAGAGTAGGAGTAAAGACATTCTCGGATCACATGCCATTAGAAGTATCCTTTAGAATGGGAACATCTCGTATTGAAACAAATGAACCAGACCTAATGCTTCCTCCAAAGCTACGTTGGAAAGACAGCTATAGAGAACAATTCCAAAGAAATCTTAACAGACAGCTCGAAACTCAAATAAGTTTGAAAGCTTCAACTAATCTGGACATGCACACGTTAACGAATGTTATCAAAATAGCAGCACCACAAGAAACATCGGGAAAGAAGGTTTTGAGAAATAATCAAAAGTGGTTCGACAACAATTGCATGAGAGCTAGAAACTTATCTTTTGCGTACTTGAAATTATTCAGATCGACTAACAACGTACATTTTAGAATCCTCTATGTAACAGCGAACAAAAACTTCAAAAAGCTCTGTAATGCTAAAAAACGAAATTTCGACGAGAACAACATCGAAATTCTAAACAAAGCGAAAAACTCAATGGAGTTCTGGAAAGCAGTTAGGCTTGTAAGTGGAAAAAGGATTTCAACTGTTACAGTACTGCACATCGAACAATTAAAAATCCATTTTACAAGTTTGCTCAACACAACTCAAATAGCTCCATCGTTTCAATATGCTCCACCTTTAATAATTGATGAGTATCTGGATGCGCCTATTTCCCAAAATGAGGTAGTAATGGTTATTGAAAACGCAAAAAAAAATAAAGCACCAGGGGAAGATAGAATACCGTTTGAATATTTCAAAAATCTCACACCAGAATTCTTAGGACTTCTTACTTTGGAGTATAACAGAATATTCGACAACGCTGACGTCCCTGTGAGTTTCCGAAAGGCGATTATCCTTCCGCTACATAAAAAAGGAAATGTTGAAGATCCAACAAATTATAGAGGTATCTCATTTTTAAATACAGCAGCAAAGCTCTTTGGCTCAGTATTGTATAATAGACTCAGCGAGTGGGTTGAATCTGAGAAAATTTTAAACGAATTTCAAGCTGGATTCAGGAAAAATTACTCGACAGTGGACCAGATTTTTTCATTAATAAATATTGCTGACATTTATAAAAGTAAAGGAAAAAAACTTTATGCTTTTTTTGTGGATTTTCGGGCAGCGTTCGATTCAATTCCCCGGGAAGCACTTTTTTACAAGCTTTTTAAAAATGGAATCTCAACTAAAGTTATATCTATCATTAGAGCCATGTACGAAGAAAATGTTGCACGAGTTTGGGATGGAAATTCTCTTTCGGATGAGTTTGGTACGTCAATAGGCGTTAAGCAAGGATGCGTTTTAAGTACCCTTCTCTTTATTTTATACATAAATGACATAACTGATTCGGTGAAAGGTGGTATTGCTATAAGGGGAAAGAATATCCCAGGACTAATGTTCGCAGACGATATAGTGTTTCTAGCTGAAACTATAGACGGGATGCAGCTAATGATAAATAGGCTACAACTATATTGCAAAACATGGAATCTAGCGGTAAATCTTTCTAAGTCAAAAATGATGATATTCAGAAACGGTGGTGGGAGATATTCCAGAAGGGAGAAGTGGACGTTTGAGGAGGAACCGATAGAAATTGTAAAGGAGTATAAGTATCTTGGAGTCTTGATTACTTCTAACTTGAACCTAGGAAAGCATCTGCAATCCAAATTATCTGAAGCAAAGCGTGCTATGTGTTCTGTGTGGAGAAGCTGCACTCTAAGAAATAGCGTTTCTCACATAGCTAAATACAAAGTCTTTCGAGCCACCTCAATCGCAATTCTGTTTTACGGAGCACAAGTATGGGGATATCGTTCGTTTGAACCTGTCGAAAAGTTTCTCAGATTTTTTATTAAAAGTACCTTCAGGCTGCCGAGTACATCGCCCAATTATATGCTACATCTCGAAACCGGAATAGGACCACTCTTTTTGGACACACTTAAATTACATTTCAATTACGTGGCAAGAGTTATGGCGATGGGCGACGAAAGAATTCCGCGACTAGTACTCACACAAGCTATCAATTCCGAAGGAACGTGTGTAAAAGAGTGGAAGAAACTGGCAATCGTTGTCAATATCAGCCGACGAAAATATCGATGTACTCAAGGTGAAATTTGATGATTTGCTGAAAAAAACCGGAAATAGGATGTATGAAAAATTTGAGAGCGAAGCTAAAGCGTCCATTTACAGAGCGTACTACAGTAAAGTGAACCACTTCTTGAACCACAAGACCTATTTTTTAACTAAGAACCCTGTTCATCAAATAAGCCTGTTATTTAAAGTAAGAGGTGAACTCATCGGGTTAAACTATATTCCTCATCGACCAGATCTGCCAATTCTGTGCGATCTATGTAACCGCAAAGAACGCGAAGATGTATTCCATTTCCTGGGTGTCTGCCCAATTCTCAAAGAGTTCCGAAATCGCTGTTTTGGGGTAGAAATTCTTAGCTTAGAGGAAACGATCAACATTTTGAATGGAGAAAGAGGCTGGGACGTTCTTTATGAGTACTCATTGATCGCTCTTCGTTACAGAACAAATATAGTTGAGGAAAATTTTTAATGATTTTAATGTTTTAAATGATAAAGAATATATAATGAACAAAAAATGTATATTTATATTAGATTTTTCTTATGTATAAATTATAACAAAAATGTCAGTCTGGTAGACGGCCTTCGGCCAAACCATCAAAGACTTACGTCATCTTAAAATTAAGAAAAAATATATTTTGTATTAACTTTTGAAGTCAATAAAACTAAAACTAACTAAAACTAGAGAAAAAATTATCAGCCGCTACAAAAATGTTTAACAAGTGTGTGTATTGCAAGGTATTGAAAAATCTTTCAAAAGTACTCGTATCTCTTATCATGAAAAGTGCTGCTCATGAGCCGTTCGAAATCGGAATCGGCAGAAAATTTTATAACATCTACTTTTTTTCTTAAATGCACACAGAAATGGTGGAGAGTTGTAAGTCACAGCCGTGATTTCTTTTAATCTGATTTTGGTAATTACTGTTTTACATAGGTATCTAAGCTCTACAAGTGTCTCCAATACGAGTATTCTTCCTCTAAAATGCATCAAGTGTCAAAATTCTATGAAATAATATATGAAAATCTTACCAATCCTCTTATAACATTTCATTAAGCTTAAATTAATGCTTTTTCAGAGACATCGTTTCACTATATGCACCACCCAACTAAATATGTACTATAACTATACTGCCGTTGATATATTTCACATGCGATTGGGAGTTGAAAACAATAAGCTTAAAACTTTTTCCGACAATTTATACGATGAAAAGTTTTTCGAGTAATACTCCTGTATGTAGATTCAGCATGTTCACCGTATCATCCAACCAACCATTTAACAATGCAAAACACGCTCCAATGAGCGAAAAGGGATAAAGCTGCTTTTAGCCTTGGTAAAGACCGTATTTTCAAATAAATGTCATCTGCATTAATTCCTGGTTGTGAAAATCCGATATTATATGGAAATCCGTTTCAAATGAACCGTATACGAATAAGTACTGGGGTAAACTGTTTTTAAGCTTTTAAATAGGGAATTTGGTTTTGAGAATAGCTGTGTTTTGAATCACGATTAGATGTTTGAATTTTGTGAGAGGAGCATTTGTAACACACAAAAAATCCATAACAAAGAAAAGAACTTTTCTTTTTCTTATGGCTTTCATTGATTTCGTATGTCCAGTTCATTGGAGAGGAATTGGTCAGTGATTTATTCAGGGCCGAACAAGCTATACGCAGGGCGCTGAACCCAAGGGCCGCCTTAGGCAAGTTTTAAAAAAACCACTACCTTTTAACCACTACCTTTCCTACATTCTTTTTTAATTCTCATTTCTTTTTATAGCTCACACCAATATTGATATTCATTACAAAACTAACAGCTAATTCTGAATTTAAAGATAGATATATATACGTATCTACCATTCCAAAAATAAGTCGATGTTTACCATTCTATTCACACCCACACTCTCACAGTAAAAAAAATTATACATCAAAAAATGTTACAAAGTGCAGGATTTTGTTCGCTTAACAACAGATACCTACCTATTTGCTATTTTTCCCTTTATCAAACTGTTGACGTTATTCTTCACACTCGTCATGGCCCCTATGCAGTGTAACATAAAAACTAAATTTCAACAGCAAATACAGACAATTAACAGCTTGCGTGTTCATAACATGCGCCCGATGTCAGTTCTGCTATAAGAAAACGAAGTCACCAATGTTACTCAAACAGAAATTCTAAGGTAAAAAATTCATACTCATTGACATAACAGCGCGCAAAATTAAAAGTTGCGACTATGAATTTAAACTCTTCCGGTTGATTGTTGATTGTACTATGTTATGTTTTAGTTTGGCACTGGCCTCTCTTTATGAGTGAAATTTTATTACTGTCAGTGTCGCTCGTTTATCGAGATGAGACGAAGGGTTGAAATATGGAAATAAAAATTTGCGAAGGGTTGACTAATTTAATTTTAGATGAACTTAAATTACATGACATTTCTCTAAGTAATTGCAGAGAACAAGGTTATGATAATATTTTAAACATGAAAAGAAAACAGATTTAAGAGTCTTGAACCAAGAGCCTTTTTCGTTCCCTGTTGCTTGCATTCCCTGAATTTGGATCAGCTCGCTGTTCGTTAAAAGCTGTTAAGTTTCTTGACATTGTTCAATGCCTATACAACTATGTATTAGGTTCAACAATGCGTTGGGACATATATAAAAAAAATGTCGCTGGTTCGACCTTAAAATCCCTTTCTGAAACCAGATTGGGAAGTAGACAAGATGCCTTATTAAAAAATAGCTTAGGAGATATTTTATATATGAAGCTCTTTTTGAAATATCAGAGGCTGGAAACGTTGAGAATAGAAACACTACAGAGTCATTAGGAAGTAAAATTTTAGTTTCAAGTTTATATGTTGCACATTAATCTAGTTTGATATTTTAGAAAAAAAATAATATAACTAGTAAGTATTTGCAAAGTCCGTCTGTTAATTTATCTAACAGCGTTCTAGTACTGGAAGCTACTAAAAACTCTTTAGTGGAAATGCGACCAGAAGAGCAATTCACTAACGTGCAATCAGCTGAAGTCATAGCTCTAAATTAAAGTTTCTACAAATAATATGTATACGCTCTAGGAAAAGAAAAAGGTTTTACATCGATGAATGCCCTGACACAATTTTAGTGCCAGAATAAAAATTTAAGGTAGATTTTTGTTATAAAATATTAGACCAAGCGATTAGTTACATTAAGGAAAGATTTCAACAGCTAAAAGAATATAACAACATTTTTTCATTTGCAAACAATATTGGTGAGTGTTCGAAAAATGTCGGCTTAGGTGCATTTTGACATTTGAAGAGTCGAAACGTTTAAATGTCGCGGAATTGCATCAAAAGCTATTAATTTTATCTCCATTTGTAAAATAAGGCAGTTCAGCCTTTGAGGTCCGTATATATTTATACATAAATCAAACTTTTAAGACCTTCTAAGCAGTAATAGCACTTCAAATATTAAATACATTATCAGTAACGGTAGCTTCAGGGGAACGTAGTTTTCGAAATTAAAATAACTAACTAAAAAAACTACTTGAGGACCACAATGATTCAAGAAAGATAAGTTGACTTGCCAATCATGGCTATAGAAAAAGAAAAGAGCTAATCTTATAAGAGACTTATTAGATTATGATGATCTGGTAATTGAGTTTGCTAAAACAAAAGCCAGAAAAGTTATTCTATTGCAATAAGTCCGGTTCCATTTATTTTTATTAAAATAATAATTTTATTATTATTTCCTACACTGAATAAATATGCAAATATGACTACAAAACTTTTAATTCAACAATAATTAATGAGTTACTTATTTATTTGTACGAGTATGTTATGTTTTTAATTAGTTTTTAAATATTTTTTACTTCAAAAATTTTTTTTTTCAGTTCCTACATTTTTGTGATATATTTTTTGACTTTAGCTTATAATTATTTTTGTATTCTCTATTTACTATTATTTTTGTGATATATTTTTGATTTCTTAGTTCTTGATAAAAATCATATTTATTTTAATTAGATATAAGTACTTATTTATCTAAGAATAGGGCTCTTGGGGATACCTCGTTAAAAAAAAAAGAATTGCAAAGTCTACCCCTTGGGTAATGAGGAAATGACTTCTTCCGCCAATCATCCAATCATCGCAATTTAGGGGCGCCACTGATGAAGATTGCGCAGGGCTCTAATTTAGCTCGGGCCGGTCCTGGATCAATACAAAAGAGGGTTGCAATTTTGCAACGACAACAGACAATGGCTTCCGACTAAAATATTTTGATAGATAGCACTAGGTTTCCAAGGCCTAAGATCCACAAAGCAAACTGCCCTCTAGACGGTTTAACCACTTTCCAAATAGACCATGTGCTAATCGATACAAGGCACGTTCGTGACATCTTAAACGTGGCTATATTTCGACTGAAAAACGTCGACTCTGGCTAATTCTTAATGGCGCTAAATTCAAGGCTCGACTGTCAAACGAAGAGAAACTACGAACCGCCTAGAAAAAAACATTTGAGGTTGGGGCCTCAGCATACTTGGAGTTGCCAGAGCTTACAAGGAGGACCTAAGCGAGAAGCTCTCCGCCGTACATTCACCTACCTCAGACACCAAAAATCAGTGGTCCCAGATCCCAGTATTGCGATATCATTAAAGAGATAGCCGTAGGTTATCAACAACACCAGAGAAAAATCCGTGGTTCGATGATGAATGCATCCAACTGAAACGAGTGGCAGAAGGTGTACATGCGAATATGCTGCATCACAAAACAAGAGCAGCAAGAGAAGAGTATCGAGCAAAGAGGAGAGAGGAAAAGAAGATCTTGCTTAGACAAAAGAGAGTTTACGCAGCCTCGTAAAGTCGTAACTGGCTGGTTGTTTTAAGACCAGAATACAGGCTCTTCGAAACAACGAAGGTAACCTAGTTACACAACCACAGAGATGCTTTCAAGCAGCATTACCATCAACTATAAAATGTGCAACATGTAGAGTGTTTAATAGGGCAAAAAGACAACCCGCTTCCAATCAATGAAGAAACATTTCTACAACCCAGTATAGAAGAGGTAAGCCTAGCTAAAAATAAGCTTAAGAACAACAAGGCAGCAGGATCTGATGGCTTACCTGCATAACTCCTTAAATACAAAGGTGATGTATTGGGAGGGTGCATGCATCAAACCATCAATCAAATATAGGTGAAAGGGAGCATGCGCGATAATTGTACCATATGCCCCATCTACAAAAAATGTGATTTTTTGTATTGCAAGAACTCGGTGCATATCCCTGCTAAATTTCGCATATAAGATTCTACCCAACGTACCACGTAAGCACCAGTGTGGCTTCCGGCCCGTCTGATCCTGGAAAAGACCAACGAAGTCGAGACTCACCATCTATTTACCGACTTCAAAGCCGCATATGTTAGTATTCATAGTCAGGAGTTCTATAAGGCAATGGCTGAACTTGTGATCCCAGGAAAACTGATCCAAATGTGTCACGTGACATTGGCAAATATGCGGTGCAATGTGCAACTGGGAAGCAACTCCTCCGAGCTAGTCCCAACATGCACAGGGTTTTGGCAAAAGGATGCACTTTCATGTGATTTCTTCAATCTCGATCAAGAGCAGATGATGCGCAGGGTAGGCGTTCACACGAAGGGCACTATAATCAACAAAATCTGTCTAACTGTTGTTGTTGTATGCGGATTATATCAGCGTCATCGGCCGTTCCGAACGTTCTTCAATAGAGTCATTCACGGCTATTGAAGATCAGGCGAGACTTGTTGGTTTTTAAGTAAATTAGGACAAGGCCAAGTATAAACTTCGAGGTAGTTAACGAGTTCATTTACCTCGAAGTTAATACTATCTCCCTGAACGACACCTTAGTGGAAATCGGAAGAATTACGCTAAGAAACCACTGCTTCTTTGGTTTGGCAACAAAAATGGGTTAAAACCACCTCACTCGTCAGACGAAATGTACGCTCTATAAAACACTTATACTACCAATCCTGCTTTAGGGCGCCGAGTGTTGGTCTATAAGCAGAAAGGAAGAGATGATACAGGGCTCTTTTGAAAGAATATTCTTCGCTGGATATTTGGTCCTGTGTGCGAGGAGTGCGAATGTAGAAGAAGATATAACCGCCAACTCTATCAGCTGTACCAAGATGTAGTCCAGAAAGCCAAAACATGTCGACTACATTGGATCGGTCACTTTTAGCGAATCGACACCCACCTAAAAGAGTTTTCGCTTCCAGCCGCCAGGTTCACGGCGATGAAGACGACCAAACCTCCCGTTTAAGGACCAAGCCATCGCGAATGGCAGAGCGCTTGGTCTATAGATGACTGAAAGCAGGGTGCTCGGGATTGCAGAGATTCTCAGGCCGATTTGCTGCAATTTTTACGGGATTATGTAGCTGAACCACTGTTTTCATTTTTAAAAAAGGTTTGGCTGATTAATTTTCCAAAACTTACAAGGACCATAAGTTGTAGTAAGCAGTGTTACTTTTAGCCCCGCTTTCTCTTAGGTCAGACGAAATTTTATTGCATTGGATGCTTTATGATGCTTTAATTTATGTATTTCAACTCGTTTTATGCTAGTAACGCACTTGCGATTTCAATCGCGCGGTTTTTTAGTCGCAAAAATAGAACAGATGAATTTAAATGAGAATAAAAAATAAAGTGATACCAACAAATCATGACGATTTAAAAGTCGCAATTTATTTAATTTTTCTTGCGATGCGACTGTCGTAAGCTTAAATGAAACAAATGTACTCAAATGGATATGCACACACTTGCGATTTAAATTACTACGACTTAAAAATCGTAGTCGCAAAGAGAAATGGCCATGCACGCACTTGCGATTTTTAATCCACGATTTCTTAGCCGCAATGAATAAGACAAATGGCGTTAAATGTGAATGCACGCACATGCGACTTAAAAAATCGTAGCCATTATAAAAATGAAACAAGTTCTATTTTTTACGACTTTTTAATCGCCTCGACAAAAAATCGCAAGTGTGGTCCTAGCCTAAAGCTTTTTTTGTTTCTAGATATAAAAGTAATGGTGAAATGTTATGAATTATCGGAGAAATATTCTCTATAAGGGAATTGAAGTCACTTTTATAAGATATCTTCTCTTCTATATATATTACAATCGGACTTACAACTATTTTGATCATAATCTTTTCGTAATGAAAAAACGTTCTACAACGTTGTAAGTTTTCACAAAGACGTTCAGCGATTTTTGAAAGATCTGTATTGTATGTAGAATGTCAAACCTTCGGGAAGTTCGATTTGACGTATGTGGTCGAAACAGGGATGTTAAATTCAAACTAAAACAATTTAAAAAAAAAATCAAAACCATAATTCTGCTATGTGCATTTTTCACTAAAACTACAGGTACGTAGTTTAATCAAAATTGTAAGAGTCGTTTTTGATAAAAAAAAACTATTGTATGGCAGCTGACAGATCTCGATGAGCTTAAACAAAAATAAGAATTTCGCCTCTAGGAATACTTATAAAAATGCTCTGTATCTAATTTAAGAAAATCGGTCAAACCGTTAAGGCTCAAGCTCGATAAACGAACAATGCACATACAAACGTACAGAGGAACAAACTTAGTGAAAAACGTGTATTCTCAAAACATAATCACAGGTATATATTGTAATATTTTTGCTAGGTTCTTTAAATAAAACTTATTACTCTTTTTAGTATTTCTTCTTTATTTACTCTGTCCAAAATAAAACAATAAATCTCAATTTATAATCAAGTCAAATACTTTATTCAAATTTAAATCACACTTGCTTAACACTTTCCACAATCCAATAAGCAAACCTTTTGCACACTTTCATAGTCAAAAATCAACTGTGTCGTGCTCACCGCGAGCACTCCCTTATATACTCAAGTTAGTTGTTCTCGAAGGTTCTTGTCTTGGAATGTTCTAGATGGTTGGAATAAGGGGAAATACATTTGACATTGGAAAAGAGCTTTTTGTTTCTTCCATAAAGTAGATATGTAACTTTCCAACAGATGGCGCTGTAGGAGTGTAAAGCTCTGTTCGCAACAATATTTACCCATTGCAAAGATTTTTCCACACATAACTTACATTATGTACTGACTACATGTCGAACTCGAAATCTGTATTGCGTACACAATATTATAAATTTATAATTAGTTAGTCAATAAGGAATTCTATGGACTCATATGTTAATATAATAATAATAATGCTATATTATTAACACATACATATATAATATAATATAATATAATATATAATATACAATATGTTAATACATATTGGCTTTAAAAATGCACTTAAGTGGCGACACTTATCATTTAGTACTTTTAAGTGCAAACTGAAACAAACGAATCCGAGAATCGAATCCTAGGAGTGCTTGTGAAGGGATAAAATAACAATACTCTGTGAAAACCTTTGAGTATATATAATATGGAGGGCTCGTTCCTATCCCTAATGCATTGTAGTACTTGAAGTTGTGATAGGGGTCGCTGTCTCACTTTCTGTAAGTTAAGGATACAGCCGTATCCTACGATTTGTGCTTACCTTCTCCTCGCATATAGTTCTCCGTCACATGTGATATGAAGCACTCGACAATAACTTTGTCTTACACAAATTTCAGTAACGCCCCCTATGATAGTCACGCATTTGGAATAGAAACGAGCCCTCCATATTATATATACTCAAAGGTGAAAACTGACATTTGACAGTTCCACAGATAGCGAACTGTCACCATTATCAATACCCGATACGGTTAATTAAAAACAAACATAAAACTTGTCTGAGTCAGTATACTCATGAATGGTGGGTTGCATTGGGGGCACATACTTTACATGTAACCAGAACACATCAGCTGATCTCAGTATAAAGAGTCTGGGAGCCAAATTCCATGCAAACGTCAGTATGTATGTATATAAATTTAACATAAGTCCCTTTGCTGAGAATGCAAAAAATGGGAATGCAAATTTTTTGGAAACAATCTACATATACTTTTATTTCGTTAAGTTGTTTCTTCTTTTTAGTTTTTGTTAAAAAAATATCAGCTTATGCAGATACTGACATTAAAAATATAAAAAAAGAGGAAGAAAAAAAAGTATAAATATCTTCAGATGGATCTCTGTGTCAGCTAAAACAACATGAATTCTCATTTGCATCGCTATTTTTAAGTGCATTCTACCATTCTTAAGGGTAAAGCTAGAAACTCCTTGTCATCGTGCGTTGGTACACTTAAACACACACAGCACATACTCTACTGGTGGTAGATTTTTATAGACGAATTTTGTATGCTCCTTATGCCGGAACCACACAAATATCGTCTCTAGTGTTGTAGAGTGCTGTGTCATGTCGGCGAATTTTTTTTTTCACTACACAAGCATGCTGCAAACTATCACTATTTGCATTTTTCCGCAAATTCTTTTCGAGGAACACTTTGTCGTTTATTTTTGCGACAAACCGCGATAAATCACAAATGGAACAGAAGCGATTTTGACACTACACTACACATACCACATTACAACACATCAAAAAAGCCAAGTATGGTTCTGCTTATATTTGATATATGTACATAGAAGCGATAGGGGCACTCCACTCTATAGCACATCACACCACACCAAACATGCATGGTTCCCCCTTTACACTTAAAACATCACTCTCACTTTATGTTGTAGTTTTTAAAACAAAATGAAATATTTTTTAGCAGACACCCCCTTAATCAAGAACTCAAGTCATAACAAATCCCTTAAGGCAACAAATTTTCTTCCGATACTATTTATAAGCTCCATACTTTTTCGGTCAGCCATCAGACGAATAGGGGGAATAACATGTAGCATACGAAAACATGCACGTGCCGTAACTATTCGGGACTGGTGGAAGTCTGATCATAGCCTCTCCGTGGCGGCCGCTAGAAACAAGCCTTTAAAAACGTTTGGCTAATATGATCAGGCTGGTTCCTCAGGTTGGCGACAGGTTAATTCCCTGTCCCGTAAAACTTAATGAATAACAAGACCGACAACAAGCCTCGGAAAGGGACTGATCACACGACGACAACCCACGCAAAGAAAAAGGAAAAACGATTTACGAATTTTCTTATGGAACGTACGATCGCTCTATAGAGCTCGAGCTCCTCAGCAGCTAGCCGATGCCCTGTCAAAATATAAAGCTGACATAACAGCTCTTCAAGAAATCAGATGGACAGGGAATGGTGCTCTACAGAAGAAAGAATATGACATATACTATAGCTGTCATACAAAACACCATGTGCTCGGGGTAGGCTTCCTAGTCAGCGAAAAAATGAAGTCTACCATCATCGGCTTTAACGCTATAAGCGAAAGGCTATGCACCCTTCGCGTGCGAGGCAAATTTACGAACATCAGCCTCATTAACGTTCACGGACCTACGGAGGAGTCCTCAGACGAAGAAAAAGAGATTTACTACGAACAAGTCGAGAGGGCCCTCAATGCCTGTCCAAGGTATGATGTTAAAATCATCCTTGGGGATTTGAACGCAAAAATAGGTCGGGAGCCGGTATTCAGGCATTACGCAGGCACCCATAGTTTGCATGAGAACACTAATGACAATGGACTTCGAGTCTTATAATTGGCAGCATCGAAAAACATGGTCGTTGCGAGTACCAGGTTCCCGCGTAAAGATATCTACAAAGCCACCTGGGTATCACCTGATGGAGTCACTCGTAACCAAATAGACCACGTGTTGATAGACTAATGACAATGGACTTCGAGTCTTAGAATTGGCATGCATCGAAAAACATGGTCGTTGCGAGTACCAGGTTCCCGCGTAAAGATATCTACAAAGCCACCTGGGTATCACCTGATGGAGTCACTCGTAACCAAATAGACCACGTGTTGATAGACCGTCGCCACTACTCGAACTTGATGACGGTACGAACGTACCGAGGTGCCAATATCGACTCGGATCACTATCTTGTTGGTATGGTTTTCCGAGGGCGGATTGCCTTGCGAAGACGCATTGCATCCGCCGATCAGGTTCGAATCAACACGGCTGCCCTGCGCAATGAAAACACCAGTAACACCTTTGGTAATGCGTTAGGACTCGCCCTAGAATCACTTGATTTAGGGAGAGTAAGTCCTGGAGCCAGTATGCTGGGCGTAAATGAGAAGTGGACACCAAGAATATTGTCATTAGTACTGCCAACTCTATCTTAGGCAGCAGTCGTAAAAATCGGAATGACTGGTTTGATGATGAATGCAAGCTAGCGACTGAACGTAAGAATGTTGCGTACCGAGCAATGCAACAATCTCATAGAACGCGGGCACGCGAAGAGGAATATAAAGAGCTCAGAAGAATAGAAAAACGGCTACACAGACAAAAAAAATCAGCCTGGGAGAAGAACCTAATCTGAAATAGAAAACAGCCGAGAGCGAGGTCCGCACCAGGCGCGGAAGTTCTACCAATCCGTCCGAAATATGACGCAGTACACACCACGCTGCACATACTGCAAGGACGGAGAGGGAAATCTGATCACCGATCCTGAAAGCATACTGGAACGATGGGAAGTGTACTTTAATGAATTGCTAAATGGTCAGCTCACTGCAGAAGTGGAGGCTCCACTACTTCAAGAAGAATACCCTATGTTGCCGCCACCAAGCATAGAAGAGGTTTAGAAGGCTATAGGCCGGCTTAAACAGAACAAAGCCCCGGGAGCCGATGGCATACCAGCCGAATTATTTCATCACGGCGGGTCAGCCTTACGTCAAGCAATTCATGATATTATAGTGCACGTATGGGAGCAGGAAGAAATGCCAGGAGACTGGCGAAAAGGCATAATATGCCCCATACATAAGAAGGGAGATGTCACAACGTGCAGAAATTAAAGAGGTAGCACGTTGTTGAGTACCGCCTATAAGATACTCTCCTCTATTCTACAAGACCGGATAACCCCATACGCTAAAACCGTCATCGGACAATATCAGTGTGGTTTCATTCCAGGCAAATCAACAACTGATCAGATCTTTACCCTTAGGCAGGCGATGGAAAAATGTCTAGAATTTAACATCCCAACATACCATCTGTTTATAGACTTTAAGGCCGCCTATGATAGCATAGCCAGGGTAGAACTTTACAAAGCCATGAGAGAATTCGGCATCCCAAATAAATTGAAACGACTATGTAGGTTGACCATGACCAACGTAACAAGCCAAGTAAAAATAGCCGGATTGCTATCCAGACCAATCAAAATCTTTAATGGACTCCGACAAGGGGACGGTTTGGCCTGCCTCCTCTTCAACCTGGCGTTGGAGAAAGCAATCCGTGACTCTGGCACGGCAACAAGAGGGACCATCGTCAACAGGTCCAGCCAGTTACTGGCTTACGCAGACGACATTGACATCATCGGAAGAACCGAACAAGCTGTACACGATTCCTTCATCCAGATCGAGCAGGAGGCACAAAATCTAGGGCTGCACATTAGTGAAGGTAAAACAAAGTACATGGTGGCGTCGAATGCGAGAGGAACAGTTGGTCAAACGATCAGGGTTGCGGAGCACGAATTTGAAGTGGTGCAATCCTTTAAATACCTTGGGTCAATATCAATAGTAGCAGCCCATAACAATATAGAAGAAGAAATACGCGGGCGGCTTCTCAAATCCAATAGAGCCTACTATAGTCTGTCAAAGCTCTTCAAATCCAGAAATCTCACCATAACTTCAAAACCGCTGCTGTACAGGACCATGGTCCTGCCAGTACTCACATATGGATCCGAGACTTGGGTGCTTAGCAAAAGGCACTCCGACCTCTTAGCTGCGTTCGAGAGAAAAGTCTTAAGGAGAATTGTTGGCCCCGTATGTGAGGAAGGACGATTCCGGAGACGGTACAATCATGAACTGTAAGCAATCTACCTTGAAGCAGATATCGTGACAAAAATTAAGCTCGGTAGACTCCGGTGGGCAGGGCACCTAGCTCGCATGAGCGAAGAGGAACCTGCTCGGAAAGTTCTTTGTGGTACATTCTATGG
The DNA here is from genome assembly GCA_911387755.1 of Chrysotoxum bicinctum. Taxonomy (NCBI): domain Eukaryota; kingdom Metazoa; phylum Arthropoda; class Insecta; order Diptera; family Syrphidae; genus Chrysotoxum; species Chrysotoxum bicinctum. Next base: position 172,141,215 of record OU426988.1, on the reverse strand, counting down.
TAGACGACAGCGTGGTAGACCATGCTTGCGCTGGAGAGATGGCGTAGACCAGGACGCCCGAAGCCTTGGGGTGCGCAACTGGATGGCGTCGGCTAGAGACCGGGATAGGTGGAGAGACCGAAACCCGGTTGTCGAGCCGATGATGATGATGATCTTCTATTTACAGTGTCAAAAGCTAAATCGATGAAAAATGCGAACAAATTAGTTTTTTTCTCTAAGAAACGCCTAGCAACACTTGTGAGAGTGAATATTCGGTCGATTGTTGAAAGATTAGCTCGGAATCCAGCCTGAAAGCAGCTTATTTTGTTGTTTCTTTCAACCCAACTCACAAGTCTAAAGTATAGAGAATTTGAGTGAATAGTTTTCGAAAAGAACTAAGAACAGAAATGCCTCTATAGTTTTCGCTGAGATTAGGGTCACCCATTTTAAAAACTGCAGAAATGGACGAAGAATAAAAACAATCTGGAAAATTTTCTTCATTAAACATTTTGTTAAAGAGCAGTAAAATATATCCCAAGAACTGTGAAGTAGCGTTTTTTTTATTTATCAGGTTTTAAAAAAATCGAGCATTTTCTAATTATTGAGTTTTCAAAAAAAAAAATTGAAAATTTGAATACACAATAATATTGAAACTGCTAGGGAGCCTTAACATAAAAAAAAATGATCAAAATCGGCGGTACCAAAACAAAAAAAATGGTTCCATGGTACCAAAAATAACCATTTTTTAGATAGGTAGACTGTGACTGCACGTTTTACATTCAGAGATTTGAAAGTTATTTTCTTACAACTGAGACATTATCTTTGATTTAGTGAAAAATTTTATAGGTACAAGTTTTATTTAAAGGAAAATATAAAAAAAAAATACTGTTTTAGAGTGAGAAAGAAAATAATAGATAAAATAAAAAAGGAATAATTTATATTTTATAAAAAAAACGAGGAATGCTTTCTATACACAAATAAATGGACTAAAATAAGCTAGAAATAAATAAAATAAATAGGGATAAATAAACAAATAAATAAATAATTAACGAATAAATAAATGACTAAATAAATATAGAAAAAAAAAGCAAATAAATAAATAATAATTAACAAAAACACATAAATAAATACATAAATATCACAGTAAATGAATAAATAAATAAATAAATGAGTAATTAAATAAATAAATAAATAATATTATTGAACGGCAACATGTGTTAGTAATAAATAAATACACGTATTAATAAATAACACTTAACTAATGAATATAATAAGTTAACATGAATGAATAAATAAATAAATAACAAGCAAACGAAATAAATTTACGTAAATATTAAGTTACTCCAGAAACGTAGAGCTGGCTTATCAGAGGATTTTCAGCCATATCACAGCTATTATTGAAATTAGTAGAAAGTTTCCAAATCCTGTCAGAAATCAACTCAACATCCGCTCCACTGTGCAGATCCAAGGTGGAATGATACCAAGGAAGGTTGGCCATCATTTTTAACACTTTATTTTGCAAAATTTGTAACCTTTTAATATGACTTTTAGCAGCATTCCCCCCATGATGGGCACCATTGATTGATTGGAAAGTAACTTTATATATTAAAATCTTATTATCATTTGTAAGTGAAGATTTTCTGTTTATAAATGGGTAAAGCATCTTAATAGGAATATTTATTTTCTTTATAGTATTATTAATGTGTTGACTAAAAGTTAGCTTGATGTCAAGATAAACTCCTAAATATTTCACTGACTGTTCCCATGCTATTACATTTTCATTGATTTTAAGCTGAGTGCTGGGAAGATAACAAGGTTTTCTTTTTCGCGAGAAAAAGATGGCTTGCATCTTTCCAGCATTCAGCTTGATTTTCCATTTGTTAAAATATTTTTCTAATATTTCAATTGCATTTTTTAAATTTATGTCAATGTTGAGACCTAACTCATGCGATGAAAATATTGCTGTATCATCAGCAAAAATAGCTGGGGAAGATTTGGAAAATCTTATGTATAGACGTTGTACAAGGTTGGACCAAGAACTGAACCTTGGGGAACACCAAAATCAAAACAAAAAATATTTGAAACAACACTAACAACATGGACCTGAAAACATCTAAATACAAGAAACTTTGAAGAATTTCACACAAATAAAGTGGGATTGTATCATTTTGTATACTCAAACAGAATCAAAAGCTTTTTCTATATCTATCAGTATCATTACTGTTGACTCTCCTTCAGCGCGATTTTGTTCTACGTGATTACAAATTCTTTTTATCTCATGAGATGTGTTGTGAAAACGCCTAAATCCGAATTCCTCATCAGGAAAAATATCGAAACAGTTTTTTAAATTTGTTCCGTTATTATTTGTTCATAGATTTTGCTAATGCTGCTAAGCGAACTAATAGGCCTATAACTTGCTGCTAGTTCTGGTGATTTTCCTGCTTTAAGTATGGGAACGACTTTTGCTTTTTTCCAGGCATCAGGAAAATACTGAAGCTTAAGGTTTCCATTAATTATAAATGTCAAAAATTTTACTCCAACACGTGGAAGATGTTTTAAATAAACATTTTTTATATGATCTAGCCCTCCTACTTTTCTGTTTTGAAGACTTTGAATTATACTTTTTATGCTTTCTTCCACGACGAATGCATTGAATGGTGTCAGTTCGATTGAGGAATCGAAAACTTGGATTGAATTTTTTAACAATTATTTTGAAAATTTTAGCATTACCTAGCTTTAACTAAATGAAATTTTTTGAACTTTTTTTTTTAAAAAATTGTAGGACAGTTAAATACCATTATTTTTGGTCTTAGAACAAAAAAAAAGACAAAAAAAAGTGTGGCGGTAAAAAAAATAAAAACCATATCTACCAAGTTTGAAGAAAATCGGCCGAGCCGTTTAGCCTGTAGTTGAACAGACAGACAGACAGAATTGTGATACCCACTTTTTTAGTCTTCGCTATCATCGTAATATCAAATTTGATCAAAATCTCGAGTTCGATTTTTTTACGAATGCATAACTTGCCTTATAGTACCTATAAGTCGGAAGTAAAAAGAGTGAATATACAATTGAGCTTAAGCGTTTTACTCATTTTTAATTATTGGTTATAAGTTTCATCACAACACGCCTGATGCAACTGCGAAAAAGAAAGCGTGCTAAAAAATTGCATTCTCAATAAAGCTCAAGTGAATACAAAACAACAACAGCAATGAATAATCCAACAGGACACATTAGCGAAGACGTCACACAAAAGCAATGATTAATTCTCTGAGCAACTTATTCTGTAGAGTTTGTTCATGCAAATTGATTCCCTTGCCATGAAATGGTTTATTTCTGAACAATCTCTAGTGTTTGCCGAAAATCAATTTCAATATCTTAACAATGCATCCAAAGCTCCCAGCAAGTTCGGAGTATTGAAACGCACCATAAGAACAGGATCCAATCTCTAGAGGATGTTTTCTTTTCCTAAATTCAACGTTCTGTGTATGTGATACCATTTCATTCTTCGATATGTTGAAGCTGTCGCCACCGCGCCGATCCGCCTTCTTAGTCTTCGTCCTCCTAACCTAACCTACCACCGCCGCCGCCGAGCCGGATCTGTCAGTTGGAATTTACAAATTGCAGTTCAAATAGCATGAGCGGATTGTACAAAAGATATGTGTCGCTGGGAGGAGGAGAGGCATGTCTTCGGGTGTGAACCGAGGGTGTCACCCACAGCAAAGCTCTTCACAACAACGTGAGAAGAGTTAGCTGGAAGAAGGATGTTCATGAGTTGAGAGTTATTTTGTTCCAATTCAATAACTAATGCCATGGCAAGCAGTGTCACTTGTTCGTTCCTGGTGTAAGAAGGAGTCGAACTCTAAGAATAGTGTTTGCACAGCTTTTCAATGTGATTTGTGTCTTCTGGCGGAAAATGATATCCTTTGGAAATGTTTTTCTTATTTTACGAATCACAAATCCTGAATGTTGGGAGATACACAAATTTGGAACTGTTATTGAATTCGAAATCATTCTCGGTTCAAAGAGTCACACTCTCGGACATGGGCATTTGGGCATGGACAAGGACAAAGAGCTAGTTGGTAGACGACACATTGATTAATGGATGGACATCGACGACAATTGAAAACGAAGAGGTTACTTAAATAATGGGAAGGGTATGCTTTTGATTCAAGTTGTGTTCCTGTTCGTTTTAAGAAGGTTCATTGAATCATTGTCTGAGCATTATTTACTTTTGTGCATCATGGGATAATTATTTAAAGTGTTTTTCGTTTTGTAACCACTTTTCTAATCTAAGCACGTTTCAGGTCTTTGATAGGAAAAAGCAAAATCATTATTATTTGATTTTGTTCATAAGTACAAGTATCTATTTATTTTTCCATTCCTAATAAACAAGTCAAATAAATATTTCAGATCACTTTTGTGAATAATATTTTAAAATTGATCAAGTATGGAAATGCTGTATTTAAATATAAAGTGTACACAAAACTTTACAAAGAAGGGTCCGCGTGCCACGTTATGCAAAATGACAAAATGAGGGAGGTGATTTGTTAATTTCAGTGAAGCAAAACGTTAGAAAAGTTGTAAGAACTGAGGAAGGTCAATGATTCTTGAGATAACCAGATGAGTCCCGAAACCAAAGGACACTCCCCTTACCCTTCCTACAATCTTCTCCTCACCGGTGCGGTGATCATCCTATCCAACCCTATTCTGGGGGTTTTTCCCTATCCAAGGTGTTTTCCGTTTCTCTTCATTGGTGCTGACCGTAAGGCGATGAAGCTGTTAATCTCTCCATCCTCCACGTCATCGTCAGTACGGCGTTCGCATATCACTCCCTTCTGAGCAAAGCGGCGTTTTTTTTAATTTAAATGTCTTCTAACACAAATGTAAGTCTGATTCTTTTTCAAATTCGGCAGGCATAGGCAGTTCGACTGAAAAGTCGTCTGCTGGACCTGCTACTAATACGGACAATAGACCCCTTAAATATTCAAAGTCGTCGTTTAGTGGAGAGAGAGTAGTGAAACATGGACCTTTCACTTCACTACTAAGAAGAGTAAGCCCCCGAAAATTGCGAAGCTCAATTTCATTGATGGAATGATCGTGAAGCATGGCCCCTTTAACACTAATTAGAGTGCATTTCTTGTGGTAGATCCCTGCGGGGTAGGCGTAAGCTTATAACCTCTGGAAGCTACTATAAGGACAAGCCTAATGCTAAGAGTAGACTGATGTGAGCTATGAGCTTCTTAACAAAGCACCAGACCAAGCTTTGTAAGTAAGTAAGGTCCAACAATCTCCCTGTCTGTTCATTAGCGGAGCTCTAAGCTCTACTCACTACGCTGCATTGGATATACTTTACTCTACATGCACTACTGGGACGCCATACTTATGTTACACTTGGACTCAACAAAAAGGAAACAACCGTAGCGTGCTTGCCTGGACATCGAAAAAGCTTTTCACAGCGTTTAGATAAAAGGATTACTATACAAACTCTCGGAACATGGACTTCCTAATCACTTGGTATAGGAATAATGACAAATATCCTAACCCATAGAATTTGTATGTACAGGTGGCAAAACACATATCATCAACGAAGGGAATCAACGCTGAAGTCCCTCAAGGATCAAAACTTTGACCGCTGCTTTTTAAAATGTACACTGCTGATCATCCAGCTAACATACCAGGTACAAAGACGAAGCTTTATTCAGACGACTCAATCACATACGCCACTACTTTTTCGACAGAAATTTCTGTCAGGAGAGTGCAAGAAAACATTAAAAACCTATTCATCTGCTTCCGAACATCAGTGACTGCCATTAGAAGACGAGCGTTTGCAACACGCTGTGATGCGATCAAACTTAAGTTTCCACATAACACTGAAGTACTTGGAAATCAATTTTTCCAACATTTGGTCACTTGGTCCATCCGATACTCAGGAGGCGTAATGGACTTAGTAAGAACACCAACGTGCTTGTGTCGACCCGTTCGATCTTATCTTCAATTGCAGTCGACTACACTATAACCCACTGACTAAGAAATATATATAAAGTAAAACCCGCTTAAGAGAAAAACCCGCTTACCTGAAACACTTTTTTCATCCCCAAGTATTTGCCGACACTCCGCTTAAGTGAAACTCGCTTAAGCGAAAAACCCGGATAACTGAAACATATTTTCAGTTAATTTTTAATAAATAGTTTTCATTTAAAAAAACCCTCTTAAGTGAAAAAAAAAATTGAATCGAACAGAACAAAAATTTGCTAGTTTTCGTTTTTCAATAAATTATTTTTGTGTTATTTAATCGTTGTTTTATTTAACTTCTTTCAAGGCAAGTCCAAAAGATAAGAACAATATTGTTTCTAGCATTTAATCTCCGCTTAATGGAATTTTTAAATCCGCTTAAGTGAATTTTTTTTTCACTAATCCGAACTCCGCTTAAGTGAAATTATTTTTCACTTAAGCGAGGTTCGTTTAAGTGAAAAACCCGCTTAAGTGAAAGAAAGACTGTGACATTTTGCCGTTTACTGGACCTAGAAGATCATACCAACTTAGAAGTGCAACAACTCGGTGAGGTTGTCTCTTTTTGGAATTGTTGGTCTTATTTTATGGATGATGCAGTCGAATCAATGGCCCTAAGTAATAGACATTCATAGAATCGGTTTTAAAGTCACTTTTTGTTAGATGTAGAAAAGTTGCTTTTAAAATTTCGTAGTAACAGATCAAATTTAGCAACGGTCTTATTTATACCAATAATTGTGACTCATTTTTATAATTTCGTTATTGTGAACTGATACACAAACAGATTTCTATTAACCAGATTCGTAAAGTTCAATTGTGATTCTATCATTTTAAATTTAACTTAGTTACAGGAAAGCCGCTTTTAAGTATTTATACTTGAAATTTGTTTTATTTCTACGAATGTTTGGTTAAAATCGAACTTAGGCTAGATTCGGATCTATTACTCAGGGCCAATGACTCCAACATCCGCCTTACTAATTTTTTTTAAATATAACCAAACACTTAGAGTTTGATGGGTTTAAGGCCAGTCCATTAGTCTTAGCCCAAAGTGCTAGTTTTTCGAGGTCCTCATTGACGCGGCAAACACCATCTTCAATGAGACTTAGACCGCAGCCGAGGCACATTTGTACTACATCGTCAGCATACATATGTAACGAGCAGTTATCAATGAAGGAGGGAATATCATTGAGGTAAAGCATTTAGCATTTTTGAGCATGGGTAGGACTTTCACTGATTTCCTTGTTGTAAGCATGTAGTTGAAAATATGCGTGATACACGTCAGAACAATTGGAAATATTATCTTTAAAAAAGAATGGTGTATGTTATTTCATGGAGACTAATAGCATTTGACCTTACTGAAAGTATACTTTCAGCAACTTCAACAATGCTAACACCTGTGAACCCAAAACTAGAGAAACTAAAATTATTTGAAGAGAAATTAACTGGAATCGCAGGGTTAGAAGGATTAGGTACTGAAGGGGTGGAGACAAACTTCCTATTTAATGAATTTCCGTCAACATTTTCAATATAATTATGTTTGGCCTTACCAAGGCCAAGTTACAAGCTACGCAAAGTTATTCCACAACTGTCGACTAATAAAGGAAGTATTGATTTTGCCAGAGAACAATCGAGCCTTAGCTGACGAAAACGTTTCCACGAGTTGTAGGATCGATCTCGCTGCGGTATTAAGATGCGTATTTCTTTATTTCTTGGGTAAACCAATTAGGATTATTCGTCTTATTTTGCTTGATTTTTACTAAAACATGTCTGTTAAACAGCTGAGCAACATTATCATTAGAAAACCCTATAACTGCTCAGTAGATGAGGACAAGTTGAATAAATTATCCCAAGCTATATATTTCTAGCATCTGCGTTCAAGTCGGGGGTAATCAATGTTTTTGAAATCGCGATAGCTGTTAGTACAAAATTGTAACATATACATATGTACAAAAATTAGGTCGTGTTTGGATTGGAGAAGCCGGGTGTATAAAGCTAAATGCAAGAAGCGTCGGTTCTCCACCTAAATATTGGGTGGGAGTAATTGTATTAACGGATGAAAGGTCAAGTATGCTCATCTGATCCGAAAAGATATTTTCACGTAAAAGATTACTATTAAAATCACCACATAATATAATGTTTGAGCAATTCAACGATATGTCCTCCAAGAGTTCATAAAGGGGGCTAGATTTATGTTTTTATTGGGCCTGTATATTTCATCTATATGAGCAATTTATTTCCTTTTATACGGTTTCCAGTGGTTGTCAAAAGCGGCTTATCAAGCAGTGTTTCCACTGGCTTGCACTGCTTTTAATCGATTTAATATTTAATTCTACTTTTACTTCAATCCGGGACCCCTTATCACTGGTGGAAGTCTTTTGAATAGGATGTTACAGTTCTTGCTGGAATATCAGCTCTACTCTTCGGCTTCGGTATGACGGTCAAAAAGCTATTAACCTTAATTAAAATTGTCGATTTTCTCTAATTTAAAAATGGTTACAAGTGAATGTTAACTATATAATAATATAATGCAATTTTCATAAATTTGCCCGCATAATTTCATCATCCGTCATTACCCTACTCTTGCTATGAAATCGTGAGTGCATCCATTCATGTCATTTAATGGGGTATTTACGGGTCGAAGGGAAATTATTTCCATCATCAACTATGTATTTTTAAAATCAAGCAAACGGTCTCAGCATATAACATTGAGTCGGTTAATTTTCACCACTGTCATGTATTTGAATTCACCATCGTTGTGAATTGGTTATTTCCTTTGTGTGTTTTTCTCTTGGCTCGTACTGCTTGTCAATCCTTCTTCAAGCCGAATTAACCACGTCAGTAAGCAATGTTCTTTTGATTACAATGTATATGCATTTCCCTTATTAATCGTTCGAAGCTAGCATTTGTTATCGTTTTTCGGCAACGTTATGTGTATTTAGATCTAATGCACAGCAGAAGTGCAAGCCCTGCTCATAGTCTTATAACTACCCTGTTATTAATAGATGATCCTAGGAGCTGGGCTCTTTCGACGTAGACACCTGGGGTTATCATGGGACTAGTCGGTAGTCCTAATCATACGTACGCATTCATAATTCATAATTTGTTCCGCAAAGAATTTGTGTCGGACGAAATCGGAAAAAAAATAGCATTAAGCTGTCATTAATTTCACAAATAAAGCACTTGATCGCACTTCAACGCAGTTCGCCGGGTGCGTTAAAATAATGTCGGAGAAAAATTCCGAACAGCTGTTCAGAAGAATACCTCGAAGCAAAAATCCTCCGAATCGTACGAAATCGGAGAATTTTCCGCTCCGAACGGATACCTCGCTAGGGCCGATTAGTTAAGATGTACGTATCAGCTGTCTGAAATAATGACAATGTTATGGGTTCCGTAGTTTCCTTGGATATATCGATCATCACATTACACCATGCAATCTAGCATGGTGTAATGTGCAGACTATCCCATGGATTTGGAAGATTCATTTAGACGTTTATCCATCCTCAATGACATTTGCGAGTTCACTACTTCATCTACCCACTATTTTTTTTACTTATCTCCATAATCTCTTGAAATGTCAAGCAGGCCAATCGCATGATGCCTAAATTTAAGGAACACTCTTGAAGCCCCTATAGTATATTTCGCCTTTAAATTTGTGTAGATGTAAGACATCGGCAAAATAGACATAACATACTCGAAGTTCACTAAAATAATGACCTCCCTGTGCTGCGTAATGAACAAGTCGAACCGGATTACCAAAATATTCTCAACTTTATTAAAGTGACAAAGTGCTTTATTCTCAAAAACAAAGGTAACTTTAAAATACGTGTTGGCACACTTATCATAACAGTCTGATACACCCGAAAACAGGATACTACACAAAAGCATGCATTGCGAACATAACATGTGAAGCCATATGCAAACCTTTTTCAATGGATAACAAAATTTTCGTATGACAGCTTCTTCGGTTCCATTAACGCCACATTGAGGAAATTTCTATCAAATTGAATTTAATGGAAGAAATCTGTTTTGACATTATTTGAAGTGAGCAAGGAATATGACGCAAATAGAAATAGTGAATCTGCAACCTACACTTGGGAGATATTCATATTCATATTCATATATATTTATTTGATAGCTTACATAGTAAGATACAATATCTTTTAAATTTATGAAGCTTAGTTTGTTGATTTTTAAAAGCAAAGTTACTAAACAGAATTGTAATTGATTGAGCAAAAAATTTACATTATTATGAGGAAAATAACAAATATTCAGAAATAAAAAAATTTTAGAAGATTAGAGAGAAAAAAGATAAATCTAATCAAAAAATCATCAAAGTGTCTGAAAGTAACGCCTGAGTCTAATCTGGAACTGAGCTGCGCAGTGAATCATTCTTATGGTTTGGGGAAGTGAATTCCATAGTCTTATAACATTAGGGAAAAACTGACGTTCGGATATTAAGTATTTAGAACGCACAGGAATCAAGTCCAGTGATCTTGCAGAGATAGGAAAACGAATGTTATTGTATAAATAAATCGGTTCACGAGCTTGCAATATGTTGTGGAATAAAATAATTGCTCTATATTTAAAAAGGTTTTCAAGAGTAAGTCCATGTAGCGATAGGGCAAATGAGGAAATGTGATCATATCTTTTTAAGCCGAATACGTAGCGTGCTATACTATTGTAAGCAACATTAAGTCGCCTTCGATCTTCGTGGTCACAGTTGGAAAAAATCTCACAGCCGAACATTAAAATGGGTATAAGCAACGTTTTTGCAAGTATTTTTCTGGCCTTGAGTGGTGTTAAGTGGTGAGTAGGCCATATTGTTCGAAGTCCACCGTAAATTTTACCCAAAGTCAGGCTTATGTGACTTTTCCAGGTAAGTGTGTTATTAAAGGTTATACCAAGATTCCTAGCAGATGTGACAAATCCAATCACATTGTCATTAAGTAACACTTTGGGAAGATTTGAGGTATCAATTGCTTTTCTGGAGATGATAAGGCATTGTGACTTCTTGGCATTCAAACAGAGGGCATTTCTTCGCGACCATGCAAGAATTTTTTTAAGGTCGTCGTTAACCTCATTAATCCCGTTTGTAATATTACGCAAAAGACATCTGTGTTGCATCTGGACATCGTCTGCATACATATCTACAGAAGAATTTAAAGGGCTGAGGGGAAGATCGTTTATGTAGAGACAGAATAATAATGGTCCCAAAATTGATCCTTGGGGAACACCTCTGGTCACGGGAAGAAACGAAGATATAATGTTATCTTTAACAACTGCCTGACACCTTCCACTGAGATATGAACGAATAAGTTTAGAAGCCGCAGTGGAAAAATTGAATTGGTTAATAAGCTTAGAGCAAAGTATACGGTGATCAACTGTATCAAATGCTTTTGAAAAGTCTAAAAGAGTAAGGATTGTAGCTTTATCATCTTCTAGTGATTTACGGATATCTTCAGATATTTTAATTAAAGCAGTAGTGCAGCTGTGTTTTGGTCGAAAACCAGACTGACTGTTGTTTAAAGACTTATTTATACTGAGAAATTCTCGTATCTGAGCGTTCATAATTTTTTCAAGTGCCTTGGAAAAGAATGACAAAATTGCAATCGGTCTGAAATCATTCGCATCTTTATTTTTTGGCACTGGAATAATTTTTGCCTTTTTCCATTCCATTGGGAAAACACCTGTCATTAGAATTCTGTTGAAGACGTGAGTGAGAGCTTTTAAAATATATGGAAGTATTGCCTTAATAAATGTAGGATGCATTTCATCAAATCCGATTGATTTGGACTTAATAGCCATACTACTTTTTAGTACATCAGCTTCATCTACAGCTGTAAAATAAAAACCTAAGGTTGTATCAGCGCATGAATCTTCGGGAAATAAACCGTCACAAATATCTGTGTTCCTATTTGAAACTGTGGATGATAGGGAAACAAAACTTCTATTTAACTCATTGCAGTCAGTGTTTGTTGGGCTAGCGTGTTTTTTATTACCTATACCAAGTTCCTTAATATTCCTCCATAGCGTTTTTGTACCCAGAGAAGGATCTAATCTTGGAGCGACAAATCTTCTCTTAGCTTCGCGTATTTCATATGTCACTCTGTTTCGTAGGATCTTATAATCGCTCATTAGACTATCGATCTTGAACAGTTTCCATCTGTTATAGGCTGTATCCCGACGACACATAAGCTTCAGAATGTCTTTATTAAACCACGTAGAGTTATTTTTCTTTACTATTTTATCTTTGAGAGGAACGAAATCATTAAAAAGTTTTAATATATTGCTTTGTAAAAATGATATTTGGTCATCAACTGAGAGCATACCATATACTCGAAACCATTCAATATTTTGTAGCTCAGATTCTAGAACAGATCTGTTAACATTTTCAAAATCTCTAAAACTATATTTAGTTTGAGAACTATCAGGTAAAATATCAAAAGTGAGGTAAATTAAATCATGCAGGGAGAAAATTGAAGCGGAAAGTTGATCAAAGTTAAGAACCTTTTCTGGATGACTAACGAAAAATAAATCCAGTAGCGTACTTGTTCTTTTTGTAAAGTGGGTTGGTATCGAGGTATTTACTGGGAGAAGGTCGAAAGTTTTCATACAATCTACAAGACTAGACTCTCTTAGGACATCACTATTAAAATCACCCACTAGAATAACGAACGAAGCAACAAATGACAATTCATCTAAAACTGAAGTAAGTGGTAAAAAGTCTATGTTCTTATGAGGACGATACACCGTCCCTATAAGAATTTTCTGCGATGCACATTTAATCTCCACAAACAGATAGTCAATAGGACAGCCAAGTGGTGACCTTCGTATAAATTTACATCTAATTTCCTTGCGAATATAAATGGCCACACCTCCTCCAACTCGCCCTACTCTATCAGCTCTAAAAAGATTAAATCCATTAACAGAATAAAGAGAATCAGTCATGTCTTCGCAAAACCATGTTTCCGAAATACATATGACATCCACCTTAGAGTTTTCAAATATGTACCGGAACTCATCTAACTTATGATATAGACTCTGTGAATTTATATGACATACTTGCAGTCCCCGAAACCGATTTGCAAAAACATGTAACATTGAACGCGTTGTATTACTACTTTCAGAGACTATGGAATTATACTCATTAAAATCAATCATCATCAAAGAAAAATCTCATTCAATGAGATAACCCTCAACCAAAGAACCCCCGTGCAGCACAACCAATTCGAAGTATTATTATTGACCCATACGAACTCAAAAGACACTATAATGATGATGAACAAATTTAATTTAAATTTTAGAAAAAAAGCAAAAATAATAAAGAAGGAATGAAAAATAATAAGAAAAAAGGTATACAAAATATTTGACTCGAAATGGAATTTGGTTTAACTTTTCGCAATGACAACGACTATGACGATGACGACACGGGTATGCGGAAACGCTTTCGCTTAACTACCTCGACATAACTGTAATTGTTCCTTCCTTGCGCCAGGGATTACCAATTAGTTGGTGGTAAATCCTGCATACTGCATCTGGCAAGAGGATAGTTCTTCTCTTCGCTCAGGCGTCGCTCGCCGTACGTTGGATGGTAGTGTCGTCACCTCAACAAGTGCGACTTAAATCATCTGGTTACCCTATTAGTAGTGGGTTCACGAACTCCCGTGCACTTGTACAGTGCCAGTGTTCTGCACGTTGCATCTAAACACACAGCAGCTTGCACTCTCCGGATACACATCCTGAAGTGTCAGGGGATTTAAATTGGATGTTGGTGAACATCCTTTCAATGATTATACACCCATTTTGTCTATGGGGATTTTGTATATTCATTTCTTAGTACAAAAAGAATTTTCGTAAAGTAATGGCTTTCAATGGGAAGATTTCCGAGTTTTTTTTGTTTTGTTTGGTGTTTCTTTAGAATTCTAAAGGAGATTTTATCAACATTTTAATGAGGTATGGTAATTAAAACACAAAAACAAATGAAAGAAAGTATCTAATTCTTTTCAGGTGTTTGCTGCAAAAGGATTAGAAATCGTAAGAAAACGAAAGGAATTCAAAAAGATGTACTTTCTAAAGTGTTTTTTTTTAATGATGGAAGCCGATTAGTTAAATTAAAGTCGGGTGACTGGGTTTTACTTTGAATATCTATGTCGAGATAACTTTTAATTTGGGGTTTTTAGAATGAAAACCTTTAGATGTGTTGGATTTACACCTTTGAGTGAGGCGGGCCAAACCGCCTTTTTGTATAATTAGCGCTCACTAAAGGAGGTTTCACTTAGAAAATGAAAATCGAAATATCAGATCAAAGGAAAGGAAGAGTGGGAATTTAAAGATTATACCGATACGCATTAGTTTTGAAGTTCTGAACAGTACCATGGAATGGAAAGTTAGCACCAAGTATTTCAATCTCGATTCGAAGTAATCGAACCACAGAGAAGAAGAAACAAGTGGGTCTCGCATTGTTGTCTGTGTGTCTGTCAGTTTGACTACAAAGTCTCATTACACTCCGATCTTTACAGAGTTGTTAAATGTGGTATACAAGGAGTTTAACGGTGCGAAAACTCACTCCGGTCGTTGAAGCAAAATATACCGCCATTGTCCTCAATAGAGCTGAGTCAATGGATCGATTCGATTTTTTTGATCCGATCATCGAAAAGTATTGATGATCGAATTCAATCATTTTAATCGATCTCAAGCTCAATCATTTAGATGATTCTCGATTCTGGATTCTCGATTTTCTATTTCAATCTCAATCATTTCAATGCGTCTCGATTTTCGATATCAGTTAACTCGATGAACCATGGTTTACTCGATTCCATTTGTTCTGATTCAATCAATGTGGATTATGAATGCCAAACGGACGCTGGACTGGAATTTCTGGGTTGAACTCGGCATTGAAGAACATGATTGATCGAGTTGGTTGTTGATGTTGTAGGCCACAAAAACAATTGTTGGGTTGAACTGATGTTATTTGATGTATCAGGATCCGGTATTTTTAATGTGGATTTTTGGACGTTTCTAAATCCATCGATATCGTAGCCATCCTTTGATGGAATTTGACAGTTTATTATTTATTACAAAGTGTTTTTCGTACCAAATGTCAGTCGAAAGCCGTAAAATTGCTCTTTTCCGGAGCAACAAATAAAATCTCTTTTTCTTGAATTTTTTGAAACTTTTCAATCCATGTACAAAGTAGCCATCATTCGATGTTATTTGGCAATTTATGGCTTGCAATAATAGAGTATTTTGTGAGAACTATCAAGCCACAAGTAAATCTTATCATCGAAATAAAAATATAACAAGAGGACCTCCTTTTGGGAAGGAAAGTCACTTGTTTGCTACGGTCGAAGCTGACGAGCTAGATTTTAGTTTACAAGTCATCTGAAATTGTCCAGCTATTTCGTTCCATCAGTTTGGTTCGAAGAATAAAACGTCCTAATTGCCACCAGGGGCTTTGGTACCTGCTGATCTGTCGGTGCTTATACATTGGCCGTGCCTACCAGAGGCCTAAAACCTGCTGATCTAGTGCCTACCAGGGGCCTAAGACCTGCCGATCTAGTACCTACCAAGGGCCTAAAACCTGCCGATCTAGTACCTACCAGGGGCCTAAAACCTGCCGATCTAGTGCCTACCAGGGGCCTAAGACCTGCCGATCTAGTACCTACCAGGGGCCTAAAACCTGCCGATCTAGTGCCTACCAGGGGCCCCAAAACCTGCCGATCTAGTGCCTACCAGGGGCCCAAAACCTGCCGATCTAGTGCCTACCAGGGGCCTAAAACCTGCCGATCAAGTGCCTTCCAGGGGCCCAAAACCTGCCGATCTAGTGCCTACCAGGGGCCTAAGACCTGCCGATCTAGTGCCTACCAGGGGCCTAAAACCTGCCGATCAAGTGCCTACCAGAGGCCTTAAACCTGCTGATCTTGTAAACGCCAAGAGCGTGGTCCGTATTTATAAAAGAATAACCATATACCGAATGCCAGTTAACGAAGGAACCAGATGCCAGAATAAAGCTTTCTAAAGGAAACCAGCAGGACCCCGATACAAGCAGAATAACCGATGTTCACCAGATACACGAGGCAGGGTGTAATTAATTGAAGTCAAGAATATTTAAGTTGTTATATGAATTTAAGATTTGTTTTTAATAAAGATTTTGTATAAGGTTTTAAAGACCTTCCTACTGAAGTTTCGTGTTTTTCTTCAGAGCGACCCTGGAAATCCGGCGAGCAAAACCTCGGCTGGAAAGCAAAAAGCACATCACAACTATCATGGAATCATTCTTATCTCTTGAACACCGTTGGAATGTTTTATCACTTCTTTGGCAAGCAATATTCAGTCGAAGTAGCCAGTTTCATTCATACCATTCTTTTCCCCTCAGTCAGTTCACCCATGATTCCTTTTTCGCTAGGAATGTTGATCATGTTCCGCTTGATTCTTATTTTGGACGCACCGTCAAATACAGATATTCGTTTTTTAGTCGCTAAACACGAATATGGAATAATTTACCCGTGCCGGGTTTCTCATGCCATTTAATTTTTCAAGCATTCATTGTTTATCGAAATCCCACCTCCCCCCCCCCTTTTTATTTTCCCCATCACTAATGCTATGTTTACTTATGTAGAACATTTTTATTAGTGTTCGAGTTTAGACCCAAGTCCCGATACAAAATTCGCCAAGTTGAAGTCTGTAGAAAACCAAGTTTTTGTGCACGGCGAGGAATCCACTGTCTCGGGTACTGATGTACCCTTTGTTAGACCGCGGTGATGTTCCCGATCCTGCTGCCTGTGATGGGCGATCTTGCCATATTTTATCATTTGGACGTCCTTTTCAGTCCCGTTGCTTGTCATGGTGATTTGGGATCAGTAACTGAATAATAATAAACAATAGATTTGACAGATGTCAAAAAACAACATGGCCGCCGTAAACCACTAAAATCTACTTCGCAAATTTTCATAAAGGGTTTTCACACGATTTGCAAAAACTGTCCTAAAAGTTGAAAATGTATTTGTAAATAACTGGCTTCTGCATCGCCAGGTCTAAGGCTTTTGCTCGAAATTGCTTTTAGTGTGGAAATTTGATCATTTGATTGGTTATTTAAGAACGTCCAATTGGATTTCATGTAACAAATCCAACATAGCACAATTTAATAGGTCTCGCAAAAATTCTGGAAGCTCACTGATTAGGTTTTTCCACTCGACATCTTCCTTTGCGTCCTTGGACGAATTTGATTTCTGACATTAGAATACATTCATCACTGGATCATCGACGCTTTCAGCAGACATATAAAATTAAAAAAAATGTTTCCAGAAAGCAAAATCAGTGAATAGCGTAGCACTTCATTTCATCATCATCGGCTCGACAACCGGGTTCCGGTACTGGCCTCTCAACAAGTCTCTCCACCCAGCCGACGCCATCCAGTTGCGCACCCCAAGGCTTCGGGCGTCCTGGTCTACGCCATCTCTCCGGCGATAGCATGGTCTACCACGCTGTCGTCTACCATAGAATGTACCACAAAGAACTTTCCGAGCAGGTTCCTCTTCGCTCATGCGAGCTAGGTGCCCTGCCCACCGGAGTCTACCGAGCTTAATTTTTGTCACGATATCTGCTTCAAGGTAGATTGCGTACAGTTCATGATTGTACCGTCTCCAGAATCGTCCTTCCTCACATATGAGGCCAACAATTCTCCTTAAGACTTTTCTCTCGAACGCAGCTAAGAGGTCGGAGTGCCTTTTGCTAAGCACCCAAGTCTCGGATCCATATGTGAGTACTGGCAGGACCATGGTCCTGTAGAGCAGCAGTTTTGAAGTTATGGTAAGATTTCTGGATTTGAAGAGCTTTGACAGACTATAGTAGGCTCTGTTGGATTTGAGAAGCCGCCCGCGTATTTCTTCTTGTATATTGTTATCGGCTGCTACTATTGACCCAAGGTATTTAAAGGATTGCACCACTTCAAATTCGTGCTCCGCAACCTTGATTGTTTGACCAACTGTTTCTCTCGCATTCGACGCCACCATGTACTTTGTTTTATTTTCACTAATGTGCAGCCCCATATTTTGTGCCGCCTGCTCGATCTGGATGAAGGAATCGTGTACAGCTTGTTCGGTTCTTCCGATGATGTCGATGTCGTCTGCGTAAGCCAGTAACTGGCTGGACCTGTTGACGATGGTCCCTCTTGTTGCCGTGCCAGAGTCACGGATTGCTTTCTCCAACGCCAGGTTGAAGAGGAGGCAGGCCAACCCGTCCCATTGTCGGAGTCCATTAAAGATGTTGATTGGTCTGGATAGCAAACCGGCTATTTTTACTTGGCTTGTTACGTTGGTCATGGTCAACCTACATAGTCGTGTCAATTTATTTGGGATGCCGAATTCTCTCATGGCTTTGTAAAGTTCTACCCTGGCTATGCTATCATAGGCGGCCTTAAAGTCTATAAACAGATGGTATGTTGGGATGTTAAATTCTAGACATTTTTCCATCGCCTGCCTAAGGGTAAAGATCTGATCAGTTGTTGATTTGCCTGGAATGAAACCACACTGATATTGTCCGATGACGGTTTTAGCGTATGGGGTTATCCGGTCTTGTAGGATAGAGGAGAGTATCTTATAGGCGGTACTCAACAACGTGATACCTCTATAATTGCTGCACATTGTGACATCTCCCTTCTTATGTATGGGGCATATTAAACCTTTTCGCCAGTCTTCTGGCATTTCTTCTTGCTCCCATACCTGTACTATAATATCATGAATTGCTTGACGTAAGGCTGGCCCGCCGTGTTGAAATAATTCGGCTGGTATGCCATCGGCTCCCGGGGCACTTCATTTACCTTTGCAAAAAAATCACCTGGCTAAAGAATTGCCATGACACAGAGAATGGCTCTGTCCCTAACCCCGACTTTTTCGTGCGTATATCTGCCAACTTAAATGTCACTCGCAAACAGCTTTGGATGTTTATTTCAAAGCCAAGATCACCCACCTCCCCAAGCCTGGGGCACAGGAATCCCAGAGTCTGGAGCGCTTCTCGACCACAGCAATTAATTTGTTGATTTTTCTGGTTTCGTATTTAGATTTTCTTCTGTTGCTTGACTTCGGTTCAAGAATTTCATCTCCTCGAGATCACGGGATATTGTCTCAGGCTCATTATCGCTCATTGTATATGCACACAATTATTTCTATCTTTACTTACGACTTATAGGTATACTATAAGGCAAGTTATGCATTCGGGAAAAAAATCGAACTCGAGATTTTGATCAAAGTTGACATTACAATGATAGCGAAGACTAAAAAAGTGGCTCTCACAATTCTGTCGGTCTGTCTGTCTGTTCGACTACAGCCTTAACGGCTCGGACGATTTTCTTTAAACTTGGTGGATATCACTTTAAATTCTCCTTCCCACAAGTTTTTTTTCTTTTTTTTTTAAGACCAAACATAACGATTTTTTTTTCGAAAATTTATAAATACTTTTTTTTCTCAAAAACTGTTCGACAGATTTAAGAAACAGAAATACAAAAAATTTCATTTAGTTAAAGCTAGATAATAATGGTTGAAAAAAAACCGGAGAAATGGTTACTGAGGCGAGGCTACCCCCCATCGAACCTTTTTTTTATTTTTGATTTTCTCTAAAACGGTACGATCGATTTTGATAAATTTTTTTTATGCTAAGGGCACCCAGCAATTTGACAAGATTTGTGTATTCAAATTTTCAATTTTTTTTTTTTTTTTTGATTTTTAAAAAAAGTTTCAAATTTTTTTTTCAAAACTCAATATTTCGAAAACCCCATGCTCGATTTTTTTTTAAACTTGATAAATAAAAGTTTCTCAATATAATCTACAAGATATGAGAAAAAAAATTTATTTTACTTAAAAATAAAGGTACCCACCATCAGTGGCGGCTGGTGGGTTGTTGAACAGGTGGTGCACTTTACTTGCTCACTAAGTAGGTATTAAGATTAAAAATCGCAAAAAAACAACAATTTACATGTATATGTTGATTTTTTATTATTTCGTATAATTGCTCGAAGAATTTCGACCATGTATAAATTTGACACACTTATTACATTTAGCAAGGAATCATGTTTTTTATTTTTTCACTTAAATGTGTCAAATCGTGGATTCAGGTTTCTGTCTAAATCGATTCTCCGCCAAAAATATTGCATGTAAAATTTAAAAAGGGCCTTGGCGATCCGGCTAATTTTATATTAACTTTATTTTAAAAAGATTTATTACTGTCTTTAATATACCTAATCACTGTTCATTTTATCCCACACCACACACTGTACACATTACAGAATCGAACCAAAACCAAAATAAAAAACAATTACTAACCTAACTCCTACAAACCAACTCTATTTAACCAGTCACGGATAGAGCGAAACAATATTACATATTCGCAGGCGCGCAGCGTATTTTAGTCAAACATCGGTTCTCGTGCGCTGCACGAGAGCAGTCTAATTTCTCGATACAACTCAATGAAATATCTTTTGTCTCACGCGTCAGGGATATTAGCTTGTAACTCATACAAGTTATATTAGCAGTCCTCGTGCGCTCGCCGAAGCGCACGAGAATTTTTACTTGTAGGGAAAGTATGTCTTTAGTAAAGCAAAGTGCTTACATTGTTTCGTCATAATTGGAAATTTTACTTGTTTATGTTCTAGTATGTTTAAAAAATAAATATTTACATGGTAATCTAAAAATAAAGATGCAGTAATATTTTGTAATTTTTAAATCTTATGAATTGGTGGTTCAGCGCACGAGCGCACTTAAGGTACAGCCGCCACTGCCCACCATACAAATGTTAAAAAATGGTTTTCAAAAATAGTATTTTTCTCGAAAACGGCGCGCGCCTAGAATTTTAATAACATTTTGTTCTTTCAATTAATTTGTATGATCTTTAATTAAATAAAAAAAATTGAAATTAAGGTATTACACCTTGTACCTACCATAGAACCATTTTGTCTAATTTTGAATTTTTCACTATCGACATAATGGATTTTAATGAATTTTTTCTAGAGATGCTTCTAAAAAGTTTAGAAAACATTCTATTTCAAAACTTAAGAACGAATATTTTTTGAATTTTTGGAAAAAAATAGTCTTTCCGACTGTGTTCAAGAGATGGGAATTATTCCATGATAGTTATGTTTCTATCAGTTTTAATGCTCTATTCTGGATTCTATCTAATAAATGAAGAGAGGATTGGGCTGCACCTGCCCAAAGATGTAAGTTATACTCGAGTATTGGACGTATAAACGTATACCTGACGGTAGAGTCGTTGGCAAATCAATGAAGTGGATTAGAAGTTTCGGACAAGAGATCATTTATAAGAATGAGGAAGAGAGTCGGGGACAAAACGGAACCTTGTGGAACACCAGCATTTATTTTGTGAATATCAGACTTTAAGCCGTCCAGTACAACATGTATTGCACGATCCAGAAGGTTATTTCTAATCCATACCATTTGATACCAAACACACACATTTTCGATAAGAAACATTTGTGCCAAATTCTATCAAATGCCTTAGAAATATCAAGCGCAATAATCTTACTTTCTCCAAAACAATGTAAAGATCAGTTCCACTTTTCGATGAGATGTACCAGTGGAACGAGTTCTGCGAAAGCCGTATTGCCCGTCATTAAGAAGCTTTCGATCAGCGACTTCATGACCTTGAAAAAAAGAGACGTAGGTGAAATGGTCAGTTGGAGGAGTGAGAAAACGTTCTCCATTTTTAGAAACAGCCAGGACAAATATTGTTTTTCATCGTCTGTAGAAGATTCCATAACAGTAGAAGCGATGGAAAAACTAACGCGATAGTTTTGCAAGCGACCAAAAACACCTCTTCAAATGAATGGAGGGTATACCATCAGGACGACCGGATTTCTTTATATCAAGATGTCGAAGGGCTCTTGCAACTGTACGGGTCCGAAAGTATACCTGTCCCATGGAATGACCTACGTTCTCAAGTGCATGAGGGGTAAGGTTCCTGTCAGGCAACGTTGAGCTAGCAGCAAAATAAGCTGCAAAAGTACCTTTGCCTTATCTGAAGAGCTAGTTAGTTATTGGGTTATCGTTGTAGATGAGATTTGTACGATTTTGACAAATTACCAAAAATTTCTATTGCCTTTGCAGGATTTTTTTCCTTAATTTCTGGTCATATAAGAACTCAACAGCGTTACAATGGTTTGTATTCTTTAATATTTCTACTTAGTTAACAAACTTTT
Organism: Chrysotoxum bicinctum; assembly: GCA_911387755.1. Classification (NCBI taxonomy): domain Eukaryota; kingdom Metazoa; phylum Arthropoda; class Insecta; order Diptera; family Syrphidae; genus Chrysotoxum; species Chrysotoxum bicinctum. Next base: position 172,119,023 of record OU426988.1, on the reverse strand, counting down.
ATTCTTCTTTATAATAATATTTTTAAAATTATAATTCCATAATATATTTTTTATAAAATTCAAAACAATAAGCCTTGATGGAGTGAAAACTTGGAGAAATTTGCTAATTAAAACCAAATAAAGTTCATAGTCTTTAGAGTTTTGTATAAAGTGTCCAACATCGCTGCAAGTGACGCCGTCGTTTTTCCAAAAAAAAAAATTGAAAACTTTCCTCTTTTGTAAACTTGTGCAAGTTTTGTTTTTGTTTTTTTTTTTTTTTAAATAAATAGAAACCAAAATAGCCAACTAATAGGATTACTTGCCATACCAAGAATTAAAATATTTTCACTTCACGACTAACGATCTAAAATACCAAGGTATTCTCTCACGCTCTCTTGCTATTGGCAAAGTTTTTAGCTAAGAAAATTGAATTTCCTCAAAATATGTATTCAAATTTTGTTTGCCCCCACAAACTCTCACCCCCAGACCACAGAAACTTTTGAAAGCTCTTTCTTCAAAATATTAAACAAAATTAAAATTGAAAATATAAATAAAAAAAAAACCTTCATCACTTGTAACCGTAACGTGAAAGTTGCTCAAGTCCTTTAAAAGAAACTTTCAGACGTGCAATTCAGCCGAGAATAAAGGGTGTGTTACACCTTCTGATGATAACGTCCTTTCTATGCCATGCACTTGATCAACTTTTTTGGGCAAAGAGCTCAAGCAAGCGAAAGAGGAATTTGTAAAATTAACAACAAAGTTTGTTGTAGCTGAAGCGTATGAATGATGTGATTAAGGTTTCTGTTGCACTAAGCTGACAGCTCCCATCGGGGATTTTCTTTGAAACTTTAAAATGACGCCAGTGAAAAAGTGAATCATAATAGTACTCACTGCCGTCACTGTGCGAAACTCCTTCTCGCAATAGAAAATATCGTAGTCCTTCCATTGTGTAGATTTTGGATGCTTCTATCGGGTCGACTACATTAAATTTACTCTTTGACATCTTCTGTCCGTCGACAGTCCAGTGTGAGTGAACGAACAACTGCTGAGGTGGTTCTAAGCCTGAAAAATAATGTTATCCTGATAAGTTAACGAAGTTTTGTACTTTGTTCTAATTTAGGATGCCTACCAGCGGCGATAAGAAATGCCGGCCAATATATTCCATGGAATTTGAGAATATCTTTGCCAATAACCTGAGTAGTAGGTGGCCAATTGTTTCGGAACTGAAAGAAAATTGAAAAGTTATATTCGTTTAAGTTTACAAAGCAATACACTGATATGGAAGGGGGATATTTATAGAATACAAAATTAAGATGGATTAAGCTTGGTCGATACTAGGATCATAATGATAAATTATGTAATTTGCAACGGCTTTTGAAACATTAAAGATGAGAGAAGTTATAACATGCATCGAGAAACTGGCGCAGGAACTGTTTAATTTTTGAAAAATCAAAATTATATCTTAATTTAATTTTTTTTAACTTGTACTATATGGCAATTTTTGCATTTGGAAAAAAAAAACAAATCGAACTCGAGATTTTATAAAAGTTGATATTACGATGATAGAGAACATGAAAAAAGTGGGTCCATCTGTCTGTCTCTATGTCCGTAACTCAATCTACAGTCTAAGCCGATCTCGCTCTTCGGCACTCCTCCGAGCCGATGAGCTATTATGAGACTGGTAAGCTCTTTTGATAAGCATGATAATGTCTCGAAAAGACCTTATTACCGAGATTCTTCAGTTCGAACATTTGATACAATTACTGATGCCTTGCAGAAGAATCAATGAGCTTCAATACGGAACTTATTTGTACAAATAGAAATAAGCAGACGGTCACTACAGATGATTCTATACCATTATTTAATTTTTTGTTTTCCTACAAAGCACAAATTAAAAGCAAGTTAAACTCTCCTGATTTACCAATTCACCTGGAATTTTCCCAGAAAAGTATTCATATGGTGAAGAGGCTAAAACCAGGCTTACCTTACTCTTTATGTCCAATGAGGCTCATCTTGATCTCAACCGCAATGTTAATAAGCAAAATTGTTGATATTAGCCGTGTTTTTTTGTAAAAGTTATCCGTAGGGATTTTATATGAATAACAAATACAACATCCGCAGTATGATCACTGCCGATAAAAGGAGAAGTGAAATCCTGCTGCGGATAGAGATTTGACGTTTATTCGAGTATCGGCAGTGATCCTACTGCGGATGTTGTATTTGTTATTCATATAAAATCCTACTGTACTACGGATAACTTTTCCAAAAAAACACGGCTATACTTAATGAGACGGAACTGTAGTCAGTTTTGCGTTATGAGCACTCAGACACAAGGAGCAAATTACGATTATATTTACATATATTTTTTAAAAGCGGGATATAAAATCCAAAATCTAACTTATTAGAATTATGAGTGAGAAGATAGGAAACTGCCCAGGCACGAAATTTTACAATCAAATGACAATTTTCCACACATGGGATTCTTTACATCTTTACCTGGGTGATTGTTGCCAACTGTACCTCTCTATTACTATTTATGTAATAATTATAAATGTAACGAGCCAGACCCTTTGGCATAATGGTTAGTGCGTTGGACTGTCTCGAGTTCGATTCTCAGCCGCTGCAAAAAAGTTTTTCAGGAGTGTACTACCTCTTGCGAGGAATTGACAAGTCCTCTAATAAGACTATATCTCTTGATATGGAGGAATCGGCAGAAAATTGTAGGTCCCCTCTGTTGCTGGTAACATGCACACAGGAATGGTTGGGAGTTATAAGTCACTATGTCCTGGTTCACTTCGAGCTGTTGCACCATCAAATTTATTTTTAACGAGCCAGACCTATGATAACAGATTTTCGAATTTGCAAGCTAAATATTTTGTGGTATACACTTCATCCTCATCCTTACAATCAATAGGAATTAAAATAAATCGATTTAAAAAGATATCGCCTGAGAATACGCTTTGTACCTATGTATGTACGTTCCTATATGCTTTAGCCTTTCAGAAACGAAACATTTGGATTAAAGATTTTTGGTCTACCTGCATGGATAACTTTATTTAAAAAAATTGAGTTGCAACAAGCCGTGCTGTCGCCAGGAATGGAGGGTGCATTTAATTTTCCACCCAGTCCGAACGTTCAAGCAAAGAAGAACTATTTCTTTCAAAGCCAACCCAACTGAGGAAAATCGGAAAAAGCACAAACAGGTACGTGAAAACACCGATGATTCGGAATTTAATCTACATGGGTATAGCTTAGTGCCATTATTCTTCCCACAACACGGTCTCGCGATTTATATAAGAAATGATGTTGCGTACCAACTTTAACCCCAATATGGTAAATGTTTAAATACGAACTTCAATTTTATATGGTTAAAATTCACGGTACACAAGCACATCATTCATACCTGTTTCATTTATCGAAGTCCAAACCTGGACAGAAATTCTATCCGATTCTATCCAAAGAATTGTTTCCCATTATCCTCACACTGAAATCGTCATTGCGGGCGATTTCAATGTACACAATTCTAGTTGGTTTCGCTTTTCTGGTCAGACAAAACCCGAAGGAAGGTATGTTAAGGTCTTTGCTGCGTTAAACCATCTGACTCAGCTTGTTAATGACGTTACAGATCAAACCGCCAACACACTAGACTTGTTCCTTGCCTCTGATCCTGATAAATACACCATCAGTGTATTATCGCCTCTAGGCACATCAGATCATAGTGTCATATCTGCGAATTTCTCGTGTCTAAAAACCTCAGTTAAAGAAAAAAAAACCCAAGAGAACCGTTTGGCAATACGAGAAAGCCAACTGGGACGGTCTCAATGATTTCTTGAGAAACTTTAACTGGTCACTATGCTTCCTCGATAGTGACGTAGACTCCAGTGCAGATACGATAACAAATTTAACTCTCATCGGAATGAGAGATTATACATATCCCGCATAGGAAAAAATCTATCAAACCGAAAGAGAACTAATGGTTTGATTTGAGTTGTAAAGAGGTTATCAGGGTCAGAGAAGTAAGCTTCCGATGTTATAAAGCCAACCCTACTGAGGAAAACCGGAATAAGTTCAAACAAGCTAGAAAGACTTGCAATGATCATATTCGAAAGACCAAGTTCTTGCATGACCAACAAATTAGGCAAAAAATACTAGAATGTCCCAAGGGACGTACTCGTACAGTTGCAAGAGTCCTGAAAGATCTTGACATACACATATCCGCTGGCCCGGATAGTATCCCTCCCATTGTTCTAACGAGGTGTTCTTCAACGCTGGCAAAACCACTGCGTAAGCTTTTCTATCTATCCTATTCCTCTGGACTCTTTCCGAGTAGATAGAAAACAGCATTTATCCAGCCTGTCCCTGAAAAAGGTGAATCTACCCCCTATGTCATTGTCCTTGAATGGCACTTGCATCGAAAAAGCCGAAAAGCTCTATGTACTCGGTGTGAGTGTTAATGACGATTTTCGTTGGAATGACCAAATTCTCGAGACCGCCAAAAACTCTGATAAATCCTTAGGATTTCTAAATCGGTGTAAGAAATCAGATCAGCTTTTAGCCATATTTTGGACGTACCGTCCAATTCGTTTTTTAGTCGCACAACAAGATTATGGCATAATTTATCCGGCACGGTTTTGCTTTGCAATTTCAATTCACAATCATTCAGGACCAATGTTCATCTAAACCTCCTTTCTCTCCCTCCCTAAGTTTTCTAACGTCTCATTAAACCCTTGAGCACGAGTGATTTGTAAAAAAAATTATTACAGGAAATACGCTTAGAGGATTTTACTTCTCGCAAAAGGCTTAGCCCTGAAAACTCCTGTTTTTGATGGCAATGGCTTCGAAACGAACCAAACCTCTGACGTAACAATTCAATGAGCTAATCATTATAAATAAAAAAATAAATATTGTGGTGCAACAGCTCGAAGAGAACCCGGACCTAGTGATTTACAACTCTTAACCATTCCTGTGTGCGTGTTACCAGGAATGGAGGGGACCTACAATTTTCTGCCGATTCCGAACGGCTAATGAGCAGCACTTTTCATGACAAGAGACACTCTTGAAGGATTTGTCAATTTCTCGTAAGAGAATTACAACTATCAAAATTTAAAAAAAAATAATTGGAACTAATGAGGCCGCAAGTTGAAGGGAGATTGAACTACAGGGAGTTTCCCAAGGACCCGACTTGTGTAATTAGAAGAGAATTATTGCTTCTATGGCAAAATCAGAATTTAGGGAACTTACCATTATGCTTAAGTTGTAGTTCTACATCTATATTATTCCAATATACCTACATCCTACTTATGAAGAAACTTACCATCTCGTTTGGATACCCTGCCGAAGTCAAATAATTGATCAGTGCATCCAACCAAACATAAACAGTTTGGCTATCATCATCTGGAACAGGAATAGCCCAATGAACTCTATTCGAAGGTCTTGAAATGGAAACATCTGGCAGTGGTTCACTCAAATAGTCTAAGAGGATTTTTTCGAATTTCGCTGGACGAATACGCCCGCCTTGCTTCACCCAATAAACAACATCTTCTTGCAATTTTGACAAACTGAACATGTAATTTGTCTCCTCAGTCCATTCGACGGGATGTCCCGACTCCAGTGAGCACTTGCTTCCATCTGGATTCATCTTTAATTGGCTGTCTGTGAGGAATGTTTCATCTGACACACAATACCAGCCGTTATACTGAGATGAATGGATGTGACCTCGAATCTTGAGTTCATTCTTTAAGATTATAAAGGAAACCATTGAATTTTTAGTACCTAGGCGATTTCTGAATATAAACACTAACCCAAAAATGTCCCACAGCTTTTTTATGACGATTTTCTGATGTTCGAATAAAGTCTGTGTGTTGGATTCCAGCCTCATGGAACACTTTTCGGTAGCTCTGGGATATGTCATCGCAGTACTTGGCTACAGGAACATTGTGTGTGGCGGCAGCTTGTTGGATTTTCGTCCCATGTTCATCAGTTCCAGTGCAGAAGTGTGAATCTATTTGGGGATTCTTCAAACGTTGATAGCGAACGATGGCATCAGCAATTACAGCTGAATATAGATGGCCAATGTGGGGAGCTATTTAACAGAAAACTTCAGTTAGATTCGCTGTTTCCAGCCGGCAATAAGCTGGTTGGCGATACTCACAAGCATTTACATAGAAAATAGGAGTTGTCACATAGATTGAATCACTTGCTCTCGTAGAAAAGCTGTTAAGTCGCATTAATTTTTTTAGAAGCATTTTCTTTTCATTCAAATTAATTAATAAATTTAATAAATAAAATTATTTTATCACAAAACAAGTACTCTTGTTGTTATTTCATGAATGAACCACGAGTGACAGTGACAGCAGCAGTCAATGGAAACGTCATCATCAGCTGGTGGTTCATGGTTACTTGAATTTCATACGAATACATAGATGGCACCATATACGCTTCAGAGAAATGCTAACCTAAGCATAATGTCTTGATTTCCCGTTGTTAGATTTTAAATAAATACGCTAAATACAAAACAATGTTAACAATTATTTAATTGAATTTAATTTAAGAAAAAAACCTACTTAAGGAATTTCTATGCAGTCACATAGAGGTTAAGTTTGATTTTGTATGACAGGTAAGCGAGTAGCGAGCAATATTTAAGTTTACAGTCAAATACAATTGATTTTGCCTTTATTTTTTAATTTGTTTTACATTATATACTGTTTGACTTAAAACTAACTTCTTATTACTAAATAAAATCATGTTGGCTCAACAAAAGGAGCCCAACGTTCATCTTTTGGCTTAATATTATAATGTTATTTGCTTACAATATCATATTCATGTTTTCTTAATCTAATTCATTATTTTTACTTGCGATATATGGGTACTATAGGGCAAGTTCTGCATCTGCATTTAGAAAAAAAATCGAACTCGAGATTTTGATCAAAGTTGACATGACGGTGATAGCGAAGACAAATAAATTGGTTCCGACAATTCCGTCTGTCTGTCTGTATGTCTGGAGCTATTTTCTTCAAACTCGGTACTTAAAGGTCTTCGGCGATACCCTAGAGGGGAAACTGAAATTTTGTCTTAGCTCTAAAACTAACGGTACCCCCCATACAACCGTAATGCATAATCCTATTAATCTTATTTATTTTGATAAAAAAAATTAGGTGTGATATTATGGACATGGACTACATTCTGGTGAAAAAAAATGTTGGGGAAAAATGTTAATAACGGTACCTGCTATAGAACCGTTTATTTGATTTTCGACTTTCTCATTAACGGCTTTAACGATTTTAACCAAAAATTTGGAGCAGGAGCCACCTTAAGTTTAAAATAATATTACATATAAAAATATTCGAAAAAATATTTTTTTGTTTTTTTTTGAAAAATCATTACTTTTAAAACGTATGAACGATTATTTTTTGAAATTATTTCCTAAAATCTAAATTACTAAATACTGAAAATTGGCATTCTTAATGTTGTTCTCGAAAAATTTTAAGGAAATTTTTCATATAAAAAATTACATTAATAATAAAACGATTTTTAAACTTTGTTTGCGTAAATTCATACTTTTCCGGAGATCGGACGGCAATTCTATGCATTTGAACATTTGTATCTCATCAAATCCATGTTTTATATTTATAAAACGTATTTTAAATTCCAGAGTATCATTTATATAAGAGCAAGTTCGTGCGATCCAGTCGTGCATTTCATTTAATTTTTTATTTATTTTGGTTTTTTAAATCTTATAAACTAAAACGAAAGTGAACAAAGTTTTTAAAAAAAAATTAGTTTTTGTATTTTAAACGTTTGGCGTCTTTCTTTACTGGGACCGCAGCAACCAGAACCCATATCTTTATGGTCATACAGATTTGGTACGAATTTGGAAAAAAATGAACATACCGTTATTTTTTACTTGCGATATAGGTACTATAGGGCAATTTCTGCATTTGGAAAAAAAATCGAACTCGAGATTTTGATCAAAGTTGACATTACGATGATAGCGAAGACGAAAAAAGTGGGTCTGACAATTCCGTCTGTCTGTCTGTATGTCTGTATGTCTGTATGTCTGTACCTCGAACTACAGCCTAAACTACCGGACGTATTTTCTTCAAACTCGTTAGTTAAGGGTCTTCGGTGATTCCCTAGAGGAGAAATTGAAATTTTTTTTTTAGCTCCAAAACTAAGGGTACCCCCCATACACCCGTAATGCAAAATCTTATTTATCTCGAAAACGGCTCTAACGATTTTGATAAAAAAAAATTAAGTGTGATATTATGGACATGGACTACATTTTGGTCAAAAAAAATTTGGGGCAAAATGTTATTAGGGGTACCTGCCATAGACCCGTTTTTTTGATTTTCGACTTTCTCATTAACGGCTCTAAGGATTTTAACCCAAAATTTTTAGCAGGAGTCCCCTTAACTTTAAAATAATATTGTATATAAAAATATTCGAAAAAATATTTATTGGGTTTAAAAAAAAAATTTTTTTTTTAAATCAATATCTTCAAAACCTATGAACGATTATTTTTTGAAATTATTTCCTAAAACCAATATTATTAAATACTTAAAATTCGCATCCCACATTTTTTTCTTGAAAAATTTTAGAGAAATTTCTTATATAAAAAATTTATTTAATAATAAAACGATTTTTTAAGGTTTATTTGCATAAATTCATACTTTTCCGAAAACCAGACGGCAATTTTATGCATTTGAACATTATTATCTCATTAAATCCATGTTTTATATTTATAAAATGTATCTTAAATTCCAAAGTACTTTTACATAAGAGCAAGTTCGTGCGATCCAGTCGTGCATTTTATTTAAATTAAAAAAAATGAAAAAAAAATTTCATAACCCAGATATTCTAAGAACGGAAAACAATTTGAAACTCAAAATAATTTTATTTTACGAAAAATAATGTGTTTGACAACTGGTGAAAATTTCAAAAAAATCAGTTTACAGTTTTTTTACAAAAAATAAAAAAATATATAAAATTCTATTGAAAATTGGTAAAAATTGTTTTTCGACTCAAATTTCTCGAGAACTAGTAGTGATATTGACTTCTAATTTAGTTTATTTTATACATAGTATAATTTTGTACAATTGGTAAAATGTTGACCAATATTAAATAAATAGTTTTTTTTTTTAAATAAAAAAGCTATTAAAAATGAAATGAAATGAAAATGAATACCGATAGTGCCTTCTAAAATACTCGTATGTTGTTTTATACATCGATACCTTCCTGTAAGAATGTATACTAAGCGACATTTCTAAAATTGTTCAGGAAACGAAAAAAACGAAGGAAGTTCTAGTTGAATCATAGTGTGCTAAGAGACAATTTTGGTTAAGCTAAGTGACATCTAACAAAATTTTTTGTTGCTCACGACAATGAGATCTTTATTAATGTCGCTTAGCATAAATTTTTTGGCGGATAATACAAATTTCAGGAGGCAACATTATTTTAATGAGAAAACATGGCAGTTGATAAATTTTTTTATTTGTACTCGAGTTTTGTTTTCATGCATAAAAGGTTGGCGAAACTCTTAACATATAGTATATTTCCTCATCAAAAAGTCATTTTCGAAAAAAGTGTCGCTTAGTACATTCTTACGGAAAGGTACCGACATAATACAATTATTAACATATGGTTAAATTTTGACAATTATCGAATTGACAGTTTTAACAAAAATATAAAAAAAATCTACTAAAAAGTGGTAATATTTCTTTTTCGACTAGAATATCTTGAGAACGAGCAATGATATTGACTTTGCCATTATTTAATTTTATACATAATACAATTTCTAACAAATGGTTTATATTTGACATATATCTAGTTTTAGAACGGATATATTTTGTAAGTACCCTTCCATCAATAACCAAACCATATCTTTTATATTTGAATATTTCGTTTTTAATTTTTTTTCAATACAAATGTTTGGAACCGAAATAATAAAGTAATTTCTATAATATAATACATACTGTAATATTTTTCCAAGGTTCGTTAAATAAAACTTATTACTCTTTCTAGTATCTCTTCTTTATTTTTACTTTCCAAATCACAACAATAAATCTCAATTTATAATCAACTCAAATACTTTATTCAATTTAAAATCACACTTGTTTTACACTTTACACAATCCAATAAGCAGAGTTTTGCACACTTCCGTAATCAAAAATCAACTGTGTCTCGCTCACCGTGAACACTCCCTTATATACTCAAATTAGTTGTTCTCGAAAGTTCTTGTCTTGGAATGTTCTAGATGGTTGGAATAAGGGGAAATACACTTGACATTGGAAGAGAGCTTTTTTTGTTTCTTCCATAAATTATTTATGCAATTTTCCAACAGATGGCGCTGTAGTAGTATAAAGGTCTGTTCACAACATTGCCCCCTTCTTAAGATTGTTCGTCCCGAACAATTCTATCTCCAGCTTCGCCACTGTATCGGTGCAGTCGATCACTATGCACAACTTTTAACTTTCCTCTTAACCCTCTTTGAATTCGGTAAACGACATCATTGATTTTCGTGACGACAGTATAAGGGCCTTCCCAGTTTTGTTGAAGCTTCGGCGACAATCCCTTTTGACGATGTGGATACACGATCTCCTACTTGGAATCCTGTCGTGTTTGCTCTTGTGTCGTACCTTGTCTTCATTCGATCGCTGTAAGTGCTTATTCTAGTCCTGGTCCTATCGTGGATGTCGATTAGCCTCTCTTTTAGGTCACTCACGTAATCCCCTGTTTCCTGAGACTCTTGTGGTGGGTGCCCAAACCTTATCTCACTAGGCAGCCGTATGCTTTTTCCGAACAGGATTTCAGATGGTGTTTGTCCTGTTGAGCTATGTACTGCACTTCGATAGGCCATCAAAAATAGTGGTATGTGCCTATCCCAGTTTCTTTGATGGTAGTCGCCTACGACCTTATTGAGGTGCTCTTTTAACGTCCTGTTGAATCTCTCGACCATTCCATCAGATTGCGGGTGAAGTGGTGTGGTTCTCGTTTTCTTAATGCCAAGGAACGCGCAGACCTCTTGGAATATGTTCGACTCAAAGTTCCTTCCTTGGTCAGAATGGAGCTCCATAGGCACACCGAACTTGCTTACCCAGTTAGACACAATCTGGTCGGCCACGGTCTTGGCTTCTTGGTTCGGGATAGCGTATGCCTCAGGCCATTTGCTGAAGTAATCCATTACCACCAAAATATATTTGTTTCCAGCATTCGTTTCCGGAAATGGGCCAGCCACATCAACCGCAATCCTTTCAAACGGTGAGCCAACATTATACTGCATCATTTTTCCTTGCAGTTTTCTACCAAGGCCTTTGGTTGCAGCGCAAGCGTCACAATTTCGGCACCACTTTTCAACGTCGTCTCTTGCATGCAACCAGTAGAATCGTTGTCTTACTTTTTCTAACGTCTTATTGACGCCCAAATGGCCTCCTGAAGGTCCATCATGCATCTCTCGAAGAACCTCTTTGATTTTCGATTGAGGTAACACAAGCTGCATCACATAGGATTTACCATCAGCGGACTCCCATTTTCGCCGAAGAACACCTTCTCGCACATGAAGTGAGTCCCATTGTGCCCAATAGGCCTTTAAAACTGGACTCCTATCGGAAATGTCATTCCATGCGGGTTTTTCTTCATGTTCCTTCCATGCGAGAAGAGGTTCAATGTCGGGGTCTTCTTGTTGAGCAGATCTTATTTCTTCATTGCTCCATCCACAAATGGGGTCAGCCCTTATTCGCAGGATGTTGATGGATTCTTTTTCTTCTTGTCGCCTACAATGCTTGCAGTCTATCTTACAAGGTCTTCGGGATAGTGCGTCGGCATTTGAGTGCAGCTTTCCCCTTCGGTGTTGAATTTCGTAATCGTAAGTCTGCAGTCTTTCTATCCACCTTGCGACTTGTCCTTCTGGGTTCTTGAAGTTCAACAACCAGTTAAGAGCACCATGATCGGTTCGTAGAAGAAACTTCTGTCCATAGATGTATTTGTGGAAGTGCTTCGTTGCCAAGATGAGTGCCAAGAGTTCTCTTCTGGTCACACAGTAGTTCCTTTCGGTCTTCGACAGTACTTTGCTGAAATAGGCGACAACCTTTTCTTCGCCATTGTGCACTTGTGACAGAACAGCGCCGACTCCCACGTTGCTTGCATCAGCATCGATGATAAAAGGCTTGCCTGGAGTCGGATAGATCAGCACCGGAGCATTGCATAGACGGTATTTCAGTTCTTGGAAGGCTTTTTCACACTCACCTGACCATCTAAACTGCTTGTTCTTTTCCGTAAGCTGATGCAAACTCTTCGCAATTCCGGCAAAACGTCTGTAATAAGTAGCAAGACCAAGAAAACTTCGTAGTTGATGTTTGTCCTGTGGTGTTGGCCAATTTTTTGACGGTGTCAACTTTTTCAGGATCGGTCTTGACTCCTTGGGACGAGATGATATGTCCCAAATACTTTACTTCAGTCTGGAACAGTGCACATTTTTCTGGGTTCAGTTTAAGGTTAGCCTCTCGAAGTCTCTGGAACACACCCTTTAGGTTCTTACAGTGTTGGTCGTATGTCTTGCCGTAAACGATAACATCATCCAAGTAGACAAGACAAGTTTTCCACGTCAGACCTTGAAGGACACACTCCATCAAACGCTCAAATGTTGCCGGAGCGTTGCAAAGACCAAATGGCATCACGTTGAACTGCCACAGCCCATTACCTGTGGAGAACGCTGTCTTTTCTCGATCTTCAGGGTGAATTTCAACTTGCCAATATCCACTTTTCAAGTCCAGTGTTGAAAACCAGTGTGCTCCTTCCATCGCATCTAAGGTGTCACTAATTCTTGGCAGGGGGTAGCTGTCTTTCTTAGTTACGTCATTCAACCTTCGGTAGTCAACACAAAACCGTGTACTTCCGTCCTTCTTTTTGACTAGGACCACTGGTGACGCCCAAGGACTCTTGGAGTTTTCAATCAAACCATCCTTCTTCATGGTGGTAATCATTTCCTCAGCTTCACCTTGTTTGGCCAGTGGCAGACGTCTTGCGGGCTGACGAATGGGTCTTGCATCTCCTGTATTTATTCGATGCTGCACCATTTGTGTCCTTCCATATTTTCCATTTGGTGAAGCGAAAATGTCAGCATACTCGTTCAGAAGGCTTTCTGCCGTTTTAACCTGATGTTGGCCTAGGTTAGATGAATTGAGTATCTTTGCCTTGATGCTATTGAGCTCCTTAGGGTTTAATGTCGTTCTCGGTGTTTCAACGTCAATTCGTGTTATCGCTGCGACAGATTCGCACCTAACGATAACTTCTCCTTTTGCTAACCTTACATCGTAAGGTTTGGTGTTGAGTATCCGTACGGGGACCATATTGTTCTTTGGAGCCACAAGTGTCTTCCCAATGATGACGTTTTGGGAAGAACAGTCTGGGCCTGGTTCCACCATTAGGTATCGATGGCGTCCACACTCACCTTCTACTTTTGTCCAAACGAATACCTCAGAAGAAGTAGGAATAATCATGTCTTCCTTGATGACAGTCCTTAGAGTTGTTGTTCCTTCGTGCCCATAGATCATTGGAATCTCTGTATTCTGGTATTTGAGTACCTGGTTGCCAATATCCAAAATAACTCGATATTCTTTCATGAAGTCCATGCCTATGATGCATTCGTCACATATATCTGCCACCAAAAATTTGTGTGAGAATTCTAGATCTGTAATTCGAATTCTAAGTCGGACTTCATCGTAAACCCTAGCTGCTTCTCCTGTGGCAGTTCTTAGATGGTAACTATTGGTGTTGTGTAGCCAATTCAGGTGAACTAGGTCTTGACGCACAATGGAGGCTGTGGCACCGGTGTCGATGGAGACCACACGTTTGTTGCCATTTAAAGTTGCCTCGACAGTCAGACTTCTATTGTCTCGCTTAGTTTGAGAGACCTGGATGGTGTTTCTGGGGCCATCGATACCAGAAACCAGCTTCTGCCCCTCGAAGTTGGTTCTTACTCGTTTCCCTGTTGGGAAACTGTTCGGGAAGTAACACTGATGTTATTGTTACCTTGTTCTGGGTTTGAAACTCCGTGTCCACAATGTTGACAAGCTCTTCTTGGTGGTAATCGACATTGACGCTGTAAATGTCCGGTCTTGTTGCAATTCCAGCACTTTGCAAGTCCGTTTCGTTGGTTCCTTTGGACATCAGTTCTTTGGCATGAGCATTCTTCAACGATGGCTTCTCTAAGTCGATGTACTCCGTGAGAAGCTTGCTCAGCTGCTTCCATTGTCAAGGCAAACGCTAATGTTTCCGAAAGAGTTCGTTTTCCAGCAGTTCGCACGGCCCTTTGAAGATGTATGTCAGAAATGGCACGAACAAATGCCTCAACTGCGAACTGGTTACAAATTTCCTCTCCAACATCTGGATATGCAAGATGAACAAGCCTTTCAATGTCCGCTTGCAGTTGTTGTTGAGTTTCGCCCCTCTTCTGAACTCTGGAATTGAGTTGCACTTTGAAGACTTCTTTCATGTGGCTGTTACCAAAGCGTTTGTCTATAGCCAAAACCAAGGAATTGAAGTCGCCGCTCTTATCTGCTGGTATGGTTTGCAACAATTCAGCAGCTGCTCCTCTAAGAGCAAGGGTTAAGGCTATATACTTGTCAGCCTCATCCCAGCCATTTGTTGTGGAAGCTGCCTCAAATTGCTTCTTGTATATTGACCAAGAAGTTTGTCCATCAAATGTAGGAGGTTGCATCTCTTTTTTTCTCAAAGTTTCCCCAGAACTTTCCCGAATCTTTATGTTTCGAACACGGTCTAACTCTTGTGAAAACGTCTCCATTTTGTTATCGATTTGATTCCCTAGCAATGAAACACGTTCATCTAACTCTTTTGAAAACGTTTCCATTTTGTTGTCGACTTTATCCTCCAGCAATGAAACACGTTCATCAAGTGCAGATACATTATTCTCGATGTTTTAACAAGCTTGCCTTCTAGCATGTTTCTCTGCTCTTCGAGAAGGTCTTTTTGTTCGCTATGCTGTTTCTCAAGGCGTTCGAGAATATTCTTTTGTTCATTTTTCTGCTCATTGAAACGTTCGGTTTGTTCATTTCGTTGCTCTTCGAGGCGTTCGAGAACATTCTTTTGTTCATTTCGTTGCTCTTCGAGACGTTCGAGAACATTCTTTTGTTGTTGAAGCAGAAGACTAATCATATTTGAAACATCTACATTTTTACTTACGTCTGCTTCCTCAGCGTCAGCTTCAAAGACGAAAATGTCCGGGTCCTCATTTTGTTGTTTCAAATATTCGGCCAAACGCAGAACAAGCTCATTTATCGATCCTGCTCTAGAAAGTTCTCGCTTGCCTAATTCACTTTTCAGCTCATTACAGTTGAGCTCTTTCAATAACTTGCTCATTTTTTTTTTCCCGCACACTTCACTGCACAATAAGTTTTATTCCACTTTTCTGACACCAATGTAATATTTTTCCAAGGTTCGTTAAATAAAACTTATTACTCTTTCTAGTATCTCTTCTTTATTTTTACTTTCCAAATCACAACAATAAATCTCAATTTATAATCAACTCAAATACTTTATTCAATTTAAAATCACACTTGTTTTACACTTTACACAATCCAATCAAAAATCAAATCAAAATCAAAAATCAACTGTGTCTCGCTCACCGTGAACACTCCCTTATATACTCAAATTAGTTGTTCTCGAAAGTTCTTGTCTTGGAATGTTCTAGATCAACGGTTCTTAACCTTTGAGAATGTGCGGACCCCTAACAACGAATTTATCAGTCGGCGGACCCCAAAAATAAAATTTGATGTATTGTTGTGTATAAACTTTAAATTAATACCGTTACACCCACAAAGTTGAAAACATGTTGTTTTTATAAAAATATCTTTTATTAAAATCTTATTGAAAGTACATAATTATGTATATGTACATATGTTAGCAGTTAGTAAAATAATCAATGTGATGGCTGGTGTTGTTTTTTAGCTACCAAGTTATTTATGTTATATTTGGATCAAACGAACATAGCTGAATTCGTAAATCAGGTTCTACGTCTAATTTATTTCTATATTTATTTTTTGTATAAACAAGAGTTGAAAAAGCTTTTTCACATAAATATGACGTAGAAAAGGGAATTAATACTTTTATAGCTCTTTCGGATATTACAGGATATTGCTTTCTAGCACTTAACCAGAATTCAAAAAGACTGATGTTTTTAAATACAAGTTGTAGAGCTGAATCACAAGATATATCAATAAGCTGGTTTTCTTCTAAAGCTGATAAACAGCTTATTTCACTAAAGTCAACTGAAAATGGATTTTTAATCCATAATTTGCTATTATCAGGAATTGGAAAGTATTCTCGAAAACTTTTTTTTAGGTCCGTGAAATGTTTGAGAAAACTTTGAAAAATTGAGTCTGGTAAAATATCGTTGGCAGTTGTTAAAAATTCATGTAGTGTTGAAAATGATGAATAATCCTTTTTCTCAAATCGTCTTTGCCACATTTCAATTTTCTTAAATGTCGATTCTATTTTGTCTTCAAATTGGAATACAGTTACTGTCTTTTGTGAGTTTTGTAAATCCATGTTTAACTCATTTAAATAGCCAAAAACATCACAAAGATAGGCAACTTGTGCACACCATGCAAAATCATTAAAACGGTCGCGCAATTCAAATGACAAATTAATTTCTTTGAGGAAAAACATTCTTATTTCTTCGCGAAGCTCGAAAAATCGTTTAAGAATTTTTCCTCGGGATAGCCAACGAACCTCAGTATGGAGTAAAAGCTGACTGTGGATGCTGCCCATATCATTACATATCTTATTAAAGATGCGGTGGTTTAGTGGCCTTGATTTTATAAAATTGATAATCTTCACAACTTCATCGAGAACAGCTTTTAATTCTGCTGGAATTCGTTTCGCCACCAATGCCTCTCGATGTATGCAACAGTGCTGCCATGTAGCTTCGGGCGAAACATTTTTAACAAAAGCGCGTAGACCACTTTTACATCCGGACATTGCTCTTGCACCACCCAAGCAACACATAAACTCTTGGAGAGTACTTCAATAAATGTATCAGCTCTTTACAAGCTGTTAGTTCGATCTTCTTAATACCATTTCACTTTATGACCTCCTAATTTGCTCTTTAAAATGTTCTTTTTGTTATAGTATAATTAAATGCTCTTTAAAACATCTTCGAGATAATCATGACAAATGTCACCATATTGACCCTCTATAAAACCTCTTTAAAAGGAATAGTTTTAAAATGCTGAAAGAGGTTTTCATTTTAATCTTTCGAATACATCTTGAAGATATTCTGTGGAAGTTTTCACTAAAACGTATTTATGAAAGCTTAACATCAAGAATTACTACTTTTCTCTTTGGTTAAAAAAAAAAAATTGTGAACCAAGCGAAAATCTTTTTTTCTTTCTTCTGTTTAAAGAGAACAACTCAACTATTTAGTTGAATGTGTGCGCCATTGCATATGATTATGTTTAACAAAAAACAAGTAAAACTGCACAACTTGTTTGGTTGCTTATAGAAAACAGATGAACTATTTGGTTGAATGTTCGCGCAGGTGCGTATAAATTATATGTTACACAAAATAGCGAACTCATTTTAGGCAATCGTTTAGTTTGTGTCCAAACACAAACTTTTTAATTGCTCGTAACAAACAGTTGCAAAACTAAAAGTTGAATGTGCGCGCCTAGCCTAATTGTTGTGAATTTGTTATCTTTTTCTTTTACTCTTTGCTTACACTTTGTTTGCTCTTTTTTTCTTTGAATTTGACTGATTGTAAACAGCTATATTCTTCCTTTACTCTTTGTATACACTTTTTTCACTCTTTGCTTTGAATTTAAGTTTCGATATCTTATTGTGAAGTGCTTAAGATATTTTAAAGAGTTCTTAATAAATGGATGGCGTATCTGTATAAAATACATATATTTTGTAAAGGGTGACATTGTTAAACGTATAAGAAGATAAAATTATTATTTACTAGATTTTTATGTTTTATCGTTTACTATACGAAGTCATCAGTTTCTACTGATGTAAGTAAATGAAAGAAGGAAATGTTGTTATTTGAAGAACTTTGGCAGAATATAAAAGAAATGTTGAAATAAAATTCAAATTCAAATAAAATTGATTATGGGTATTATTTTGATTATGTATAATATCAAATTTTCTGAATTTTCAGTGATTCTTTAGTCGGTTAACAGTTGAACTCAATATTTTGTATCTTGATAGAATGTTGACGCAACAATTAAATGTCAAGTTAGCATATCTTTCTAACAGATTTTTAATCCAGGGATTTTAACACTTTGTGAAATAAAAATTAAGGAATGACATATATTTTTACTTATTTTCATATAGGTAGTGTCTTTTTGTATCTTTTCTCTGTAAGATGTATAAAACCTGTCAACTTACATTTAAATTTTGAAAAAAAATGCAATACAAATCCGGAATCATTCTTCAAACAATTATTATGTTTCTTCGTGTTTTGTAGTATAAAGGAGATCTTAGCATCACCATATACAATAAAAAAGTTGATTTAATTTTATTTCATACAAAATTCTAAGTGCTAATATGTCGCTCAGTTTGTAAACCTTTTGAGTTGTATTTATTTGCAGAAATTATTTTACATTTTAAAATTATTCAGATCGAACAAAAAAAGACCTTTCATAAAATAAAGCACCCTGTAGGTAGGAATACCTTCATGAGTCATACATACATGAGTCGGCCATATCTATTGCATACTTAAACGTCATTTCTTTTTTTATTCTGAGGGCATTTTATTATTATAGCATTATTTTTCTGAATATTTATTTGTAAATACTATTCTATTTGAAGGCGCGTTAATTTCAAGTAGGGTAGAGTATGCGGTTTCAAAATAAATATTCTCTCGCAAATCAAAACACACAATCATAAAAAGGGTATACAATGAATATGGTAAATCCAGTAATAAATTATTGAAGGAAAGAATTCGCCATGTTTGTGTATTTATATTAGTCAATCCATTTTATTTGAATTGCATTAAATTTGTATTTGCGTGAAAGAGAAAGACATTTTTATACATTTTTCTTCTTCGCAGTTCAATCTTTCTACTCAAAAATATAAACTTCTTGAAAACCACTTGAAAGTGTCTTTATAGATTAATCAAAAAATGATCTTTATGAAGTCTTATAAATACTTTACTTAGAACTCTTTGTTCAATACAATAGACTCCTCCCCTTTAGGCCTTTTTGGGTTTTACAGACCTCTTTAAGATTGTTCAAAGAGTTGAAAACACTTGGAAAATAACTTTTCAAGATATCTGTAAGAGGCAATTGTGTTGCTTGGGCATCAGTGCAAATTCCAACACATTTTTTCCAATTTATTCCATTTGATGTTAAAAATGGCTTCTCCGGTCGTATGGTCAGGAAGAGGCAGACAGAACAAGAAATCGTCATGAATAGAGTCTTGAAATTCGTACCGCACATACCTCATCAGATTGGCATTGTTTGATATGTCAGTGCTTTCATCCAATTGAAGAGCAAAATAGGAACTCAACTTTATTTTGTCTATAAGCTGTGCCTTGAGATCGCAGGACATATCAACAATTCTTCTCTTGACGGTATCATTCGAAAGAGAAACTAAGTCCAAATTTCGTGACTCTTTCTCACCCAGCATAGTTGCCACCAATACTTTTGCGGCCGGTAAAATCAAATCTTCACCGACAGTATGAGCCTTTCCAGCTTTGCCTATCAACAAAAAATGAACATGGATATAATACAAAAGCTAAATAATATGTTAATTTCCAAACAACCAGAAGTTTGACTGTAGTTAACTGCAGTCGATTTTTTTCATTCGAATTCATTAAGTTAATGCTTTTTGAATCTCTCGTTAGGAACAATTTCCATAAACTTTCAAACAAATTTTTATACACATTTCAAGTTTAACAGTTTGGATACTTCTATTTGTGTTTTAAATAAATGATTTGGTCAGTACATGCGCACATGCATACATTCACAAAAAAAGATATGTAGCTAATTTTTAATTCAATAAATAGCCAACAAAAATCGAATTTAGTAGCCACTGAGGTCGACAACAAGTGCTTGAAAGGAGCTCGACATTAGATTTCTCAAACTTACCTATCAACAGGGAGACTTTGTAGGATGCAAGTACAGCATTTTCATTGATATTTCCAGTAGCAACTTTCCGTATGGATTTCTTATTCCTCTGCAACTCCTGTAGTTTTATGTTGAAAAATTCGCGAGGGTTATCTCTATATTCCTTGTGCTTTGTTTCAAAATGTCGCTTTAGTTTGGCAGGCTTCATAGATTCGTTGCTCAAAACGTCGCAGCACAAAACACACTGTGGCTTATCTTCGCCATTTAATTCTAAACACCCGAATCCAAACGAAAGATATTCAGAGGAATACTTTCGTTGTTTTTTATTTTTAATGTCATCACTGATTTTCGACGTTGATGTTCCTGGATTGGAGTGAACGTCCTCACTAATTTTCCTTTTTAGCCAGCGATCCATTTGTTAAAAAAGTAATGCAAAAACTAATATTTTTAAGAACAAACACTAAACGCGAACGAGACACAACAAATTTGATTCTGAGTTTTCAGCTAAAAGAAGTAAATACGCATAACAAATAAAACGTTGCGTCGCCTACTGCAAACTTTGGATTCAAATTCAAATGCACATACAATTTTCAAGAAAAGCAAGCATTTCAACAAAATTCTTCGTAATTACAGCCTACAAACAAAAAATAAGAGAATGAGCCGATGCTTTATAGAAAAGCTGTCGCGGACCCCCTGAGATTCTGCGCGGACCCCTAGGGGTCCGCGGACCATAGGTTGAGAACCGATGTTCTAGATGGTTGGAATAATGGGAAATACATTTGACATTGGAAGAGAGCTTTTTTTGTTTCTTCCATAAATAATTTATGCAATTTTCCAACAGATGGCGCTGTAGTAGTATAAAGGTCTGTTCACAACAATACATAATTTTATAATTTTATTATCAAATTAAGTTTTTAGAAGAATGTATGCATTGACTTATTATACATGGACTGCCAGAGCCCAACTTCACGATGGTTCAACTTAAAACTATACGGAACTAGCGCTCTTGGTGCAAACTCGGAAAACATAGTGTAACTTTTGGTTTTGGTATTTGATATATCAACTTTTGACATAATTGAGTTTGTAAAGGGTGTTGAGCGGGAATTGTTTAAGTTTATTATTAAATAAAAACTTGAGGGCTATTTTCATGCTTTATTTGCCGATTTAAGAGTCATAATAGGTGTGTTTTTTTCGCAAGTCCATATAGAATTGAAAAAAAAACGACATCGGGATTTAGGAGCTTTTTTTCCACATAGCTGGAAGCACTGTGTACGCTATGACATTTGTCAGCTTATTGACGACTAGCATCAACCAATCCAAAAACGTCACTTTTGACGTCTCTGAGCAAATTATCGATAACATATAGATAATGCCATTTTGGCATCACCATTTTTATCGGGTCTTAGATTAACTCTCGAAAATTATCTGGTCTTAGCTAACTCTGTATAGATTTAAGTAGCTGTTGCATTTGCATGTAAAGCGCTTAGTCCCGATGTCGTTTTTTTTTACAATTCTATATGGACTTGCAAAAAAAAACACGCCTAATAGCATATATCATAGACTTATATTAATTTGTAAACACCTTATTGTTTAACACAAATAAAACTTTCAACTTTTCATTTCAATTTATTGTGAACATTGTTTTCAAATCATGATGAAAACTATCTAGTAAAAAATGGATGCGATTCAACATGAAAAGATAAATTAAAAAGTTCATATTGTTCTACTTATATTTTTGTAGATGGGAGTTTTTTTTGAAATAATAGCAAATTCAGTTAAAGTTAGATAAATATAATGACAAAAATGCCATTTCCATTTTAAAATATAAATATAAATTTACGAAGAACTGGTTATACCTTTTTATAAGGTTAAGCCTGGTACGCAGATCGAGACAAGACAAATTTTATCTCTACAATTTTAATCTCTACAAAACTTGTCCAAATCTCGCGCAAAAGTTTGAAGTTGGAGATATAAAAAAAACCTGTCAAGTATCAAGAAGTATCTGTCAAACAATAATTATCCGTAAAAAATATAAACAATTTCGAATTCAACAATAATTTCAGATACCAAACTAAATAATGGATATAAATTTCATGGAGGAAATAGTTGTTTTGTGCGCTGCAGCTGTGTTGACGACAATTATTTCTAATAAAAATAAAAACAAAACTTCCTTCAGGGTCAATCCCTACCTCAAAGAAAGAAAAGATAAAGGGCGTTTTGTGAAAGATGTAAAAAATTTAATTTATTTTATGTTATATATGTACATACATATAATCTTAATTGCTTTCTTTTTAGTTTAAGGATATGATGAATAACACGGCAGTATTCAAAGAAAATTTCCATATGACCGTGGATTCATTTGAAGAAATTTTTAAATTGGTGGAACCATATCTACGCCCAAAAAAGGACACACGGCCAATAGATAAAATTTGTCCATTAGAGAAGTTTGCAGTAGTTATGGAGTAAGTGTAGTTATGTACATACAGGAAAATCAAATAATTTACCATTTATTTTGTCTCTTTAGATATCTAGCAAGTGGGTCCATACAACGACATGTTGCGTCTATATACAGGATAAGCAAGCAACACTTCGGAACTATCCTGGATGAAGTTTGTGTAGCAATCGTGAAGGCGTTGGAAAATGAGATTCCTCCCCTTAAAATAAATGAATTCCTACGAATTTCCAATGAATTCAATGCTTTTTGGAATTTACCGAACTGTTTGGGTGCGATTGACGGCAAACATGTGGCCATTAAGTGCCCGGCCAATGCAGGAAGCCTTTTTTATAATTACAAAGTAAATATCATTGAACAATTCAAATGTATTTTAACTAAGATTTACTTTATATAATTTGTAGGGGTTTCACAGTATTGTGCTAATGGCAATAGCAGATGCCAACTGCAAATTCATTTATATTGACGTCGGGGCATATGGCTCTGAAGGAGACGCCAACGTGTTCGCATCAACAAAAATAGGGAAACTGATTCTGAAGGACGAATTAGATCTTCCATTAGATGCAAATGTCGGAAGTGAGAAACTTCCCTATTTTTTTGTTGCAGATGACGCTTTTCCTCTCGGAAAGCGAATCATCAAGCCATATGTCCCAAGAAAGCCCAAAAGACTGGAAGACGATGAGCGAGTAGCCAACTATCGTATAAGCAGAGCAAGGCGGTGTGTGGAAAATTGCTTTGGCATTATGTCCTCCAAGTTTTTGTGTCTTTCAAGAACAATGTTTTGCAGTCCTGACAGAGCTCAAAATATAACATCGGCCTGTTGCTACTTGCACAATTTCCTTATGAGAACTAACCGAGCTGCATATTGTCCTCCAAAGTATTGCGACTTCTACGATGAAAATGGGTTCCTCATATTGGGTGAATGGAGGCAGAATATGTCCGGGAACTCTTTATCAGAATCGTCACTTTCACCTACACCTGGAAGACCAAAAGAAGCTGGCAAAATTATTAGGGACAAATTGAAATGTTTTGTCAACTCTCCTCTAGGAAGTTTACCCTGGCAAAATGAGGCCGCGTTTGTTCATGGTAATCAGTACAATCAAATATTTCTTCAACTTATTACAGTACCTAACTTTTAATACTTTCAGATCCACTTCAACGGTAGATTGCCCATCATTTGCTTCCATCTGACACCCGGGTTGAAAAAACGTAGATAAGTAAGTTTTGCTTTGTAAAAATCCAACCTTTTACGGTTTTTGATTTGACTTTTGTTTTCCGTTTTTTTGTTCAGAAATCAAAAGACATACACAACTATAATGGCATCAAGTTCTAACATCATATATATATATATAGTAGAGGACCTGGGGCTTAGCTTTCAGCAACAGGCCATCACGGAGCTCCGCAAACTTCGAAGCCATGGCTCGAAGTGAAGTTTTTTTTTATTCAATTGTAGTTTTTAAGTTTTTGTGCGCCTATGAATTATTTATATTTTGTTATACCTAGATTTAAGGACCTTAGTTTTTTTTTATTCCATTGTAGTTTTTAAGTTATTGTGCGTTTATGAATTATTTATATTTTGTTATACTTAGATTTAAGAACATTTGTTTAAGAAAATAAAAAAAAATGAAATATAGACTTTATTTGTTCAGTACATGCTTTTCAAGGATCTAAAACGTAAACAGTAAAAGTGTTTTTGAGTGTCTCTATGGATTGGATTGACCTAGAAACATGGTTGATACCTTTTTGGAATCTGCTTTTATTGCTTTCAAGAGAAGAACTAACAGATTTAACAAAGAAGCAGTATTGAGAAAAATCACTCTTGAAATACACATTATGAAGAATCAGCATGTGTATTCCAAGAGTGATTTTTTTCAATATCGCATCTATGTAAAAGATTTTGATGTTTCTTTTTAAAGCATTAAGAGTAGATTCCAAAAAGGTATCAACCATGTTTCTAGGTCAATCCAATCCAAAGAGACACTCAAAAACGTTTTCAGTACATGCTTTTCAAGGATCTAAAACGTGAACAGTAAAAGTGTTTTTGAGTGTCTCTATGGATTGGATTGACCTAGAAACATGGTTGATACCTTTTTGGAATCTGCTTTTATTGCTTTCAAGAGAAGAACTAACAGATTTAACAAAGAAGCAGTATTGAGAAAAATCACTCTTGAAATACACATTATGAAGAATCAGCATGTGTATTCCAAGAGTGATTTTTTTCAATATCGCATCTATGTAAAAGATTTTGATGTTTCTTTTTAAAGCATTAAGAGTAGATTCCAAAAAGGTATCAACCATGTTTCTAGGTCAATCCAATCCAAAGAGACACGCAAAAACGTTTTCAGTACATGCTTTTCAAGGATCTAAAACGTGAACAGTAAAAGTGTTTTTGAGTGTCTCTATGGATTGGATTGACCTAGAAACATGGTTGATACCTTTTTGGAATCTGCTTTTATTGCTTTCAAGAGAAGAACTAACAGATTTAACAAAGAAGCAGTATTGAGAAAAATCACTCTTGAAATACACATTATGAAGAATCAGCATGTGTATTCCAAGAGTGATTTTTTTCAATATCGCATCTATGTAAAAGATTTTGATGTTTCTTCTTAAAGCATTAAGAGTAGATTCCAAAAAGGTATCAACCATGTTTCTAGGTCAATCCAATCCATAGAGACACTCAAAAACACTTTTACTGTTCACGTTTTAGATCCTTGAAAAGCATGTACTGAAAACGTTTTTGCGTGTCTCTTTGGATTGGATTGACCTAGAAACATGGTTGATACCTTTTTGGAATCTACTCTTAATGCTTTAAAAAGAAACATCAAAATCTTTTACATAGATGCGATATTGAAAAAAATCACTCTTGGAATACACATGCTGATTCTTCATAATGTGTATTTCAAGAGTGATTTTTCTCAATACTGCTTCTTTGTTAAATCTGTTAGTTCTTCTCTTGAAAGCAATAAAAGCAGATTCCAAAAAGGTATCAACCATGTTTCTAGGTCAATCCAATCCATAGAGACACTCAAAAACACTTTTACTGTTCACGTTTTAGATCCTTGAAAAGCATGTACTGAAAACGTTTTTGCGTGTCTCTTTGGATTGGATTGACCTAGAAACATGGTTGATACCTTTTTGGAATCTACTCTTAATGCTTTAAAAAGAAACATCAAAATCTTTTACATAGATGCGATATTGAAAAAAATCACTCTTGGAATACACATGCTGATTCTTCATAATGTGTATTTCAAGAGTGATTTTTCTCAATACTGCTTCTTTGTTAAATCTGTTAGTTCTTCTCTTGAAAGCAATAAAAGCAGATTCCAAAAAGGTATCAACCATGTTTCTAGGTCAATCCAATCCATAGAGACACTCAAAAACACTTTTACTGTTTACGTTTTAGATCCTTGAAAAGCATGTACTGAACAAATAAAGTCTATATTTCATTTTTTTTTATTTTCTTAAACAAATGTTCTTAAATCTAAGTATAACAAAATATAAATAATTCATAAACGCACAATAACTTAAAAACTACAATGGAATAAAAAAAAACTAAGGTCCTTAAATCTAGGTATAACAAAATATAAATAATTCATAGGCGCACAAAAACTTAAAAACTACAATTGAATAAAAAAAAACTTCACTTCGAGCCATGGCTTCGAAGTTTGCGGAGCTCCGTGATGGCCTGTTGCTGAAAGCTAAGCCCCAGGTCCTCTACTACCTCCATAGGAAGCTCTTTGAGAACCCTATCAAGGTTAGCCAATAGAGAGTAGTTAACCAAATTTGGTTGTGTATGTTGCTCCGGCATTTCCTTCCTAAGGCTGATCAGCTCCGCCACAGTCTGCGTCAACGTAGCAACATTTTCGGCTATTGGGTTCTTCTTCTGTGGTTTTGGACTCTAAAATAAGAACATTAATATAAATAAGTTGGTATAATAATTCAATCTCAGTTTTGCTCACAAAGCTGTAGCTTGAACTCAGAGTTTCGGACTCCTGCTGTGTGCAAGTTGCAGGGACTTCTCTTTCTGTACTCGAAAATGTTCTGTAAAATATATAAAAACTATAATTTTCTTTCTGCTTAATTTTTTTTTAATAAGTAGGTACTTACGCTCGTTTTTCCGAAACTGGCTGCAGAAAAGCCAGGCAGTCTGAAAACTCCCAGTCAACTTCATTATCATCAGACAGATGATCATCTGCGTGGACTTGGGTTCCAGCACTTCCCGACTTCAGTTTTTTTTTACCATTTTTATGATAACGCAGACTGCCACGGAGCGATTTCCATGTGGTCTTACATTCCTCCACTACGAAACAAATAGAGTACCTAATAATTCGATAGTCATTATGATAGACTTATAATAACAAACCTGTTTTGCACATATCCTTTGAAATATACCGCCAATCAGAGTACACTGCCTCTGTGTTACTGTGGGATTGATGTCCTAGATCCCATATTGCTGGACGTTCTTCGACCAACCTGCACAATATTTTTTTTTCCAGGTTCGTCAACTGGCTCTTTTTTTTCGTTTTTTTGTCGAAATCTTTTTCCTCCACATATTCTATTAAGTAATTTTCTAAAAACGACATTTTTTTTTCGAAAAATTGAAATTATATGCAAAATTATACACCAAACTTGAACAAAAATTTCTTTTGAAAACGATTCTTTGCGGGCTGTCAAAATTTGTCTCGCAAAATAATGCTTGTAGCATTCTCTTCCTGGCAAAATTTAGTGGAGACTTTTTGACATAATAAAGTGCAGCCATAAAAAAAAGTATGAATTTTGCGCTCGAACTGCGTACTGCGCGGAAAAATATCCAAGACAAAATTTGTCCCAGGACAAAAAATGTATGGGAGACAAAATTTTTCCCGATCTGCGTACTAGGCTTTACCTGTAAAAACCTTACAGCAACAATCGCCAAGCAATTCAGGCCCTAGAAGACAATATCCGCCGTAAAGCAGTTTTCATTAAACTAAATGCTTTGCTCTCGCGTGTTCACAAATTTCGCTGAACACCCTTTATATTATTGTTATTATTTTGTCTTGGATAACGTTAAAATGTAAAGTTCAAATTGAGATAGATGGCTATAGTTTCTATGGCAAAAATAGTAGTTCAGGCCAGGAGCCAAGAGATGGCCTCTGGAATTAATATTTATTTTTACCACTTTTGCACCAAGAGCTCTAATGTCGGTAGGGAGAGGTGGAACCATTTCATTGAAATGTTTGTATAGAAATTTCACACGACTAGCAGTCCATATATAATACGTCAATGAATGTATGTACTGTACATACGTACATGAATAATTCCATAAAAAACATAAAATGAGCGACTAAGTATCCTCATCATTAGGGCTAGGATTTCCATGCAATACATATTTTTTTTGAGAAACTTTAGAAACACAGGAATAAAATGCAAACACGAATCAATCAATTTGCTTTAAAATGGCATTTAATCGTTAGTGCATATTTTTGCATATTTTACTATAAATGCATATAAATGCATATTTGTGCATATTTTCGAAAAAAAAAATAATTCTAAAGTAAAAAATGGCCGCTCGAGGAATTAAAATTTTTATATCCGAAAATGATCATGTAACGTGCTTAGCACAAGCAGTAGATAGAGTGGCAGAACAGATACTCGTAAGAAGTAATTTTAAAAATGTAGATTTATTAATCTTAAATGGAAACAAAAATATTTTTAAAAGCAACATCTCGTGTTGAGCATTTCAAAGCAAATTAGTGCACCTTTTGGTACAGCAATTCAAAAAAACTGGATAATGTTCTAGAAAAAAATTAAGGTTTTGCAAAAATAAAAAATATTTACAAGGAATTTACACTGAGTTAATGTGTCGATGAGAATTACATTGAGTCCTTAATACCTCAAGAAATATGTTCTTTAAAGAATGCTCCATTTATTTTAGTTGACGTTGAGCGATCATTCTCTATGTACCTATAAAGCATTTCAGAGACCGAATCAACAAAGTTTTGCTTTTGAAAATTTGAGAGAAAGCTTTATTATGATTTATGCGAATAAAGCATACGAAAATTTTGAAGATAAGATGTAATGCAATAATGGATGTAATTCAAATTCTGTGCTAGTATTTTAAATATATATATGTATATATTTTTTTCTATTTTAATTGAAAAAATGAAGAATTTTATTTTTCTGTTATTATCGATATATGTAATTTTGTGTTCCTCGATTATAAAGACTGAATTTGTCATATAAACTTAAATACCTACTATGTTTTTCCCATACAGATGGTTCGCAATGGATATGGTTTTAAATGCATATTTTAGGTGCATATTTTACATTTTTAAGAGCATATTTTGCATTTTTAAGTGCATAAAGATCCTAGCCCTACTCATCATCAACAAAACAAAGCAAATTTCCTAATATCAAAGTATGCCACAAGCATCATCGATTTTTAAAACAGGAGTCATTGTATATCCAGTGCAGATCACAGCCTTTCAATCCGGAAAAACCGCAACAACAATTACACTATGGAACCAATCTACTTCGATCTTCCATCTACTGCTCTATGATCGAAGTACATATGTATATGTGGCGAACAAAGCAGAGAAGTAAATTCCTCATTTACAAATAACGGAAGCCTCGGCTACGGTTCCTATTTACTTATCTACATCAGGTGACACCAGATTAAATAGATGAAGAAGAACCGTACGCCTGCATACGATTCAACCAACTCATCAACTCTGCTGCTGGCAACAAGTCAAAAAGAAAGTTAGTTCTTTCACATACCGTCAAGACGTCACACG
The DNA here is from genome assembly GCA_911387755.1 of Chrysotoxum bicinctum. NCBI lineage: Eukaryota > Metazoa > Arthropoda > Insecta > Diptera > Syrphidae > Chrysotoxum > Chrysotoxum bicinctum. Next base: position 172,089,738 of record OU426988.1, on the reverse strand, counting down.
TTCACTGAGAACCCTAATAAAAGCTAATTAAATTAATATTAAAAAACATAGTTGTTTGTTTTAATTTATTAGGGCCAAACACTATATTGGTGACCCCGTCGTAATTTAAACTCGCTATTTTGGTCTTACAATTGTGTTTTTAGTATTAAAATTAACAGATAATACCTATATTTTTTTTAACTCAGTGACCGCTCGCTTTCGTGATTTTGAATAAATATTTTTTTTTTAATATTAATTTAATTAGCTTTTATTAGGGTTCTCAGTGAACGTGTGACGGCTTGATGGTATGTGAAAGAACTAACTTTCTTTTTGGCTTGTTGCCAGCAGCAGAGTTGATGAGTTGGTTGAATCGTATGCAGGCGTACGGTTCTTCTTCATCTATGTATTTAATCTGGTGTCACCTGATGTAGATAAGTAAATAGGAACCGTAGCCGAGGCTTCCGTTATTTGTAAATGAGGAATTTACTTCTCTGCTTTGTTCGCCACATATACAAAATATCATACCAATTACCACAACAGATACAGTACCTGACCGAAACAAGTTAACGAGCTAACCAAAGGGTTAAATGTGCAACAACAACCACATTTTAGGTAACCCAAACCATCTTCTTCAATGGCGGTGTTAAAATGCAACAACAAACACATTGCGGAACCGAGAACATGTCAAGGAGTGCAGCAAAGGGTTAAATGTGCAAAAAAATGGACTGATCATTTTTTTTTCATAAATGCAGGTCAGCGATATATTTTCAATCTTAAAATAATGTTTGTTTGAATTTTACAGCTAAAGTTTGTTTCGCTGAAAATTTGGTTATTTGAAAAAAACTAAATATAAAGTTTTCAAGACCACAAATGGGAAGTTATCAGTGTGGGTCGCACCCAGCCTCTTTTTTTTTCATTTTGTGTACCGACAACTTTGCCACTATTGCAATCAATAAAATTTTTCTTTGAGAGTGGTTGGTGTTCAATAAAAATCTTTATTTCCAAAATTTTCTCTGGTGAAAGGTCTCTTCGTCTAGCCATGATTAAACGAGGGTTTAACACAGAAGACTCTATTAAACCAAATTGATTGTACACACAATATAAAGCTTATAATTATTCCAAAAACAAGTTTTTGATTGTACATGCAACTTCTGGGAAAGTAACTAATGATAATTACTGAAAAAACACGTTAAAAATCTCAAGAGATAAAAAAAACAACATTTAAAAGAATGAGGTACCCATTTAATAGTAATTTGATCACCCACTGTAGATAAAAACAGTATTAAAAATATTCTAAAACTTGATTTATGTACCTACTTATGTACACGCATGCTGAAGAAATAAAAGCAAAAGTCGAAATTTATTATTTCTCTATTTAGTTTTTTTTTTTTTTAGTTTTATTCGTAAACCGAAATTTTATTGGATTATTTTGGCGTAAGTTTTTATATAATTACTTTTCATTTTGAGCTGAAAATAATATCTGCTCATCGCTGCCTGGCCCACGATTATCCTCCATTTTGAAACTTACCACCCATACACATTTCCACTGCTCTTTCTATCAAACAGAGCAGAGGACACACAAAACCAAAATAACACAAGAAAATGAAAGAAGGTTCTGTGTGTACTCTGTCACCAGCGTTGTGCTAAAGTGCCCAATTGGGCCATTTGGCCCCAAGATTCCTATTTTGGCCCGGTGCCCCGGGCCATCACGAAATGGCCCCAAAATTGAAAAATTTGCAAAATAAAGCAACACATTTTGCACAGCATTAAAAAAAACAAAATTTTATTTTAGAAATCGATAATATCCAAGTACTCGATATTTACTCTCATCTATGTATACGTTAATTTTGCTGAACGCATTCATTGAAAAATTCAACACATCACATCGACTGACAATAGCACTGGCTGTCTTTCTCTTTTTCTCTGTCTCATATTTAAGTTCTTAATATTTTGAGTCTACCCCATAGCAGTGCCTCTACCTGTGCAGAACGTTTTTTTTTTTCAGCTCTTAATAATATTAAAACCGAAAACCGCAATAGACTTAGCTATGAAGTTATAAATTCGCTTATGAGCTTTATGGGGTTTCTGAAAAATAATACTTGTGGTAATTTTGTTCCGCCTCCAGAATTGATAAAAAAATGTCTAACATAGATTTTAAGTTATTTAAAAAAATGGAATAAAATGCAAAAATACAAATAAAATAATATCTTCTGCTTTATTTAATTATTTTACCGAATATGGAAAAACAAAGTGGCCCCAAAAAAGTTGAAATGGCCCCAAAAATGGCCCCAACATTTTGTTTCCCAGGAACAACGCTGTCTGTCACTCTATGTCACAGTATCCAAATCAATTTTTTTTATTTCTCTCCAACCCAAACCCAACTTTCGAAGTTCAAACATGTGGAATGAGCAAATGGGCAGTGATTATTTTAATTCGAAATTCCGATCTTCGAATCTGAGCTCGACATTTTGGGTGGAGGCCAAATTACTGCTTCAGTGACCGAGTGAGTGAGTCCCATCAGTGATCGAATGAAAATGTCAAATTAGGGTAATCGATTGCTCGATAACGTAAGCGGTAATGCCAAACTCACATAATTCAATCAAGTATTCCTCGAAAACTTATGCGGTAACTTGGTCCCAGAATTAAATAAACCGTTTCAAATCAAAGTGCATTAGTGCAAACCTTGACTTTTGTCAAGGAAAATACGATATAAATCTTCTTGTTATTTTAATGCCGAAATAAATATAATGAAATAATATTTTTGAAATTATAAATTATTTAAAACCTGAAACTAATATGAAAAATTAAGCCGAAATACAACTGAGCTTTGAATTTTTTGAAATAGAAACAAACAACCCAAATGATATTGGGGGCTATCGTGAACAAAATTTCCCTCGGAATTTTCCCCATCTTCGAAAATTGGAAAGGTCAATACTTCTGCACTGTTCATTTTAAGCTGGCGACTGACCTTTTTAAATGAGAGCCAATGTCACTATGAAACTTAATTCCCAATATCAATAAATTCCAAGGGAAACTTTCGACATTATTCGAGATGACAATTTTGAAAGTTGGGAACAATTCCCAGGGAAATTTTATTCGCGATAGGCCCCATTATACTTAAAGTAAAAGCTTAAATCAAAGAATTTATACATTCGTTTTTACTAGAAGTAGAGAAACAAATCCCTGAAAACTAAAGGGTGGGCACAATACAAGTTTTTTTTTTAAATGAATTCTCCTCAGGCTAGTGCGTTAAATGTTGAGCTGTTGGGATCGATGGCGAGTTGATGTTCGTGAATTGAGTGTCACACTCTTCCGTTCGAAGACGGGTACTATGAGTGTTGTCCACTAGCATACCAATCTCACGAACTTTTTGCGCAAACTTACGTACAGCAGGAGCGGTGGGTGCTTCATTTCGAACAAAACATTTTTTCATCAAACGCACTATTTGATCTACACAGCACTCACTTTGAAAATAAGGTTTCAATATTTTACAACGTTGATACGTTGTCAAAATAATACATGATTTAAAAAGAAACCACTAGATGGCCCACCCTGTAAGCATTTTTTTTAAAGAAATTCGATATTTAAGTTCAAATCTATTCCTAAACGAAAATCATCCAAATTTCAAGGATCTGCCTTTCGAGATAGTTCCAAATTTGGAAAAAAAAAATAAACTTCCTCTATTTGCAATAATTATGCGTTTGTGTATTGATGCTACTGTTATAAAAATTTGCTGTAAAAACTTTCATCCTCATCTGAAATGATTACTAAAATTAACCAAACAATGTACCAACATGATAATGGCCACGAGGATGAAAATGAGTATAACTCTAGAGATATCACGTTTATAAACTGGCTTTCTACAGTTCAATGCGATATTATTGTTAATTTTTCCCCTTTATATGAACAAAAAATTTATTTTATTTTCCGTTGATTTTTACAATAAAAATAAATTGTGATTAAAGTTTTGAGAAATTTTGTCATTGGTATTGGGCCACTATTTGAGTTTACTTCTTCGGCTCCGATTTTGGGTTGCAAACATTTTTAAATTGGACCATCGAACTCGAACTGCTTAGTTTAAGACATGGCAATTTTGATAAAAAGCACCGGAAAGTTGGGTGTTTTTCTTTACCGCTAATCAAGATGATGGTTTTTGTTGATCGTCTCTCAATAAAACGCTGCTTTTATAATTTCGTCAAAAAGTGTTATTATTATTAATTTATTGTATATACCTAATATATACTGCCTATACATGATTTCTTATAATTTACATATCTCATTTGTTATATCATAATTCATAGCTAACAAATAATATATTTCAAAATAATATAGTACCTAGTAGTTCGTTTATCTCGAGTTTGCATCATTTTTTTTTTGTTTAAAGACTTAGCTGTGTTACATTTTGATTTTATGACATTTTTCTTAAATAAAACTTACATCAATTTAAATTTTATTAATATGCAATGCTAAAAGCACCGCTTTTGACTCAGCTTTATTTAATTGAAAACAAAAAATAAATAAAATCGCCGTCTACAACTTAGAAATCTTTGGTACATTATTTACAATTAATTTACAATAATTTTTTTTTTTTAATTTTACTTCAAATAATTAGGAAATTCATACTCCTAAATAAGGATTTAAACAAAATATAAATTAAAAGGAAATAAAGTTAAAATAAAATTCGGAAATTTCTTAAGTAGTCGGAGAAGAGTTATTTACAGTTTTATAAATAATAATAATTATAACTTGTTACAGTAAACTGTCCTTGCTACATGAAAATAAAATACATTTAATACAAAAAAAAATAAAACTTATGTTCCACAGAGAGATCGAGCCTTAGCAAAAAAGAAACCCACAAAGCAGTCTCTTTTCAGTCAGTTTTGTAGAATTTAAAAAAGAAGAACATATGGTAGGTATAGGTGCCGTTTTCGACGTTAAGGTGTAGCCAGGACTTAAAATCTTAAACAACAACTTAAAATCTAGTTCGAAACCTAAAAGAAACATAAATTAATATTTTTTTTCAGGGCATAATTAATATAGGAATGGTTCGGGAATCCGATTAAGAACACAAAATCTTTCATTTCTTTGCTAAGCTTCCAGTCAAAGGCTTCGTTTTCGGTGCGTTTTCGAATTTTTGCTGCAAAGAAGCAACAGTCGAAACTTTGCCTGTTGTTGGACGTTGAGCTGTGCTCGTGGGTGGTTTCGTCGCAGTTGTTGATAATGAATTTGTATTTTCGAGAGCCTTTCTATTATTTGTGGATATCGTTCGTCCAACTGTAGGTTTTGTGCCTGCACTTCCTACACTTGGCTTTGAAAGTGGTTTTGGTTTTGCAGCACCTGAGGAGGGCAGTGGTTTTTTGGATGCCACATCAACCGATTTTAACTCAACGGCTGTGGTCTTAGCTAAGGGGCTGGGGGATTTACTAAATGATTTATTGCCTCTTGAGGCGATTGTCGAAGGTTTCGGAGTGATAGTAGGTGCTCTTCCAGTTCTGCCCGTGGAAGATTCACTCTCAGCTTTGGGTTTGAAGCTGGAGAAAGCATTTGCTGTGGTAGATGTATCAGATCGAGTCGGAGCAACCCTAGCGATGGGTGCATTACTCACAGTTGAAGGTCGAATATAGCCACTAGAGGTGGTGCTGCTATTAGACTTAATATAGTCCGGTTCTGTTTCTTGATCCCCACTAGGGACATTTTCATAAGGCGTGATTGGCTTGATCCCTTCGGAACTGCTTGCACTTTTTAGGGTCGAAGCCGAGTATATTGAGTCTACATTTCGTTTTTCAATCTCATTTACAATCTCTCCAAGGAGACCCATACTATCTGAACTTTCATCGACAGAAGCCTGAACAGGCGACACAATCTCATCGATGACAGAATAGATGTTATCGGACCCCGTTGGGGATGGCGATTCCTTGATATCCGGAAGTGGTTCTTCTACAGCTTCACAGTCATCATAGGTGTGATCGTCTTTTGATGACAAAGGCAGTTGGTAGCCTGAAGAAGTGGTCGATGGGGTCTTCTTGATTCCCGGTATTGCTGGAGGTCTTGGGGGCGGACTTTTGGGTCGTGCAGTTCCAATAACGCTTTTGGGACGGTTAAGACCAGGTGGGTTCCTCATGGAACCAAACGTCTGAACGATCGGTTGTTTCTTAGTCGGGCTTCTCATACTTTGAGCCCTTTTGACCAGATTTTTTGTCTCATCTTGTTGTTCCGAATCTGAATTCGATGTATCTGTTTGTGGAATTGGAGCTGAAATTTCGATATTCTTCAGCTTTTCCTTATCTATTACAGGTTTAATTTTCGGAGTATACTTATCCTCCTTCTTTAAAAAAGATGCAATTCGTTTGATTGTTCCATCTTTTGGCCGAGTATTAAGTTTGGGATCTGTGTGCAAGGGAACCGGAGGTGGTGGAGCAGGATGACTTATAGGAGGAGCAGTTGGAGCAGGTCGAACGGGAACTGCTTCGCCTGATTTCGCTGAAATTCCTATCTCCCTGCATGTTGAGGCTTCTAGTACAGGATTTGATATTATAGGCCGTGGATGTGAGCCCGGATTGGGTGGTGGTAGTGCAGGTGCAGAGGTATCAGGCATCTTTCCCAAAGTATTAGCTTTTTTCATTCCCACAATAATACCGTTTGGCTTATGTATATCAATTCTATCGAGTGTTGCATGTTTTGGAACAGGCGGAGCCAAACGTGCAGGCACACCCCCATTGCTGGACTCATGAACTATTGTTGACTTGCTAACTGGGTGAACAAATGCAACATTAGGTGCAACTACCGCTGTTGGTGGAGCCGAATCCGAAAGAGGTCTCAAAGTAAATCCTTTGAATTTGCCAAACATCCCGTTATTAATTGTTGATGCATCCGAATCCGACGGTGATTTAAGGAGTGCTGAATTCATATCATCTGTACTGCTCGGTGTAGATTTTGGTAATCCACCATTTGGCGCAGATGGAGGTCCACGAGGAGCTGATCCTTTACTAGTTGATTTCATACTGAAAAAAAGTTTTTCGAGACTATTGTTAAATTATTGGAATGAAATTGCATTTAAAAGGTGCATTTAGATAGAATTACGTTAAACTGTAAACCAACAAAGACCATAAACCAACTAAAAACATGTGAAAGAATACAAAAAAGAAACGTGCCACAAAATAGAAACAAAAATACAATAAGCATTTTGAATTAATGAAAAACAGAAAACTACAACAACACAAAGTATTTTATTAAATATCTTTTTTTTTCTATATTTTGTAAAATTAAATTAAAAAATATTTATGAGTACAGAATTTTACAGAAAAACTAAAAGCTATCTTACTAACTAAGAAAACACAGATCGGCAGTACGTTTTGGCATAACAAATGTTTTTGTTAAGGTGAGGTTTTGAGTTTTGATATCTAAATTGGAATTTCATTAATTGGTTTGACTTCAAGATTTTCGAATGTTTCCTTTGGCTTATACATTTGTACATACTCGTATTTCGTTTTCAATAAAAACTTTTTAAGACATTTGGTCAGTAATTAGAATTCTATGATAATATCAGACTTCGGTGGCCACCCTAATTCGGCCTATTATTTACTCAGAATAGCTTTTGTTTTATTTTATCTTAAGCAGAGCTATTTCTTCAATCTCGTTCTAGAACACATTGTGCGCAGGGCAGGCGTAAACACGGTGAGTACTATATCCAGCAAATCTGTCCAAATATTGGGGTATGCGGACCATATCGATATCATTGGGTTCTGTAATAGTCTTTCACGGTTGTTAAAGATCAGGCGGAACTTGTTGGTCTTGAAGTAAATGAGGACAAAACCAAGTTCACAAATTAGGGCAAAACGTCACCATTGATAGCAAAATCTTCGAGGTAGTTAAGAGGTTTATTTATCTCAAAGTTAATATTAACTTCACGAAGGACTCCTTAGTGTAAATCCAACGAAGAATTACCCTAAGAAACTGATGTTACTTGGGCTTAGCAAAATTAATAAAAAAAAAGGGTTCAAAGCTCTCACTCTTAAGGCGAAGTGCACGGTCTAAAAAACCCTTATACTAGCAGTCCTTCCTTAAGGACTGTTGTTGGACTATAATCAGAAAGGTAGAGATGACACTGAGCTCTTTCGAAAGAAAAATTCTTCGACGGAAGACTTTATATACAAGGTCAAAATTATGCTAAGAATTGAAAAAAAGTTCACTTAAGATGCACGGGTGGACATTCATACATAATTTTAGCATTAGGAACTTTTTTCAATGAGATCAAAAGAACTCATTTTTAATGCATTTTGAACTTATAGCGTTTTCGTGATACAGAAGAACCTTTCGGAACTCTCCGATCCGGAATGCCAAACGAACATGTCGTAAGACTTTTTTTGATTCCGAAGTTTCGTTGTATGTGTTCGTAAACGTCAAATGGAGATGTCAAATTGAAGTGATCTTATTTTTCATTATTTGTAAACATGGTGAAAATTAATTTGAAAAATTTGATCTTATTTGCGAGGATTATTCCTCAATAATTTTCAGGACTTTATCCAGGACTTCATCGTCACATCATGAAGATTACAGTTATGAAGAAGAAGAAATGTTTGAGTTACAGTTGATTACGTGTTTAAGAAAATTTCATATTAGAAAAACTATAATAATAATCACATCTCCATAAGGTTAAGTATAAAAATATATTTGGAACACTTCTTACTTTTTTCATTCTTTTTATGTTGTTTTCTTATTTTAATTTTTTTTCATACCAAAGTTTATTTCTTATATCTATTCTTTTATTAAGTTAACACGATTATAAGTAAGAAATTCTTTAACATTTTGAACTTTCTTATATCCGCCATCGACTGTATTTATAGCAAAAAAAAATGACACTTCAGTGAGCTTAGATTTTTATTAAATCTGCTCGGCCATTTCATTCTGAGCTCATAAAACGCGATCGAAGCTTGCTCAGATTGAAAAAAGAAATACAACCTGATCGCTCTGATGTGTCTGAGCTAAAAAAGAAACAAAGATCTTTTTTTGACAGTTCAGTTCTCTGCTCTGAGCTTATAAAAGAAAAACGCCTTACGAAAGAACTTTATTTTGAAAAACACCAATCAGAGTCATGTTCTGCGAACATCCTCTGAACCATGAACCAATAGTGCTCTGCTCTGAGTTATTTTTGAATCACAAGTGAACTTAGCTGTCACCATTTTAGTTTTTAATTTCCATCTGTTAAATGCCTGTGTTAAGCATTTACTTCTGTCTGCTCAGTTATTATATTATGAACTCATAGAGCCCACTCTGAAATACGCTCCGAACATGCTCAGAACGAAAAAAAAAACACATTTTCGAAGCTCTGAACAATCTTAACTAAAAAAGAAACACAATTTATTTTTTGACAACTCAGACTCTGCTCAGAACTGAAACAGAAAAACGACATTCTTAAGCTACATTTAGGGGCCAGTTATAGCGATCAGGAAAAACCATCAGGAAAACTTGAAACAGTATGAAATTGAGTATTTTTTCCTGATGGTCGTTTATAGCGAACAGGAAAAATATGTCAGTTGGTTAGAAGTGCGTTCGTTTTCTCTTCTATGCATCCATGCATCCTGCCTTTTCAATTTGTTGCTATAGGATGGGCCATCCTTAGCATATAAGCAAATGTGGCTTTTTATTTTCATAATTAGTTTGGCCTCAAACTCTTTGACTTCAGCTTTTTCCAGTCTTTTTACTTCTTGGCTGTTCATTTTTCTCTGTAAAAACTTAATATTGTTAATGTTTTGATTTTAAACACAATTTGTTGCTCCAACTCACAATTTTAATGCTTCAATTTTAACTTTACAAAAAAAAATATAGCACGACAGCCCGACCAACACCAATTTTTCCTGATTGAATTGCACACGAAAATCTTTTTCGTTCGCAAATCTATCAGTGGCTGTCAGTGGAACAGGAAAAAAATAGAACACAAATCATTGGAACGATTTGTTCCATATTGTTTGATATGACAATCAGCTGGCACGAAAAATGAATTTACATCAGGAAAATACATAAATACATTTTAAACAAAAACAAATTGTTCAAATGAAAATTTAACTGGCGGAAAAAATTATTTCAATTAATTGTCATTGATTCGCGTACCATTTGTATTTCAAATCGAATGAAAACATCATAAATAATCCATTTGAAAATTTTTCCTGTTTCGTTTTCCTGATCGCTATAACTGGCCCCTTAGACTTTCGCCTTTATGCTCTGTATACGTTGTTCGTTTTTGGTCGTACAAGGAACAACGAGAATGTAAATGATAAAAACGAAGAACGAACAAAAAACGAATGAAGAATGTGCAAAATCAAAGTAGCTTGGAATTTTCTTGTCGCTGTTCGTTGTTACCCAAAGAACGTGTGTTTAAATGCGAAAACTGTTTAAATGAACATTGTTTTGCAGTGCCGTACAACTCGTAAGGACATTTTTGAATTTTTTTATTAGTGCATGAAGCATCAGAAAGCTTTATTATAAACCATACTATAATCATTTCTAGCGCTAGTTTAGAAAATAAAACAAGATTTCTATGCGATAAACGTTCCTTTTTCAACAGCCAACCATTCGTCTAACAGGATCTTCTTTTTTTTTAACTATTAATAGTGCCGCCACTGCTCACAATGTGTTGTTATCCATTTTGATGTTAAGAACGAACGGACAAACAAAACTAAATTAATGTTGTTGTTCGTTTGTTGTTGAGAGAAGAACGAACAACGTACAACGAATGAAGAACGAAAGTCTAAATGGGGCTTTGAGTTGAAGTCACAACTAAACTCGTCTTCAATTACGTGCTGCAAAAAAAAAATTGTTTGGAGTTGACCAACGTGCTGGCACATTCCAGCTCTGTTTCAGTTTGAATTTCAAAATGAGTTAATCCCTAAGTAAACCTTCTGGTAATATGTTTCGACCCTCTGAAAGCTCAAACGAACGCATGTAAGTTACTTTTGCGATTAATATCTTCAAGTGCTGGAACTTTGTAACGTTTATTGCTCAGGACAGAATTCTAAGGTATTTTATTTAAGGAGTTTTATTTAATTTTGAAAAATAGATTAATTTAATAAACTAAAAAGCGTTGATAAATATTCAAATTTGTTCCATATCTTCAAAGTTTCTAAATTCTAAAATTATTCGTAGGAAAAGTATTGATTAAGTTCGAAAAGTAAGAGTACACATTTTATTAGTTAAAACGAAATTTTAGATTATTTAATTTCTACATAAATGAATATGAACTTAGCATTCTATTTTCAGACTTATTTTTTTTTCAATGATTATGAACACTATATAAACTGTTACTCAAAACCTCACCCAACAAAAATCTATCAGTGATATAATTAAAAAAAAATCGCATAAAATATTATTTTTAACCATTTTATGCTCTTTAAAAAAAAATAAATCTAACTAATAAAAAGCACAATGCACATTTTTGTAAATTATTGTTTTTTTTTTTGTATATCACGTCAATTGATATACAAACCTATTATTTGAATCTATGATATAATCTGTGCTATTACAAAGTGCGTGCGGATTAGTAGTTGAACACAATTTAATATCAGTTATTTGTAATTTTCTTTTAGTAGTGTTATTGTTATTAAGGCTTGAAGAAGTTTCAGAAGAGGGTGCAGTTGTGGATATGATTGTTTTTTCAGAAGAAGAAGGCGTTGAATTGTTACTACACAATGAACGTGGTGAATGTACATACATATTTTCAAATAGTTTTCCTGGCATTTGAGGATTATTGCGACAATAGTAGATGAGGAAACATATTAATGCCATAACGGGAACAACCCCCAGGAAGAATATGAACATAAAGCGTGTGAATCCATCGCGACCTGAAAATAAAAATAAATATTTAATTAAAAATGTCTTCCTTGGGTGGGAAATTTTAACTTACTGTTTGGATTTGTTGCTGGTCCACTGTCTCTGGAGCCTCCAGGTCCCGGAGCGTTACAGAACGGAGGTGCATAACCTTCATTACAATGGCAGTGGCCTTTGCTGTTGCAAATTCCGTTTCCATTACAATTTTCGGGACACTCAACGCCGAAACCACTGGATCGCAGGTCATCAATCCCTATGCACCTCTGACCAACACACATTTTGTTCTCGCCACACTTAGCACCATTGGGTGTGAGACCGGGGTCTGTCGACTGCAAGCCCAAATCCACAATAGCAGTTCGACAGGGAATGATATTCCCTTCGTGGTTTAAGAAACTATGCGAAAGCACAGCTACCGATTCCATTCCGAACTCAAGGCGTTCATTCAAATGGCGACAATGCAACATGCCACAATATATATCCTCCCTTTTGCATTCAAAGTACTTGTTGTTAATACGATCAAACCCACAGTTGCCATGGCGACTTCCATTGAGATTCTTCCCATAACAATGCTCTGAACTTTCCCCAGACGGTCCCCATAAAATTCTACATTGATTGCTTCGAGATCTACAGGTTCCCTGATAGCAGTAAGCATTGCCACTGTCACAAGTTTCTGTATCTCGTTTGAACACATTCGTAGGGCAATATTCCGATTCTCCAGTACAGAATTCGGATAGATCACATTCGTTTTCCGAGGGTCGACAATTTGTTCCGGCAGTCTTGGGTCGACACGTACTTAAATCACAGCATTCGCCAGTAGCGCATGATGCATTCGTCCTTAGCATACATGTGTTTGGATCACAGCAGGTATTTTTACAATATTCAGCCAAGCCGCAATCACATTGTTCGCCGGGCTCGACAAAGCCATTGCCACACTGAGGTGAATCGAATAATTTTGTTGGCTTATTTCGCAAACAATAGTTCATGCCTCGCGAGAAGGCAACATTTAATTGATCAATGCTGCAAGAACTCCAATGACGTGGAACTACTGAGGTACTCGATGCGGACATTATACACTTTTCATCCGGACACCGGCAATCGGGTGTGTCGTGTTCCATGCCAAAATTATGACCCATTTCATGAGCCATTGTTGCAGCAACTACAGCAACAATTTGACTATGTTCCATGGAAACACCACCAGAATATTCATATGTACAGATTGGTCCTTTGAGAGCTTTGCCTAGGACAAAAAATTTAAAGGTTAAAAAAGATTTTTTTCAATTATTTATTTTAATGTTTGATTCTAGTTCAGCTAAACGAAAAATGAATGAGACAAAGATATCTTCCAATAAAGCTGCAACCAGCTTAGCTTGCAGTCCTTAAATTTTGGTATTTGATGGTTGAACTTTTTAAAGATTCAGAAGAGCTTACGTAAATGAAGGCTTATATGTTTAATGTTACTTTGAAGAACCAAACAGTTATGAGGCTCTGCGTTCAGTATAAGCCCATATGTGAGAAGATGAACCCCCATTATATCAAACAAATCACAGTACACATATTAAAAGGTGTATACTGTATAATACTGTGAGAAAAAAACAACTTTCGAAAGAATCAATCTCGGGACAAAATGCTTTTAGATCAACTGAATTAAGTTTGGCAACTTGATGACAATATTATCGGTCAATGTCAAGTTGGTAAAAGAAATATTAGGCTACGAATGCTTTAAATAGGGTCCTTAAGAGTTTTGATCAAAAGGGCTCATTAAACGTCTTTAATTTATTGAAATCTGTAAATGTAAGTTTTGTCAGCGAAATGTTTTGGACAGTGATCGAATAATGTTAAATGTAGGTAAACTTCTTTACCTAGAAACGGGTTAATCGAATTTTCCGAAGCTCATAATATGGTAAAGTAGATGTCAAAAGGTTTCCAAAGCTTAGGTTACTTTACTTAAAGTAACTAAGCGTACTCCCGACGATCCAAAAACATATGAACATGTTTCAAACGATGCAATAGGCGCATCCAATAATCTTGAACTTTGACACATGTTCAGGGCAAATGTCAAGTATACAAATTTACTTGTTGCGGCTAAATTAAGGCCTTGACAATAAATCTAACAAAAACAAATACCAAACTTTTAAGAAGGAAAAATTCATCGTTGGACGCCTTTGCTCACTTGGAGAAGTGAGAGTATACATTGATATTATCAGTATTGTTACCGGTTCGAGAAAACAACCTTAGACCAAATTTTGACACTAACTGGAAAAAAGCCAACGAATTAGTTTAGGCTGACTATTATATCATTAGCTTGAAACTTTCATTTGATATCATTCATAGTCAGGAGCTCTATTGGAGGATGACCGAAGTCGAGATTCGGTGTAACAAATAATATAATTCTGCAATATGACAATAGTAAAGCAAAAAGAGCGTATTGGGGATAAAACACCACCGTTATTTCTTAAAGCTTTGGCAAGATGAAGCCACCCAGGCTTTAAGAAGCCAAAATACGTGAACTGCAATGGCTTGCTCTCATCGAGTTAATGAAATTACCATGTTAGAGAGGGACAAAAGTGAATATCAAAATTCTGGGTACATTGTGGAAATTATCCAGATGCACGAATTTTTGTTTAAGGACAAAAGTAACTAAACGTGCCATTACATTTTCTAAAGAGGTCAAGGAAAATATCTCTGTAAGTGTCTTTGGACAGTAAACTGAATCTATGGGAAAGAAAGAAAAGCCAAAGAAGTATCCCAACAGCATCACGACTTATTTAACACTTACCCACAACCCCACCATTAAAGGGCTCTTTTGTCAATAACTGAGCATTATCATTAGGATGATTCGCAGCCAGCTTAGTTCGGCGATAATGTAAGAAATTTTTCAATGTCACATCACCATCTTGAGAGAAATCTATTTCGTTCGATTCATTCCATACAACAACCCCAACCAAGGCGATAAAAATATTCAAAGGTTCATAGAGCTGCAAAGAGATTAATAAATTTATATAAGTAAACTATGCTGGTCTGGTTAGCTGACTTGGAATTCTTACCGCATTAACAATATTCGCCAAATCTTTACAGTGCTTATGCACCTTCTTCATATTCTCACCCAACGATTTGTAGACTTTGTTATCAACAACTATAACCAGTTCGACGAACGATGAATGTTTGTTGGCATTGAAAGGTCCCCGAATGATATTATTATCAATGTTGTTGGACCGTTTGTACTGAAACAAGAAAAAAACAGTAAATTATTAATGAAAATGTTTATGATCTTCTTCAAGGATGATACTTACTCGTAAAATTCGATTGAACTCGGAGCCATCGATTCGATTTTGAATGTTATCCCAGTTTCGAGGACGTTCGTTCGTCTCGTGAATGTGATTTGATTCGCTGTTGTATCCACAGGTTGTATTCTGCAAGATGTCAGCTTGTCTGAAAGTGAAGTGAATTATTAAAATTGTGCTAATTAGAATGGCATCTAGCAATCTATGTATGTATGGTATCCCTTAGAGTTTCGGAAGTTGCATCTATCTCTGTTTGGTTGTCCAATCACTTGTTGGATTTGTTTATCTTGATATTCTGTGGTCTTATGTTAGCAAACAAAGCAATGCAAATAGAAGCTACCCAAAACATAGATTTGAAATCGAATAGATTGGGCAAATATTTAAACAAAACTCAAAGCTAACATGACAGCGTGACACACATCGGCAAGAAGGCGATGAAGGTAAAAAAACAAATCATTTCGATTTCTTTGGAGCCAGGCAGAAGAGAAAAAAAAATGAAGATTATTCAAAAATGTTTACGCAAATAGAATTAGAACAAAAAGTACGATGAGCCATATGAGCATGTAGATTGTAGTGTAGATACCTTTAAAATGAGTCGAACAAGGTGAAAATGAATGTTTTATTGATTTTTTCCAAACATAAATAAATGCTGGAGTGAAGTGTTTTGAATGTGAATCAATGACTGCATTCACAAAACGAAATGTTGATTCTTGAGAAAGTTTTGGAGTCTTCTTTGTACCTCAAACGAAACCAATTTACAACTTTCAGTCTATATGGGGCAGAAACAAGCAGAAATGAAAGATTTCTAGATAGGAATGTTTCAATAGATGAAACAGAAATCGTTCCAGAATGAAGAAAGTGATCGGGAAAATAAAATATCAATGATAGAAAGAAGATCTGCCTAGATAGAAAATGATTCTGAAAGTGTTTAACAATATACTGCTGTGGGACAAAATAATCCAGCTTACCTGGACGTTGACAACCCATACTTTCGTACTGTTGAAACTGAGTAAATTGTTGAAAGAATAAAGATAGGATGTTACAACCTTAGTCCAGCAAGACAAATTATATCCAAAAATGCTTTTTTTTTGGCATCCGATGAAGATGCAAGGAGAAAAAAAAAGACATGTAACTTGTTCACCATCTTGGTGAGAATCTCAAAAACAAACCCCAGCAAGTCAGTGGAACAATCTTCTGCAAGTGTTTGCAATTTACTAGCATATACCTGCGATATTTAAGAGAACTCACCAAGATGTCACCGCGGTGGGTTTGAAAGTATAGAAAGTATGTATGCAGAAGAGTCTAAAATTCAAACTGGAATGAAGGCAGGCTATAATTTCGAGATGATAAGGGAAACATTTTGTACTTTCTGCCAATAGCTATAAACGCAGTTTATAGTGTTTTTCCGGAATGTGAAAAGAAACTACATATTTTTGATTCCGGAATGTGCGGTTCGTTGTATTTGTGAAACATCAAATGGAAATGGCAAACTGTAATTTTCATTTTTATTATTTTGTTAAAATGGCGAACACTTATTTGGAAGATTTTGATCGTGTTTTCGAGGAATAGTCCTCAATGGGTAGGTAGAAATGGCGACGACTGGCAGTCATCCAGTTTGGATTAAGTTCAAAAAGAACAAATGATCTAGAAGTCTCTTTTTGTGTATTTGATTTTGGAAAATCATCCGCAATTAGGATCACTCACTGAACCGGAAAACCACACTCATCCGCCATCATATACACTTCTGTCAAAGTCCTCAGGCCACTAGCTCGGGATCTAAAGGATCAAACGGAAGGCATGTCAAAGAAGTATTCAAAGTTCGTCCTAGGACCATTTTGTCTCGTTGAGAAAAGAGAAACGTCTTTGATCTTTATTTTCGAATGTTTGTCAATGTCGTCAAAAAATACCCTTCTTAATGATTGTGCTCTAAATTTGGCCAGAAAGACTTAAATATATTCCGAGATTCCTGAACCAATACCACACTCGATATGTTTGAGCAATCAGTAAAAATAGTTGTGTCGAAGTCTGTCGTCACGACCTTATCATCTCAGTCCTGTCTTGATGGGAACATAAACTTTAAAATTAAGTGATGTCCATTTTAAGGGAGGAGTAGTCAGTGGTAGTTGAAAAATTCTCCATTGGAATCAACTCTTTAATATTTCTGTGGCAATAAGGTTTGGCAATCCAAGAGTTCGATTAATTTATATTAAATATACGAGTACGCTTATCGAGATCTTATCAGTACTCTTGCAACTGTACGAGTGCAAGATGAGTCATGGGACTTTCTGCCAGCGTCGAATTAGCAGCAAACTGTGCTGCAAGGCAATTGGATTTTTCTTGTGAGCTGACAAAAGGAGTGTCATTGAAGACGAGCGTAGGAACCGAAGATGAAATAGAATTTCGTACATTAAAGATCCTGAACAAATCGTTGAGACCGTCCCAGTTGGATTTTTTCGATTGCCAAACGGTTCTCTTAAGAGTTATTTCTCTTGTTGGCATGAGAAATTTCCAGATAAGACACAATGGTCTGATGTTCCAAAGGGTGATAAGCTTATAGCGTATTTGTCAGGGTCAGAGGTAAGAAAAAAGTCAAGAGTTTTGGAGTCCTGCAACATCAGTAATTCGAGTGGGCTCGTGAATAAGCTGAGTCAAGTTGTTTAACTCCAAAAAGATCTAGGCATACCTTCCTTCGGGTGTTGTCTGACCACATGCTCCATAATAATTTGTTATTGCCCACTCTCAACGACAGTCAAAAGTTAACTGACAAATTCCATTCAAAAATGGCAACCAAATAATCGACTTGGAACATAACAAACACCCTGTATAGCTATAAAGTTGGTTTCTGAAAAAAGAACTAGCCAAATCCTTATAGACGGGGGTGTAAAAATTTTGTTAATTTTATATCTTTACTAAAATATTCTAGCGTATGCCATGTTTAATCAAATAAATTGAAGTTTAAGTTGGGAAAACAAGCTAAGTTTGCATGAAACTAGCGCAAGCTATTTCTAAATATCAA
Organism: Chrysotoxum bicinctum; assembly: GCA_911387755.1. Classification (NCBI taxonomy): domain Eukaryota; kingdom Metazoa; phylum Arthropoda; class Insecta; order Diptera; family Syrphidae; genus Chrysotoxum; species Chrysotoxum bicinctum. The sequence goes on along the minus strand of OU426988.1, from coordinate 172,071,642 downwards.
TCAGTTTTAGCTCCTTTTGATTCACAAGAACAAAGACATGACTTAAAATTACACAGTTATTTGTGAGCCTTAAAGTTTAGAAAAAAAAAATATACACTTACTTAAACAAAAAATGATCATCCCGAATTCGTCCATCTGCACCAGAATGTATGAAATAGGTATCCATACCATCGTGCACGACGCCATTCACTCCTCCATTACATGTCGAAATAGCTACCTTGGATTCTGGTTTGCCTCTAATGACACCCTGGTGTATATGCAAATATTTATGACACATTAGTTAACCTTAATTTGCACCCACACAATCCCCACATCGCATACTCACTTGATAATGGCATAGGTCTATATCAGTCTTTGTGAAATTTTGTACTATGTCGCCATTGCTGTGTTTGGTATCCTGATAGCGCAAAAAATGCCCATCTGGTATTAGTCGCTCATTTAAATGTAGGTCGGCAGTTATCCTTTGTCCTTGATGATGATATGATAGTGTGATATGAGGCACATGTAGTCCACTCTGAAAATGAAAAACAAAGACGTTAAAAAAAAAAAAAAACTAAATAGATACAGTAGGGTGAAAATTTAATTTACTACCTAAAGTCAAAAGAGGTCGGACAGACAAATCCGAAATAGTTCTCTATAAGCTCATTTAAAAAATCAATTAAAAAGGAATTGAACAGAAGGTTTCACATTTTTTAAACTTTGAGGCTTAAACTTTTGGATTTATCCAGTCAACAGTTAAGCGTAGCTTGGTAGCTTGTGTTGGAGGTGAAAGGACTAAGCTAAGCTTTGACAACGTTTGCATTGATTCAGTGATTGTCTAAGATCAAGATCAAGTTTTTGGTTGAAATGGCTAATATAGGAAAATAACTCTGACATCTGATCCCTCAAATGGAACATCGAATGAACATGCAATGAAATTTTGGAAAATTAAATCCATGAAATCGTTAATGATGTGCGGCTTTGCGGTATCAAAACATATCCGTATATAACGTATATCCAAAAGTAGTATAATAGAGTTTTAGGGTGTTGTGCTAATTTTATGTGCTCATGTTCACGATATGGATGTCAGTCGTGACTAAATAATGGCGCGGCATCAGGTATCTCTATTTTCCACATACACATGAAAACTTGGGTGTTTTCACTTAATTTTGCGATGGAGGTCTAATTAAAGTGGCTGGCTGTTAACATACTCGGGTTTGATGACACAATACCGGGTGTTGATGATGAGTTTTAATTAAGCTATCAGTTTTAATTGCTCATCACTTTGTAAATGTTTGGAGGAATTTAATTTTATGAGAGTATAATGTTTTCGAAGCTATGTATAAATTGCGAGGTAATTTTTAACCAAAGGCAGGGACTTTATCCACTCGTATTATAGTAGGGGGTTGTTTCCATGAATGATTTTGATCACCATTAATTTGATCAATTAATACTAATTATTGAATTGAAAAATAATTAAAAATACCCTGTGAGGTTATTATTATTGAAAATTTGAAGTAACGAGATAAGAAATACATTTTTGGAAAAGGGATATATGTATGTAGTTAAGATAGGTTAGAGAAGGTTGAATTGACTGCCAGCGTTGCAGCTGACACACTTAGACTAGAATTGTTCCATTGTGATTCTAAATGAATCTAGAGATTTTCTTTTCTAATGAAGCGAGAGAGACTGCAAATGTGTATACATATTAATTAGATCACTAGGTTCCTAGGGGAAAAACTTTGCAAGAAGGAGTCTGCGTCTATGGGATAGAGCAAGGCATGTACATACAAGGTGGCGCAAAATCCAATTTTCATTTTGAAATGCTTTTTTACTAAATACAAAAAATGATTTTGAGTGAAATATTTGGACCTTTAAATATTTTTTTTCGGTTCAATAGAAATAAAATTCACGACTGGATCGCACGAACTTGCTCTTATGTAAAAGTACTTTGGAATTTAAGATACATTTTATAAATATAAAAAAATTGATTTAATGAGATAATAATGTTCAAATGCATAAAATTGCCGTCTGATTTCTAGAAAAGTATGAATTTATGCAAACAAACTTCATTTTATTATTAAATACATTTTTTATATAAAAAAATTCTTTCAATTTTTTTAAGAAAAAAATATGGGATGCGAATTTTAAGTATTTAATAATATTGATTTTAGGAAATAATTTCAAAAAATAATTGTTCATAGGTTTTGAAGATATTGATTTTTCAAAAAAAATTAATTTTTTTTTCAAAAAACCCAACAAATATTTTTTCGAATATTTTTATAAACAATATTATTTTAAACTTAAGGAGAATCCTGCTGAAAATTTTTGGTTAAAATCCTTAGAGCCGTTAATGAGAAAGTTAAAAATAAAAAAAAAACGGTTCTATGACAGGTACCGTTAATAACATTTTGCCCCAAACATTTTTTTTGACCAAAATGTAGTCCATGTCCATAATATCACACTTAATTTTTTTATCAAAATCTATAGAGCCGTTTACGAGATAAATAAGATTTTGCATTACGGGTGTATGGGGGGTACCCTTAGTTTTGGAGCTAAAAAAAAAATTTCAATTTTTCCTCTAGGTAATCACCAAAGACCCTTAACTACCGAGATTGAAAGAAATAGGTCCAGTGGCTTAGGCTGTAGTGAGAGGTACAGACATACAGACACACTGAAACATGTTTTTTGTGTACTAAATTTTCCTTAAAATTTTTATAAAAAAAATTGATATGCAAATTGTTAGTATTTAATAAAATACATTTTAAAACGTAATTTAAAAATTTAATCGTGTATCGGTTTTCAAGATATCGAATTTTCAAAAAAAAAATTGTATTATTTTTTTAAAAATCCAAAAACTATTTTTTTCGAAAAAAATTTTAGTTTATATCTTTTAAAATGCAAAGGAGCTTCTGCATAAAAATTTCGGTAAAAATCGTTAGAGCTGTTTTTGAGAAAATCGAAAATCAAAAAAACGGTTCTATGACAGGTACCCCTAATAACATTTCCCCCCAATTTTTTTTTGACCAAAATGTAGTCCATGTCCATAATATCACACCTAATTTTTTTTATCAAAATCGTTAGAGCCGTTTTCGAGATAAATAAGATTTCGCAATACGGGTGTATGGGGGGGACCCTTAGTTTTGGAGCTAAAAAAAAAATTTCAATCTCTCCTCTAGGGAATCACCGAAGACCCTTAAGTACCGAGTTTGAAGAAAATACCTCCAGTAGTTTAGGCTATAGTTCGAGGTATAGACATACATACATACAGACATACAGATATACAGACAGACAGACGGAATTGCCGGACCCACTTTTTTCGTCTTCGCTATCATCGTAATGTCAACTTTAATCAAAATCTCGAGTTCGATTTTTTTTCCAAATGCAGAACTTGCCCTATAGTACCTATGTATATCGCAAGTAAAAATGATATCCGTCAAGTGCATGTTGCCAGAGTTGATATACATTTGTGCCCGTTTTATCGCATTTTCCATGACTTTCCGGAAGATTTGTGGTAATAACTGTGCGTGCGCACTCCTGTCGAATATTCTCCATAAGGGCTGCGATTGACTGAGGCTTGTTGGTATAAGCCCGCTACTTCAAGTATCCCCAAAGAAAGAAGTCTAAGATAGTTAAATCGGTCGATCTTGCTGGCAATGCTAAATCGCAAAAACGGGAGATTGCGCGAGCAGGAAACGCTTCCTTCACAAAATCCATTGTGGCTAGTGATGGGTGTGCAGTTGCACCGTCTTGTTCCACATGTTCACCAATCCCCGTCCATTCAATTCCGGCAATAAGTAGTCGTTTATCTTGGCTCTGTAACGTTCGCCAGTAACAGTGACAGTATTACCGAAATACGTCCTAATCACTCCTCACGTGGAGTATCTAAGCGCCGGAATGTTCGCGTGACACGCTTATGAAATTGATGTCGAAATTCTTTCTGCGCTAACAACACTGACACAATTTATTAGTCGACGCTCTTGCAATTTGCAGCTGTCTAGTTCACAAATATCAAATATGATTGACGTACGACACCATTTGCAAAAATTATAACATCTTCCAATAGGGTGATTAATTTCGCGCCGTCTTGTATCTAAGTATGTACTATATCTTCATTGCCCATAAGGCTTTTGCAAAAATAGTTTGAATAAACGCCAAGACGCATTGCCTTTAAGACAATGTTCGGTTATGATATCCAGGGAGCTGATGTTCAATATACTAAAAGGATTTGTCACTTCCTAGCGAGAGGCTGTACACCCTTGAAAATCATTTTTGTAGCGGCTGAGAATCGAACCCAAGGGGTTCTGCTAACCTCTAGTATTGCAGTGAACGTTTAGCCTTAAGTTCAACTGAACCTGAACTTGAGTTTAAATTTGAATTTCAACTAATCCGGTTAAACAGTTTAATCTGAACTTCAGTTCAATTGAACGTAGCTTAACTTAATTGTATGAATAGAAATTGGCAGCATTCTACGTAGTTGCTACATGTGACGTAATGAAAACAGCTGTTTTTTTCTTTCTATCCGAAGTGAAGAACAACAGCAAGTATTTTGTGTTGTTGACATATGACATTTAGTTTTGTTTCTGTTTTTTTTTGTAACATTGTGATTTCTGATAGGAAACAAAATTAAAACAAATTGTGCATTAACTTTTCAGCAGCAGACTTAGATTTTCGGATGGAATTGGTGAAATTGTTCTTCTATTTTCGAAATAGTGCATACGTTGGAGACCATTTCAAACGATTTCAACACGAATGTTTTGCCAAGTGGTTTCAAACGTTGAATTAGGGTTTAAACAGTAGAAAAGTGTTGTTTTACTTCAAGTACAGCATGAAATCTGTTCAAGGTTTAAAAGAAACTGAGAAACTAAAATTGAATTTTACATTTCCGCTGTGAAATAGGGGGTAAGCTTAGCTAGGCTTATAAAAGATAATAAAATAAAGTTGCTAATCAAAGTCTACAACATTTTTGTTTTTTTTTTTTCCAAATTAAAAAATTATATCTACATATTTTTTTGAAAATTCTATGTTTCATATAAGGGTTGATAGTTTTTTTTGTTTGAAATTTATGTTATATCTTCACATTATTTATCAATTTAATTGGCGCAACAAAATGTTTTCTTGAACATATTTTAAAAATGAAATTTATCATTAATATATTTTTTAATTGACTTCCGACGAAGTTATTTCTTTATCTTTTAAGGAAGTTGCTTTGTTGTTTGGCAATTACAAAAAAATAATTCACTAGATGATTTCAAGTTTGTTGTTCATGAATTAATTTTGGTGTGCCACAGGGCTCCATTTTGTCTACGACTCTCTTTCTTATAAAGGGTGATTTTTTAAGAGCTTGAGAACTTTTTTAAAAAAAAAAAACGCATAAAATTTGCAAAATCTCATCGATTCTTTATTTGAAACGTTAGATTGGTCCATGACATTTACTTTTTGAAGATAATTTCATTTAAATGTTGACCGCGGCTGCGTCTTAGGTGGTCCATTCGGAAAGTCCAATTTTGGGTAACTTTTTCATTTCGGCCGGAATAGCCCGAATTTCTTCGGAAATGTTGTCTTCCAAAGCTGGAATAGTTGCTGGCTTATTTGTGTAGACTTTAGACTTGACGTAGCCCCACAAAAAATAGTCTAAAGGCGTCAAATCGCATGATCTTGGTGGCCAACTTACCGGTCCATTCCTTGAGATGAATTGTTCTCCGAAGTTTTCCCTCAAAATGGCCATAGAATCGCGAGCTGTGTGGCATGTAGCGCCATCTTGTTGAAACCACATGTCATTCAGTTCTTCCATTTTTGGCAACAAAAAGTTTGTTAGCATTGAACGATAGCGATCGCCATTCACTGTAACGTTGCGTCCAACAGCATCTTTGAAAAAATACGGTCCAATGATTCCACCAGCGTACAAACCACACCAAACAGTGCATTTTTCGGGATGCATGGGCAGTTCTTGAACGGCTTCTGGTTGCTCTTCACTCCAAATGCGGCAATTTTGCTTATTTACGTAGCCATTCAACCAGAAATGAGCCTCATCGCTGAACAAAATTTGTCGATAAAAAAGCGGATTTTCTGCCAACTTTTCTAGGGCCCATTCACTGAAAATTCGACGTTGTGGCAGATCGTTCGGCTTCAGTTCTTGCACGAGCTGTATTTTATACGGTTTTACACCAAGATCTTTGCGTAAAATCTTCCATGTGGTCGAATAACACAAACCCAATTGCTGCGAACGGCGACGAATCGACATTTCACGGTCTTCAGCAACACTCTCAGAAACAGACGCAATATTCTCTTCTGTACGCACTGTACGCATTCGTGTGGTTGGTTTAATGTCCAATAAAGTAAACTGAGTGCGAAACTTGGTCACAATCGCATTAATTGTTTGCTCACTTGGTCGATTATGTAGACCATAAATCGGACGTAAAGCGCGAAACACATTTCGAACCGAACACTGACTTTGGTAATAAAATTCAATGATTTGCAAGCGTTGCTCGTTAGTAAGTCTATTCATGATGAAATGTCAAAGCATACTGAGCATCTTTCTCTTTGACACCATGTCTGAAATCCCGCGTGATCTGTCAAATACTAATGCATGAAAATCCTAACCTCAAAAAAATCACCCGTTACTAATCAATGATCTTTTGTCTGAAACTTCTAATTCATTAAATTTTTTTGCTGACGACTGTAATCTCAGCTTTAATATTCGTTTCTTGATTAACGTACTTGTCCGTCAGATATAAATTTAGAACAGCAACTCATTAAATTCGGATCTGGAAAGCATTGTCTAATGGGGAACCATAAATCGCATAGAGTTTTAATCCTTTAAAAACTTTATGCTGACCCCTGTGGTTAAGTGGAACCCACCTACTACCTATGCTGCTATTCATGAGCGGCACTTGAGTTGAAGAAACCGTAAAGCTTTTAGTTCTCGGAATGTGCATTACAGACCACTTTTTGTGGAATGATCACATACGCGACGTCGCCAAAAGAGAAGCCAAGTGTTTACGTTTCTTTTGACGTTGCAGTAAATTTTTCACACCGTCTGATCTGACTATAATCAATGAGACTTATATTCGTTTAAAGCTTTAGTACAATTCCCAAGATCTTGGGCAAGTGCTCAAGTAACCCACTTTTTCAGTCTCTTCAATAGAATCAATCCAAAATAAACTACTTTTTGTTTTATAATTCACACGCACTCTAGGAGGGAGAGTTGTGGTGCAGGAGAGAAAGGAGGCGATGAACATTGGTCTTGAATATTTGCTTGAAATGACAAGGGAAAATCGTGCCGGGTAAATCATTCCATAATCGTTTTGCGCGACTAAAAAACCAAACTTCGATTGAATATTGCTTGTGACAGAAGCAAGAAAACAAGGAAAGACATGAAACATTAAATGAAGATACATTTGGACTCTACGTGTGAGTTATAAACAAATTTTTTTTTTGTTTAAAAGGTCAATGTATGCCATTATGTATGGAATGTGACATTGTTCAAGTTCCCACTTCTTACGGTGACACAAATCAGAATGGTCTACTTTTCAATGACTCTTCCGCATAAATCCAACTGAATTTGAGAGATGGCCTGTGTTATGTTCACCTTAAGGGCATCGTTCGATTCTGGTTTATTCGCATAGATCTGCGACTTCAGAAAACCCCACGAGAAAAAGTCTGACATGGTTATGCAACCATGAAGACCAATTGACGTCACCTCTGCAAGAGATAACTTTACCGTCAATTCGTTCATGCAAAATGTCAATCGTGACATCCGCTTAGTGGCAGAAAGTGCCTTCCTTGGTTATCATTATTATGTAGCGCTTGTTTTTTGTTATTCTTAAAACAATTTTAAAATATTTTATTTTTAAATTTTACAACATTTATTAAATAAATATAGGGAAGCGACGCGTTTCGGAAGTTCACTCCATCATCGGGCTTTTTACAAGTTTCAAACTTCAAACTTTCAAAAATGTGCCCCAACGGTAGATAATTTTTCGGCCAAAATTGCCGTTCTCTACCAAAAATTTCGAAGCCAAGTCAACAAACAAACGGCGTTGTCTATGGCCATGAACTTTGAGCTTCTGGGTGAGTTGGATCTTGTACCGCTGTAGGCCCCAGTCTCGACGCAAAATTTGCCAAGTTAAAGTCTGCGAAAGGCCAAAGTCTTCAGCACGGCGAGGAGTCAAGTGCTTCGGATTCTGCTGTACACTTTTACGGACCGCGCGAAGTTCTCGGCCGATCTTGACTAATTACGAGTCTTTTTTTTTTGATTTGGCTTCAGTAATTGAATAATAAACAATAGATTTGGCAGATATCATCAAAACACAGGCAGCCAAAATCTCCCACACCAATTGAAAAACATTTTATAACAAAAACACTTTATAACTAAAACATATTTGAATGCTCGCATTTTGCTCAAAGATTCTAAGATTTAAGATTTTATTGAGCTACAAAAAAAAAAATACGTTAACGCTGCTTGACTTCTTCGCCTGCTTTTCCAATGTTAATTATTTTAGCAATTAAAGAAAACTTAATTGCAATTGACAGTGAGACACAGGTGATTCATTTCGACCAAATTACTTACCTCTGCATCCAATGTACTCTTAATTGCTCTTTTATTTTGTCCATTATGTAGTTCGGGTTTGATCACCGCATGATTTGAGAATTCATGCACCGATTGAAAAAAATCATGTGCACTTTTATGACCTGAAACAAAAAAGGAAGAAAACCATTAACACACGATTCTATGTTTAAACGAAAAGCTGTTTTTAAAATTTATTAAATTTAACTCAAATAATCTAAATATAACTCAATCGCCACCAAAGTGCTTGGTCTTAAAATAAAATGCTTAATACCTACCATATTGTTCCTTAAGTGACATAATTAATGACATAAAAGGAGCTTATAATAAGTATCGCAGTCGTTTGAAATTTTTCTTGTAGCTGCTTTTTTTTTTGTTGCCGTCTTAAGTGACATAAAACGATACCGTTAATCGCATAAGTTACATTTTTTTTCTTCGAGCTGTCACTTATCAGTTTATCACGACCGTATTTGTCATGGATTATTATATCTGAATTACGATGGTTTTGAAAATAATATGATTTTTTTTCTCGATAACATGTCATCTTTATTCATTTGGATTTAAGAAGAATGTATCATTGGTGACAGTTTATTTAAATGTCAGATGAGAATCTTAAAAACCTAAAGGGATAATCAAGTGAGACACATCTTTCAAAATGACTTCCACCAAGCTGTATAATGTACACATATACAAATATGTGAAGGTGAAGAGTTAAAAAGATTTTTGTAAATAATCATCACAAGCTATATCAAGAAAACCAGACAAAGGATTTGTTAAGATTATTTCTGAGTCAGATTTGGGTCTTTGTTTAAAGTGTGACATATACAAATTTTGACAGCTATGTTCGATTAAGGTTTATGTTGGTTTTGCGTTTTGCGTTTTAAAAAAATTGTTTATCATTAAAAAAAAAAAAAAAAAAAATACAAAATTTCAATAAATAAATAATAAATAAGTTTCAATAAATAAGTAAACAATTATAAAAGAATGGGTGTCTTTATAAACGTCAGGATAACAAAGATCTGTCATCACTGAAATGTTTGAAAAACATGTTTTGGGAAAAGTTATTAAAATCAAAAGCAACAAACTGTTTTAGAGGTAAAAGTAAGAACATCTAGCTTGTAGAATGCGCAATTTAAATTGGTAATAAAAAGACACTCAGTCTTTTTTAATAAATGGTTTATTAGTTCGACAAGGTTAGGCGTGTTTTTGTGAAACTCTCGAAGATTGGTGATAGAGATAAATTCAATGACCGATGTCCAAATCAGTGGTTAATATGTCACATTTAATATTTTCTACAATGAAATGAGCGCCATCTAACTGACTCACTTGAGGAGCTGTTATAGTATTTAAATACCAGAGCCTTAAGTGAATGAGTTAAAGAAGCAACTGTCGATATGTTAGAGTTATGCTCAAACTTGCAGTCTTTATGGATTTCACTTAGATACGAGTAGATCAGAAAGAGTTAAATTTATCTACGGAGTAGTGTAGTATGTAATGTAATGTAATTTAATATTTATCATAATCGAAGAAAATTTAAACTCTTAGGAGCATTTTTAGGGACTTCGAATATCTGATCATTCCGCAGAAGGCGCTATCTGATGTATACTAAGCACTGAAAGCTTTAATTTGATGCCAGTCAAAATCAGAATTTAATAAGCTTATCATACGCTACCGTTGGAGCTCCACATCCGAATAACAGGGACGGGAATCTGGAAACGAATATAAAAAGCTGAGAGAACTATCATCTTGAAAACAATTCAGAATAGTTTTAGACAAAAAAGATCATTGATGGATATGAGAAAGAGTTTCGGTCACAAAACGGAGCTCTGTGGCACACCAGCATTTATTTTATGTTATATTTTGAGCGGTTCAGAACGTATTTTCTAATCTAACGAAGAAGAGATTCATCAATACAGAATGCACACATTTTTGATCCCTCATAGATCTTGTTGCCAAACTTCATCAAATTCTTTAGAAATAACATTGGCAGTAGCTTTTGTTTCACCAAATAAAATGCAAGACTTTGTCGCACGAACTTTTTCTTATGTTAACGACTAAGAATTTCAAAAATTAATGTTATTAGAGAAAAACTGTTCATAAGCATAAAATTCATTTTTTAATAGACTAAAACAACTCCTTTAGTAGTTGGAGCTAAAAACAGGATAGCATGTGATTCAAGCAAATATTAGCTTCTGCAAGAACACAAATTATGGGGGCTTGGAAAGGTCAATACTTCTACACTGTTCATTGTAAGCTGGCGACTGGTCTTTTTAAATGAGAGCCAAAGTCACTATGAAACTTAATTCTCAACATCAATAAATTCCAAGGGAAACTTTCGACATTATTCGAGATGACAATTTTGAAAGTTGGGAACAATTCCCAGGGAAATTTTATTCACGATAGGCCCCTATAAGCATGTACTGGCTTAAAAAAAAAAATAAGCTTTTATATACAAAATTTTTAAAACGTTTTTAAGAAAAATTTTGGTACGCTAATTTGAAGTTGTTATTATTTTTCAAATATTGAGCCGCTTCTGAGTTATCGAATTTTCCAAAAAAAACAAGAGATTTTTTTTTTTTCCAAAACTTAAAAATTATTTTTAAAGTTTTAAAATTCAATGTTTTTTAAACTATTTAGAAGTTTTTCTATTAAAAATTCCATTAAAATCCGTTTTGTCGATAATGAGAAATTCTAAATTTGAAAAATTGTTCTATGGTAGGTACAGTCAGTAATATCTTGATTTAATTTTTTTATTAGATTATAGGTTGTAAAAATTAATCAAAAGAAAAAAAAATTTAGCAAAATTCTCGGAACCGTTTTCGAGAAAAATACGATTTTCGAAAACCATTTATTAACATTTGTGTGGAGGGTACCGTTGTTTTTAGGTAAAATACATTTTTTGACGGATTTTCGGGTAGATTTTTTAAAATCAAGGTAGCTTAGAACTCTGACAACTGTTTGGTGGGTTTTACTAAAATCCTTTTTAAGCCTTCCTTTAGGTAATAAGAGTACTTAAGTAATTAAGTCGAAAAATAATTATCACAGATCAAAGTCGTAGAAAATAACATTTCCTACAATTTTCCTTAAATCATTTGTCTTCTCAAGTTGAAAATGAGTGGGTAATTTGGTAGAAACCGATTCATCTAAATGGCGCCCAACGCAAATATGCTAAAACCACACAAAGTTTAGATAAATTAGTCTCTTTAAGATTGGCCGAAAACATTCTTCTGACAGGTGCTAGAATTAAGTGATGCAAATCTTGGTTTGCTGAATTAAGAAACTATGTTATGGTGTTCAGAATTAAATAAGCACAAAACTTCTATTAAATTCTCTCTAAACATTTCAGTCGTCCATTTATACATCACAAGCTATTCGAGCATATGTATATGGATATGAAAAACAAATATCTTTTCCAGACTAAAGTTCACCATTAAATTCTGTTCTTCTGTTTTCTGAATGTTGATATTATCATTGACATGTCAGAAACCCATTATAATATTTAATTTTCCGGGAACCCTTTCAATGCAATCTGTAATCTCGGATGTGTCCAATAACTTATATATACAAAACATAAATGTTTACATTAGTTGGCGCCGAAGTAGCATCGGTTTCCTACATATGGTAGGAATCATAAATACTTGATTTTATTTCTTTTTCTTTTTGTTTTTTTTTTCGCTTAAGACAATTTATATCTAAAGAAATAACATTTGAATACAAATCTTAATGTTTATATATAGTTACATAAAAGGAAAAAGTGTCACTATCCTATAATAGTCCTAGAGGTTTCGTTAAAGATGATAAAGCCATCATTATACCTACACCGATTGATGTTTATAATGATGTTTAAAAAGGGGGATCAAATCTAGCTATAAGGCATGAACCTGTGTGCTGGTGCAGCTTGCCTTCTTATATTTTGAGAATAGTTAATCACTTGTTAAATTCTTCTTTATTTTAGATCGAAATATAAATTTCTCGAAAAAATAGAATACATGAAGCAGGCAATATTGAAGTAGACTGCTAAATGTAGGTAATTAAAAATGTAAGATTAAGGTTAAATCGCATTAAATCTCAGTTAAGTAGTTGGTGGAGACTTAGCATGAAATAGAAAGTTTAAGTAATTTTGAACAAAGGAAACAGCTGACGACTTGCTGTCAAAAGAAATTTCAATTTGAATTTATAGTTATTGAGATTAAGTCCACTTATTGAATTTCTTAATATACATGCTCATAAAATAAATAAAAGTCGTTTTTATTTCCAGAAAAGGGAAAAAGAAAAAAAATATTATAAATATTGAAACATTGCTTCGATACAAAATTTGACAGTTGGTGTCAAACAAATTGAAATGTCAAACGAAAACGTGTAAAACGTGTAAGTGTTCGGTGTGAATACTTTACGGGTGTTTGAGAACTTTTCACCGAAAACCCCACTATAAGAGAGGATAGGATTTAGTAGAAAATGTCGATACACATTAGTCTTGAAAGTATGTACTTCGAGTAGAGCACACTTAGATTTTTGGCTTTTATTTGAAAAATTATTGTAATTGTATGTTTTTTGTTTTGGGTGCATGTAGGCGAGCTTTGTCTTGCATAAGAAAAAACCCATCGCCAACTCTCTATGAAAATGGGATCACAACATGTCGTAATTCCATTTCAATGTAACTGACGGCGGCGGTAACGGTACCATCATCCAGGATTATCAGCTCTGTTCTACCTGCCCATACCATATAACCCTTAGACCCCTGAAAAGGTCACTTCCGTGAGTACATGGATCGGTAAAACTTCCACCTTGTTTTTTCCCACGCGTAAGCATTTGTCATCTTTAAAAAACTTAATCTTGCATTCGTCTATAAATAGTAGAGACTGAGGGGCCGCGGTCAGTTTCGGCCGAATAGTATGCGCTCTGAACCAGTGACCATCCTCGTGGATTCGATTACGTATGGTTTACCAATAAAGTAGTTTTTAGACAAATTTCAAATTAGATCTAGGATTGGCCTTATTTTGTTTTGAGTAGTTTAGTAGTGCGGGTAAAGAAAGACCCTTTTTGTCAGTGCGTTCGAAGTTAGGCTCAAGGGTAAACTGACGAACATTCTTAGCTAGGCGTGTATTACGGAGGAATTGTTTCAAGGGAAGAATGCAACTGGCTATTTCAATTGAACAATGTTGATAGAAAAAGCTATAAAACAACGAAAGACAGGACCCGTTACGACGATGTTCAAGAGAAACAAAAGTTTCCGTAATGGAAGTGTCTACTATAAGTTTTAGGCCTCTATTCTGAATTCTACTCGTATCTATAGGTATTTATAATAGTTGAGTAATGGGGCCATCAGCTCTTAAATAATATTTTTAACGAAGAGAGATTACATGTTTTGTCTAAGCGATTGACTTATAGACGTCAAAGTGACTCAAAAGTGTTCATAGTTTAATGTTAATATTGTGCTTGACCTAGGAAAGATTACACATAAAATAAAAATGTCGAATAAGCTAATATATAAATGAGCGAGGGACTGGAAACTGGAGCGATATCCCACCAAACAGATGACCTAAGGGGACTAAGCAGCTAAATTTTAAAAGCTGAGCAACACAAAATTTATAGAGACGATAAGTTAGTATAAATGGTGTGAATATAGAGCTTTGTTATGGTGAAAAAAGAGGGCGCTGAGTGAGTGGTGGAAACGATTTTTATTTCATGGAGGTACTCAGACTCTATGGATAGAGAATTAACAAAATTAATAAAAAATAAAATGCACGACTGGATCGCACGAACTTGCTCTTACATATGTAAAAGTACTTTGGAATTTAAGATACATTTTATAAATATAAAACATGAATTTAAAATGAAATTTGGCTTTTATTTGAAAAATTATTGTAATTGTATGTTTTTTGTTTTGGGTGCATGTAGGCGAGCTTTGTCTTGCATAAGAAAAAACCCATCGCCAACTCTCTATGAAAATGGGATCACAACATGTCGTAATTCCATTTCAATGTAACTGACGGCGGCGGTAACGGTACCATCATCCAGGATTATCAGCTCTGTTCTACCTGCCCATACCATATAACCCTTAGACCCCTGAAAAGGTCACTTCCGTGAGTACATGGATCGGTAAAACTTCCACCTTGTTTTTTCCCACGCGTAAGCATTTGTCATCTTTAAAAAACTTAATCTTGCATTCGTCTATAAATAGTAGAGACTGAGGGGCCGCGGTCAGTTTCGGCCGAATAGTATGCGCTCTGAACCAGTGACCATCCTCGTGGATTCGATTACGTATGGTTTACCAATAAAGTAGTTTTTAGACAAATTTCAAATTAGATCTAGGATTGGCCTTATTTTGTTTTGAGTAGTTTAGTAGTGCGGGTAAAGAAAGACCCTTTTTGTCAGTGCGTTCGAAGTTAGGCTCAAGGGTAAACTGACGAACATTCTTAGCTAGGCGTGTATTACGGAGGAATTGTTTCAAGGGAAGAATGCAACTGGCTATTTCAATTGAACAATGTTGATAGAAAAAGCTATAAAACAACGAAAGACAGGACCCGTTACGACGATGTTCAAGAGAAACAAAAGTTTCCGTAATGGAAGTGTCTACTATAAGTTTTAGGCCTCTATTCTGAATTCTACTCGTATCTATAGGTATTTATAATAGTTGAGTAATGGGGCCATCAGCTCTTAAATAATATTTTTAACGAAGAGAGATTACATGTTTTGTCTAAGCGATTGACTTATAGACGTCAAAGTGACTCAAAAGTGTTCATAGTTTAATGTTAATATTGTGCTTGACCTAGGAAAGATTACACATAAAATAAAAATGTCGAATAAGCTAATATATAAATGAGCGAGGGACTGGAAACTGGAGCGATATCCCACCAAACAGATGACCTAAGGGGACTAAGCAGCTAAATTTTAAAAGCTGAGCAACACAAAATTTATAGAGACGATAAGTTAGTATAAATGGTGTGAATATAGAGCTTTGTTATGGTGAAAAAAGAGGGCGCTGAGTGAGTGGTGGAAACGATTTTTATTTCATGGAGGTACTCAGACTCTATGGATAGAGAATTAACAAAATTAATAAAAAATAAAATGCACGACTGGATCGCACGAACTTGCTCTTATGTATGTAAAAGTACTTTGGAATTTAAGATACATTTTATAAATATAAAACATGAATTTAAAATGAAATTGCCGTTTGATTTCTAGAAAAGTATGAATTTATGCAAACAAACTTTAAAAAATCGTTTTATTATTAAATAAATAAATTTTTTATATAAGAAATTTCTTTAAAATTTTTCAATAAAAAAATGTGGGATGTGAATTTTAAGTATTTAATAATATTGATTTTAGGAAATAATTTCAAAAAATAATCGTTCATAGGTTTTGAAGATATTGATTTTTCAAAAAAAAATTTTTTTTCAAAAAAAAACCCAACAACTAATTTTTCGAATATTTTTATATACAATATTATTTTAAACTTAGGGGGACTCCTGCTGAAGATTTTTGGTTAAAATCGTTAGAGCCGTTAATGAGAAAGTCGAAAATCAAAAAAACGGTTCTATGACAGGTACCGTTAATAACATTTTGCCCCAAATTTTTTTTTTACCAAAACGTAGTCCATGTCCATAATATCACACCTAATTTTTTTTTATCAAAATCGTTAGAGCCGTTTTCGAGATAAATAAGATTTTGCATTACGGGTGTATGGGGGGTACCGTTAGTTTTAGAGCTATAAAAAAAATTTCAATTTCCCCTCTAGGGAATCACCGAAGACCCATAACTACCGAGTTTGAAGAAAATAGGTCCAGTGGCTTAGGCTCTAGATCGAGGTACAGACATACAGACAGACAGACAGACAGACAGACAGACAGACAGACAGACGGAATTGCCGGACCCACTTTATTCGTCTTTGCTATCATCGTAATGTCAACTTTGATCAAAATCTCGAGTTCGATTTTTTTTCCAAATGCAGAACTTGCCCTATAGTACCTATATCGCAAGTAAAAATTGGTAGTTGAAAAGTCGTTCAACAAAAAATTTCCAAAAAGAGCAAAAGTGAAAAAAAAACCTAGACGTTTGTGAGCAGAAAAGTTAAGATTTTGTACAAATATTCACCCTTATTATAATAGGCGTTTCACTTGAACGACACTCGTCACTTTTTCTGTCGAGTCACTTTTAAGGCGTTTAAGAGTCAGTATTACGATACTTAAACGCCAGGCGTTTTGAATCAACATGCGTTCCACATAAATATCTGTTATTGAAAAATAGATATTTCAAAACAATTTGTTGTGTTTTTTTTTTCAATACACCGTGTCCGGAAATTCGTGATTTGATTCTGTGATTTTCAACTTTGACATCACTTTTTGACGATGTAAAAAATGGCTAACTTTGTATACCCTGACTCATGTTAAGGTCAATTTCTCTGTCAGTACTAATAGTAGGGACCTCATTTTTGATTTTATTTTGAGTAGAAATACTAGCCTTTGAAACTACGTTTAAATTGAGCTGATATGTTTTAGGTTTGCCAGATATTCAATGTTAAATGGTGTTCAATCTTCCTTGCCCGAGCAAAATTTTGACTTTGAGGTAAAAACATAAAGTTTTCTCATTTTTACCTGATGAAGAAAACAATAATACAACAAAAATCATTAATAAGTGCACCAAAAAACCCAAACATTTTATGAGACTTGGGAAGATCTAAGACAGGTAAAAAATCGAATTTTGTGTTTTGTACCTACTTTTATTGCTAATCTTTGCAATTGGTGTTGTTTTCCAAGAATTGATAGTTTTTATGTAATTTTTAAGACTGTGTACTCATAAAAAGGGTAAAAAGTGTACTTATGCTTACTTGACTTGCCGTCAAAACCCTAATCACCTTAACCCTTCGCATTCGAAGGGAAAGTTAAATTTTGGGGATGACCGTCTAATGGGTAAATTAACAACCCAATAAGTAGTATAAAAGAATAGAAAAACTCAAAACTCATTCATCAGGTTATCAAGTTTGATAAGAGCGCTTTTTGAAATGCCTTTACTTACGAGAGAAGAATACGCAGACATTTTATTCGTTTATGGGTTGTGCAATGAAAATTCAAGAAGAGCACAACGAAGATACCAGAAACTTTACCATAACAGACGACTTCCTTCTCGAAATGTTTTTGGAAATATCTTTCTAAGGCTTTGAGAAACTGGATCAGTTTCAACTGCAAGACCTAACGCGGGAGCTGCAAGCACAAGAAGAGTTTCAGTGATACACTTCATCTGTTCTGGGTTAGTTATTTTCACCCTTAAATAAAACAAATATAATAAAAATTACAAATTACAAATTACACAATACTAACATGTAAAACTTTCATCTTTATCCAATTTCGACAATGAGTCGTTTGAAAATTTGTATTCGACAAAAATAGCGTTCTGAGAGTTGTAGAAGGCGAGTAAAACGACAGTTATAATACAGATAAGTGACATTTCTCATACGAAAACTTACGTTCCACTCAGAGTATGGCGTTACGATTCGAAAAATAATGATAAACGACTCTAAAACGCCATTCATAATACAAATTTTTGAAAATGACATTTGTCGTTCAAGCGAAACGCCTGCTACAATAAGGGTGATTGTTTCAAAAACAATGTTTAGCCGTAAACATATACATATGTCATTTATTTATTTATTTGAATTAAGATAATTAATATCTAGCGAACAAAAATATTTCTTAGAATTAAGAATTAAGAATTTATAAATTATAAAATATTATAGAATATTTTTTTAAAACCAGTATTTGATACATCAGAAAAATGTATTAATAAATTATGATTAACGTTATACAAATTAAACATGTTATTCAATGGTGAATTCTGCTCATAGTTGGTACGATAGTGTTTTATGTAAATTGGGTCACGAAAACCTCTTAGATTACAATTTGGAACATTAAAATTAACGCGAGACAAAAGGTTCAAAGCATCGATGTTACCATCAATAAGATTTGTTTATCAATAAAAACAAAACATAAATAAGAACGTCTGCGCTCCAGACCGGGTAAATCTATGAGTTTTAGATGGCTACTATATGAAAGAAGATTCAATGGATTCTGCCAGCCTAAGCCTCTATGAGCAAATTTTAGGAACATTTTTTGAAATTGTTCAATTCTTATTTTGTGGCAACTGTAGTAGGGGGTCCATACCTGGAAAGCATACCCTATAATGGGTCTGACAAATGTGGTAAATAGTTGTTTGAGAACATAAGAAACAGAAAACTGACGTGATTTCTTTTTAATCTAACCCAATATTGAATTGGCTTTATTACATGTCATATTGATATGCTGTGTGAATTCGAGTTTTTTATCAAACAATACACCAAGGATAGATACATCATTTACATTTAACAGATTTACGCCATTGAAACTATAGTCAAAAGATAAAAAGGACAATTTTTTTGTAAATTTTATAATCTTACACTTGTCGATATTAAAAACAAATAATTACGTGCACACCAATTGTAGAAAGCGTTTAGATCAATTTGAAGTTTTTCATAGTCAAGATTGCTAGAGATGGTTTTAAATATGTCGTCTGCATACATAAGACAATTAGAGTACTTTAAAACTGAATGAAGATCATTTACAAACAATATAAAAAGAACTGGACCCAAATGGCTACCTTGGGGAACACCAGAATTTACGACAAACTATTTAAATGGTAGCCGTTAAAATTCACTAAATAGGATCTGTCAAGTAAATAAAATTTTAGCCAAGCAATGAATTTTACGCTGAGCCCCAACCTACTCATTTTATTAAGCAAAACTCTGTGCGATAGTTTGTCAAATGCCTTACTAAAATCTTTAAAAACACAATCTATCTGTTTTTTATTTTTAAAAGAATCGACACAAAACTCCGCTAACTCCATGAGTAGAGTGACAGTCGAGCGATCATTTGAGAAACCAGAATTATGAAAGATTGTTTCCATACATGAGGAAACTTACAAGTAGACAATGAACAGTTAAAAAGAACAGAAAGTCGAATCGACAAATGATTGACACATTTTTTCAGAACTAAAGCTAGAACGCCATCAGGACCAGGCGTGTCATTATCTTCTCAATTAGCTATAAATTTCATAATATCGTCAATAGTTATATGAAAATTTATATCAGTCAAGTGAGAATATGATTTCAAATGACCAAATAATTGATCATTTTCGTCAAGATTATCACAGTTTAGGTTATCAATGTTCGAATATGCAATTTGAAAAAAGTCTGAAAATAGTTGTGCTATGATATCTACGTGGGTCAAGTCATGTCATCTTTTTGAAAATGAAAAAATCTCAAAATTACTTTAATTGAAACTTATTTTTTGAGTATTTTTAATTTGAGCAAATATTTTTAAAAAAAATTTAATTCAAAAGTTATTTGGAGATTTTTCAATATTCAAAAACATGACAAAATTACTTTAGATTGATATTTTTTGAAATTTTTGTTTGAATGAAAAATTATTTTGGATCTATTTGGAAAATTTAATCAGAAATAATTCAATCAACATATTGGAGCAAATGGTTTTAAAATGACAGCTTGATAAATCTGGCACTTTCTTGAATTTAAAGACTATAGGCCTCAGGTATATATTTATGCAATAATAAAATAGAAACAAAATGAAATAGATTTTATTACGTCTTAAAATTATAGTTCAGGATTCGGCACAGTGGCGCTACTAGTAATTAATTTCAATTTAGAATACCCTGCCAACACATCCCTTGACATCTCATTTGACATCTTGTTTATTTTTTAATTATTGACATTGCCAATCAGATCAAAATGGAAAAAAGTTAAGAACAAATATGTTAACAACTTTAATTATTCTAATTAAAAACACATATCTAAATACAAAGCAAGGGTTCTCTAATTTTTTTTTTAATTTTTAATTTTCGCGAAAGAAAGAGTTCTTGATTCTTCGAAGAAGGCAAAGGGCATTCGAAAATGTCGTGGAGGATATCGTATCTGTCCAGGGGCGAACGTAGGTAGGGGTTTTAGGGGTTAACCCCCCCCCCCCCCCCCCCCCGAAACAACCAAAAAATAAGACTTCATTTTGTTAAAGAAAAAAGAGAAAGTGCTATTTTCGTGCCATATTAATATTAATGTAAGTTCAATTGATTATTAGAATATTTGTGTTTCCCTTTATCGGTTCTCTGCGTTTTTCTTACAAGTTATACATAGTTACTATAAGGCAAGTAATGCATTCGTAAAATAAATCGAACACAAGATTTTTATCAAAGTTGACATTACGATGATAGCGAAGAAAGTGGGTTTCGAAATTCTGTCTGTCTGTCTCTTCGACTACGGCCTAAGAGAATGGGTTGATTTTCGTTAAATTTTCCTTTTTTTAAAACCAAAAATAACGGTACGAATCATCTTTTGGAAGTCCTCTTGGAACCATTTTATTTTGTGTTTTTGATTTTCTCGAAAACAGTACAACCGATTTTAATCATTATGAAGCTCCTCCAAATTTTAAATATTGAGCGTTTTTCTTTTTTAGTTCAGAGTAGTACCTGAACTGTCAAACAATATATCGCGTTTCTGTTTTAGCTCAGAGTGTATAACAGTTCAAAGATTGTGTTTCTTTTTTCGTTGAGAGCGTGTTCAGAGATTGTTCAGAGCGCACTCTATGAGCTCGGTATAAAATAGCTGAGTAGACAGAGTTAAATGCTGAAATCATTCTGACAGACAGAAAAAAAAACTCAAAAACTTGTGTGTGTTTATAAAATAATTCCGAGCTCTAAGAACACACTCGATTCGCAGAAAGTTCAGAGCATGTTTGACATGCTCATGCTCTGTTCAGTGCTCTACTCTGAATGAAAAAAGAAACACGCCAATTATTTTTTTGAAAACTCAATATTCCGAAAACCCCTGCTCGATTTTTTAAACTTGAATAAATAAAAGTTTCTTAATATAATCTACAAGATCTGAGGGAAAAAATTGTTTTAACTAAAAATTAAGGTACCCACCATGCAAGTGTTAAAAAATCTTTTTCGAAAATCTTATTTTTCTCAAAAATGGCTCCAAGAATTTTGATAAATTTAAATTTTAATTTAATAAAAAAAAAATTAAATTAAGACATTACCGAGTCTACCTACCATAAAACCAGTTTTTCGAATTTTGAATTTGTCATTATAGACACAACGGATTTCAATGAAATTTTGTATAGAGAAGCTTCTAGTTAAAATTGGCGTACCAACATTTTTTCTTAAATACCTATGTTTGAAAAATCTTTTATAAAACATATTATGTGTTAAGCTCTACCTACTAAACTACTATTTATAAAATAATAACTTAAGGAGTTGTTTTAGTCATTTAAAAAATGAATTTTTTGCTTATGAACATTTTTTCTCTTGAAATATTAATTTTTGAACTTTTTACATAAAAGCAAGTTCGTGCGACTCAGTCGTGCATTTTATTACAAATAGACACACGAAGCAAGCAGCAATTGCGTTTTTGATGATTGACATTATGTGTTTAAGTATATGGGCAGTAACGGAGCAAGTTTGAGTTTTTGATGGCTCCAAGGTCGGAGTGTGTTGTATTGCAGCAAAAAAAAAAAACTAACTCAGTTCGTTTGTTCGAAAGTTACAAGTTACTGATGAGTAGCACATAGCACCTTCTGGAAGCATTGTGGTTATAATTATGTATGTAGTATAGTAGTTAACTTAGGTACCAGTTGAGTGTCCTTATGTTTTCGTATGATCGCAAAAGTACAACAAGATATGATTTCACGTATTAATAAATAATTTATTTATGAAAATCTCATATTTTTTTTTAAACCCCCCCCCCCCCTTCGAAATTTTTTTCTGCGTCCGCCCCTGTATCTGTCAAACTACCATGAAAGGTTAATGTCACTCAATTTGACATGTGACAAAATTAGTTCAAAGGGCATCATCGTATTATTTTTGACTGTTTGAATTTGCAATGAAATTGATTTGATTCAATCCAAGTTCAAAATTAGAACTAAAACCATCAGAAGCTTAGATAAGCAATTGTCTCAGTTACGGAAAAATTATGTTTCCGAATCGTAAAAAGGAGAACACTCATAATACATTAAAGTGAAACGAAATACAACTGATCTTCTTATTGAAACCTCAAACATTTTTGAACAGCCCAATTAAAAATGGAATGAATAAAACATTTCAATAAACAGCAATATATCCCTCTCATGTTCACAACTGTCAAAATCATAAGTTTGTTGAAATTGAGGTTTGTTAAATTTTATTATTATCTGTTATTATATTTATACATATTTATTTTTTCGAAACCAAAATAATTTATCAAATATAAAAAACCCTTTAATTTCGCTTTATTATTCAAAATCTATAGGATTCATCAAAGTAATGGATGTCACTTTTGTAGTTGCCAGATTGGCCCCATTTTTAAATATTTTACACTACAGATACACTGACTTATAGTGGAAGTTCCGAATAGAAAGATTTCGAAACTGTACCCAATATGAGTTATCATTTTGTCTATTTTTAAACCATCTCCATTAAGCCCTTTAAACCACATCCAGAAACTTTGGCCTTCAAACTGATGGCTGCCCTTGAATATTCTCTTTGTCTTTTCACTCTCAATTCTCATCATCTGCTGACATATCTAATCCTCCGTCTGGAAATGATTGCCTTGCTTAACTATGAATACTAAAAAAACATCCATCAATGTCAATGATTTTTTTTTATCGTTCAAAAACATCGTGCCATGAACACAAGAAATAGTTTTTGCTCCTGCAAATAACTTCACACTTGTACCATGAATATGCGCGAAGAATAAAAACGTCATAAAGGATTTTAAATTTTCGCTCAAGGTTGAAATTCTCTTCAAACGAGGTACTTCTGGGCAAATTTACGTCAAAGAAATGGAAAAATAAGAAAGGTGCCATTTTGCGTTTGCCCCCATCATTTCACTTCTAAGAATTTATTTAAAGGGAAGGCGAAATCAATTGAAGCTGCCATTCGGAACGAATGGGTCATGAGTTCTCGGCGTTCATCTATTTGCAGAATAACAAATCTCCGCCTGCAGCCAGTCTTATTTTTTCAATCGTTTTGGCACGCGTTTGTTCTTGGTTCGTATCCCCTTTCCTCGATTTACACCCAGAGATACATTGCCTTTCAGGTGTATCCAAGCATTAAAGTAGCGAGCTACTTGTATAAGAAAAGAATGCCTTCAAAAACACTCTGTGTCAATTGATTGAAGCCGAAAGAGCGGATTTATTGATTTTGTTGAAGAGGAAGCAAACAAGCCAGATTGAGAAACTGGAATTTGGATAGGTATTCGGTAGTGGTGGGCGCATTCGAATGAAATAATCGATTATAATCGATTCAGACAACATCTCGAGATATTTCGATTCTTCACACAAATCATTCGAATACTCAAATCATTCGAATGATTTTTTCTTATCTACTATCTCTAAGCGAAATGAGGACTCGAGTGCCTATTCGAGACCGAGAAGCGAATATTGAACGAAAAGACAGAGAAGAAAGCACACAAAATCGAGAACTCGAGAAGTTGATTATGTGTTTATCTCGTGTGTATGTATTCAATGACTGAGTTTACATACATATATTTATATTCATTTTTGTACTCGATGCATTGTTGAGGGTTGAATATGGAATTGTAAAGGAAATACGAGAAGCGAGAACCATTTTTTTATGATTTTCTTGTTTTGTTTTAGTTTTTTTTTGCCTTGAAATGGAGTGTTTGTTTCCTACTTTTTTTACTATGATATTCCTGCGAAAATCATTCGAATGATCATTCGATTCTTTAAATCATTCGAATACTAATATCTCGATTCTTTAAATCATTCGATTATGCCCAACACTAGTATTCGGCATATAAAAGCTTTTTTTTTTAAATACTTCAACGTAGTCGCAGTAAAAATTTCTTTAGAAAATATAAATTTATATTAAAGTTCAATCAAAATATGTAATAATGGATTCGAAGACTTCGTGTGAAATAATAAGTATTTTTTATTAATCTGGATTCAAATATATTTTTGTTCAAAATTTTCTTCAAATGACCTCAATCAAGTGATGTGGATTGTGGAGTGTTGGCAACGAGTGCGTACAAAACCGAACACATCTCTGGGATAAGATGCAATTTTGCAAATCCTTATTACAAAAATAAACATTTGGGACTTGAGGGTATTTTTCGAGAGGATTCAGCAGCAGCTACGAAGTGCATCTGGGATTTGTGCGTATAGCAATGTATAGCTACGGTATCATTCATCGCCACTCCCAAGTGAAAAAAAAATAAATAACTACAAAAATGTTGCTGAACAAAATCCTCGTTTGTTTGTGTGTAATTAATTAATTCAAGATTTGTCGGTTTGTGTGGTTGGATTGTGTGATGCATAGTTGGGTTGTTCGTTGCTCTATATGATTCTTGTGTGAGATTTTCTATTCAGGTTTTTCTAGAATTTTCACAAAGGGAAATCACTTGACTGCCTTGGCAAGGTCAGAAGTTCATATGGGATGGATAGGAGAATGTTAACCACTTATGATATCGCTACTGCAACGGCAAATTATGGATTTCTTAGAAAAAAAAACAGCACGTCCTTGTGCCTCAATACAACTTTTTTAGGTCAAAATTTAGCTAAGATATTAGGTTATCTTTAGAAAGAATTGTAGGAGCTAAAATTTAGGTCCATCTTTAATATAGTTACACAAAATGAGGGAAAACTCGTTTTTTAAGACTTTATGAAGGCTTTTTAACAATGGAAATAAACTTGTAATTAAGAAATTGAACATATTGTATAAATTAGTGGCTGTCATTTTATTCATACAAAAAAGGGCACCTTAAATAGGGCTTTACGAGCATTCCATGTGAAAGATAATGATCGCTAGAATTATTTATTTTATATCATCGAAGAAACCGAAAAGCTGTCAGTATTCGGTTTGAGTATCAAAGACGATGTTCGATGAAATGACCACATTCTTGAGATCTCTAAAAACCCTGCTAAATGCTTAAGAGTTCCATATCGATGTAAGAAATTTGTGATCTCTTCTGATCTGGCTTAAATTTAAAAGGCTTTATACGTTCTAAGCTCGAGCATAACTCAAATCTTTAGGCAGGTGCTGCCCAAACTTCTCATCATTTATTGGATAGAATTCAGAACAAAGCGTTAAACGAAACAGAAGTGTCATGGAATTATTCCCATCTCTTACAATGTTTCATGTTTTTCTTTTTCTTTTTGTTATCGCTTCTTTCACCGGATTCGGTAAAAATGCTCATAAGTATACCCTGGAGCTTAAAAATGTGGACGTACCGTCAAATATAGAGATACGTGTTTTAGTGGCACAAAACGATTATGGACTAATTTACCCGGCACGGTTTTCCCCTGCTATTTCAATTTGCAAACATTCATGGCTTGTTTGACTTCTCTCTCCACATATTTTCATAAACTTTACCATGCCACATGATCGAGGGCAGAATGATCGATGTGTTTATAACTGAAAACATGTAAAATCAAACAGTCTATTCAGTGTACAACTGGTTAAGGGAGTCAGATAAGAATCACACTA
Source organism: Chrysotoxum bicinctum (assembly GCA_911387755.1). Classification (NCBI taxonomy): domain Eukaryota; kingdom Metazoa; phylum Arthropoda; class Insecta; order Diptera; family Syrphidae; genus Chrysotoxum; species Chrysotoxum bicinctum. Next base: position 172,045,571 of record OU426988.1, on the reverse strand, counting down.
ATGATTAATTTGTAACAAAAGCTGGTTTCTGGAAGGTGCAACTATATTCCTACAGGATTATAACATAGTGCCAGTTTTTTCCCACGCCATGGTCTCGCCTTGTACATTCGTAATGATGTTGCTTATCAGCTTCAGCCCCAATACGGCCACTGTTCTACTACGAACTTTAACTTTATATGGCTTAAAATTACTGTCTGTAAGCACATCTTGGTTCATTTATAGGAGCCCGAGTTTAGATAGAAATCTAACTTCTAATGAATTCGATGCGCTACCTGACTCCATATTAAGAATTGTTACACATTTTCCTCGCACTGAAATCGTTATTACGAGCGATTTCAATGTTCATAATTTTTCTTGGCTTCGAAGTCCTGGCCAGACATGTAGGGATCTTTACAGAATTAAACCATTTAACTCAGCTTGTGAACGAGCCAACTCGAATATGTGACGCTGAAGGTCATTCCGCAAATACGCTTGAGCTGTTCCTCACAACTGATCCTGATAAATACACTATTAGCGTATTAGCACCTCTAGGCACGCGTCGGACCACTGCATCATATCACCAAATTTCTCATGCACCACGTCCACCAACACAGTACAATAAAAAAACACAGAGAAGAACCGTTTGGCAATATGAGAAAGCCAATCGGAACAAATCTTCTTTCGCACTCGTACAGTCGCAAGAGTCCTTAAAAATCTTTACACACACTGGTCCAAATTGTATATCTCCATTAGTTCTGAAGAGGTGTTCTTTTACGCTGGCGAAACCATTACATAAGCTTTTCCATCTATCATGCTCCTTGGATATCTTTTCGAGTAGTTGGAAAACGGCATTTGTCCAGCCCGTCTTTAAAAACGGCGAAGCTTCCTCCCTCTTCAATTACCGACCAATTGCACCAATGTTCCTTCTTTCTAAGGTCATGGAAACGATAAACAAGCAGCTTAAGAAATATCTCGAAGGAACGAAAGCTCTTTAATGACCGGCAGTACGGCTTTCGTAGCAATAGGTCCACTGATGATCTGATGGCATATCTCACTGAAAAGTGGAACCAATCCTTGCATCATTTTGGAGAAACAAAAGTAATTGCAGTTGATATTTCCAAGCCATTTGATAGAGTTTGGCAAGATGTTCTTTTGTCGAAAATGCGTGCATTTGGTATCGAAGAGTCTCTTCTTCGTTGGATAAGCAGTTACCTTTCGAACTGCTCAATACAAGTTGTATTGACCGGTTCAAGTCTGGTGTCCGTAAAATAAATAATGGTGTGCCCCAAGGCTCCGTCTTGTCTCCGACACTCGTCTGTATCTTCATAAATTATCTCTTGTCTAAAACTTCTACAGCATCTCAAATTGGTTTCAAGATTCGCAACCCTGGAACGGCAGCGTATGATTAGCTAATTAGTTTCCGATCTCGATAGCACTATACAATGGGGTATCAACAACTGCGTGGAATTTAATGCTTCGAAAACACAAAGCTTTCTTCTGTCGGCCAAGCGAAATATACCACACTGGCCATTATCCACGAATTGATACTGAAAAGCTTACCATAAACGGTATGTGTGTTAAAGTCTAGTACGCAGATCGCGCTAAATCTTATGTCCCATACAAAATTCTCTCCAAAATTTAGCAAAGCTAAAATTATGTCAAGCATTTTAGCCGAGAGATACGCTGCTCCAGCTTAAAAATCAAAATTTCTCTTCGAACTGTACATAACTTATCTGTCATAATTTAGCGCACGAAATATGTTAATTGTCTGACACATTTATTCTCGAGCTAAATTTCAGTTTGAAATGGAAGAATATTTATAAGAATATTTGGTGACGGAAACTTTACAAGATTTTCCACAACAAAAATCACTCATAATTTGTTATTCTCATTAGTTAACAGTTTAAACTCTGTATAAGAGCCAATTCGTTTGACCAGAGTATAGATGCACATTTGTTTAAGCTTGGCCAACAAAATAGAAATCTTTGTCTCTTTTGAAATTTTTTTTTTTTTTGTAAAGCAACTAGGTGCCTCTTATGTGCAGTGTAAATAATAACCATGACCTTTCATTCGACAACAAAGAAAAACAAAATTGTATTGATTTTCAGGATTTTCTTTGTTTAAGAAATTAAGTGGGGAACTTGAGGTTTTTCACGAATATGAGACTCAACTTTGTTGAAGGATTTTCCATCGATTACTTTAATAAGAAATTATGTCTCAAGGAATAATAATTAAATAAGTATTATTTGTGTACCCCATGGCGTAATACTTAATTATTTTGGATTGTCACGCCAAAGGTCAACAATAGATTCCCAACGCTGCCAACTAAAAAAACAAATACAAAATTAATTATTTTTAGGGATATAACCAATTGGGGACCTGCGGCGTGCCTAATCGGGAAACTGTTGAGTGTCTTTAACCTGGGCAAAGTCCAGCAACGCAACTTTTAGTCACGTCGAAGTGCTTCCTTTACCTCCTCGTGGTGGTCCCCGGGCAATGATTTGTGTATCCACACGAATTAGCTAAAATTGGAAAGCGCGAAAATCTCTCCTAACTCGTTAGGATAGGTTACGGAGGCTAGCACTCTCCTTAGCTGAAAACCATCTTGCTACCGAAACGGAAACAACGCCTCGATACCTAATGATAATATGTTGACGACTTTTGGCTATCGAATTAGGACAACGATTGGTTTCTGGAATGTGAGGACACTCCTCGATGATGGCAGTGAAGGTCCCCACAACGCCAGATTCCTCCAACTAGAGAAGGAATTCATGCTGTACAGTAGACTGGGCCAAAAAAATTGACTATTTTTTTTTTTTGAAAGATATATCGAGAATATCATTCAGAATGACAAAAAAAAATTTTCGTAAAAGTTTGAGCCCTTAATATCAATTTTAAGAGGTCTATCATCGCTAATTTTGATTTTTAGTCATAATTTCATGTTTTGCGTCAGAACTGACAAAACATTGAAGTAAAAAAAATTCATTTTGACTTACTTTTATATAAAATTAAATCCCCTACAAAAAAGGCCTAATTGAAAATTTTCGTCAGACAAGCCGTTTTTGAGTAATTAAGCTTAATAAATTGTTATTTTTCTTCGATTTTACTTTTTTAATTTGGAATTTTGTAACTAACGAATCAATGAATATCTCAAAATGATCACAATGGATTTTTAAAGGAAATTTAATGCTCTACAAAAAAGGTCTCTTAATATTTTTGTCTAAATTTAATACTTCAAAAGTTATTCACAATTGAAATTGAAAAAAAATTGAAATTTCAAGTTTTTCTTTCTTAACTCAATTTTTTTTTTACTTAAAGGAACAAATTGACTTTTTTGAACATTATTAATCATCATTCATCGAAAATCTCTTAATATTCACCATTATTCTAACAATATTATTACGAAAATATATAAATTTAACAATAAATATGAATTTATTTTTGCCTAATTGATCATTTCTCAACAAAAACATGGTTCTACTATCTTAAAGAAATTTTTGAGTAAACAATTATTTAATTTCGCTGTTGAAAATTATTTATTTATAATATTTCATACATTTATATAGGAAAAAAACAGATTATGGCTACTTAATTAATAATAACAATAACAGATGGTAAAAAATGTATTTTTAACACAATTATAACTCATATTTTATAAGAAATCTATAGGATTTTAAAGTTTTACAACCATAATTAACTACTAGTTATAACATTTTATTACATTAAGGTTTTTTTGTTGCAATTAGGGTATTTTTTTCCGTACTCACTAATGACTAGTAGTAAGTACTGAAGTTGCTCTTCGTTTTGTGGTTACTAAAAGAAGAGGGGATACGTTTATTCGGTATAGTGCTTAATAAGTTGATGAAAAGCAAATCAAAATCGAGGGTTAAGGGAGGAAATGTTATTTATCGATGTAAATTCGTGTATATTAATAACATAAAAATTCACAAATGTATGAAATATTATAAATAAATAATTTTCAACAGCGAAATTAAATAATTGTTTACTCAAAAATTTCTTTAAGATAGTAGAACCATGTTTTTGTTGAGAAATGATCAATTAGGCAAAAATAAATTCATATTTATTGTTAAATTTATATATTTTCGTAATAATATTGTTAGAATAATGGTGAATATTAAGAGATTTTCGATGAATGATGATTAATAATGTTCAAAAAAGTCAATTTGTTCCTTTAAGTAAAAAAAAAATTGAGTTAAGAAAGAAAAACTTGAAATTTCAATTTTTTTTCAATTTCAATTGTGAATAACTTTTGAAGTATTAAATTTAGACAAAAATATTAAGAGACCTTTTTTGTAGAGCATTAAATTTCCTTTAAAAATCCATTGTGATCATTTTGAGATATTCATTGATTCGTTAGTTACAAAATTCCAAATTAAAAAAGTAAAATCGAAGAAAAATAACAATTTATTAAGCTTAATTACTCAAAAACGGCTTGTCTGACGAAAATTTTCAATTAGGCCTTTTTTGTAGGGAATTTAATTTTATATAAAAGTAAGTCAAAATGAATTTTTTTTACTTCAATGTTTTGTCAGTTCTGACGCAAAACATGAAATTATGACTAAAAATCAAAATTAGCGATGATAGACCTCTTAAAATTGATATTAAGGGCTCAAACTTTTACGAAAATTTTTTTTTGTCATTCTGAATGATATTCTCGATATATCTTTCAAAAAAAAAAATAGTCAATTTTTTTGGCCCAGTCTACTGTACAGGCTGGACATTTTAGGCCTTAGCGAAATACGTTGGATGGGCTCGGGCAAGTTCAAGTCACCATCGCGTAACACTGTACTGCTCTACTCCGGAAAAGCTCCAGGAAGCACACGTGAAGCTGGGGTTGGACTGCTGCTAACAAAAACAGCTGTTAGTAGTCTGATTTCATGGGAGCCTCTTGGAGAAAGAATAATAAAGGCACGATTCTGGATAAGAGTACGTCTCGTCACCATTATACAATGTTACGCCCCAACGGAGCTCGCATCTGATGAGGAGAAAGAATGCTTCTACAGTCGGCTAGGAGCCGCTTACAACAACACACCGCGCGGAGTTATTAAAATGGTTATAGGTGATTTGAATGCTAAAGTTGGCAGCAACAATGATGGACTCAAACATGTGATGGGAAACCATGGAGTTGGGAATTGCAATGATAACGGTGAGTGGTTCATTGACTTCTGCAATACTAACGGATTCGTCATTGGCGGCACCATGTTTGAGCACAAGACGTGCCACAAAATAAGTTGGGTGTCGACGGACAGGCAAGCTTCTTCGAATCAAATTGATCACTTCGCGATTAGCCGGCGCTTTAGCAGCAGTCTCCTGGATGTTCACACGGAATGATGACAATCAGCAGCACGGAACCTGAATCCATTGAAAACCACTGGAATGCTGGGAAAAATGTTCTTATATCAGGTGCTGAAAGAATAGTCGGCCGAGCGAGGAGAAACAATAACGCTTGGCTTTCTGAAGAAACCTGGATACGGATTGCCGAACGGCAAAAACTTAAGGCCCGTATTGCAGCTGCAACTGGAGTAGAAAAAAGAGAGCTAGAATCCCTGTACCGCATGAGAAAGAGAGAGGTTCACCGCAGTGTAAGACGTGATATGCGTAATCACATCAACGCTTTGGCCCAGCAAGCAGAAGATGCTGCTAACAGATGCGACAGTAGAACCGTCTACAGCATTACAAAGGAACTGGTTGGAGCTCGCAGTTCCAAACAACACCTCGTAAAAGACTCAGACGGCTCGCTACTTAGTTCGGATGAGGATCAGCTGAGAAGGTGGAAGGACCATTTTGCGTCGGTATTAAACCGAGTTACCGACAGCAATGCGCAACTGATACCTGCTGAGCCGACAGGAACAACAAATTCCCGAATCCGCACTGCACCCTCCAGTAGAGATGAGATCTGCAACGCAATCAAAGCACTGAAGACCAAAAAAACGGTAGGACTTGATGGCATTCCTGCAGAGCTTCTACAAGCGGCGCCAACGACATCGAGCGAACTCCTGCATCCACTCATAAAGAAAGCTTGGGTCTCCGAAGGATTTCCGAATGAGTGGAAAAAGGGAATGATAGTAAAGCTCCCTAAAAAAGGAGACTTAACACAGTGCGAAAACTGGAGGGGGATTTGCGTCCTGCCTGCCGTTGCAAAAATATTAGCGAAAATAGTACTGAAACGCATCAGGGAACATCTAGAAGCCACAGTCGATGCCGAACAAGCAGGTTTCCGCACTGGATCCTCATGCATTGATCATATCAATACTTTAAGGATCATAATTGAGCAGTGCGTCGAATATCGATCACCACTCCACCTGCTATTCATCGACTTTGAGAAGGCTTTCGATAGCGTAAATGGAGAATTTATTTGGCATGCCTTACGCAGGAGGGGTATCCCAGATAAATTAATAGCTATTATTAAGGCAACTTATGATGGATCCAAATGTCACGTTTTGCACGAAGGGAGGCTGTCAGAAGAGTTTGAAGTCCAAAGTGGAGTCAGACAGGGCTGCATTCTGTCACCAATATTGTTTCTGTTGGTGATAAGCGATGTCCTGCGAGCGGCCTTGACGGGAAACGGAGGAATTCGATGGACTCTGACGTCTCACCTGAAATATCTTGACTATGCGGACGACGTATGCCTGCTCTCTCATAGGATCATGGATCTCCACCAAATGACAACAGGGGTGGAGAGAGAAGCAGAAATCGTAGGGCTGAAAATCAACTCCGGCAAAACAAAGATGATCAGCCTAGGAACCCAGTCATCTTCTCTCATAAATATTTCTCAACAACCGGTAGAGAAAGTACAGAGCTTCCAATACCTTGGAAGTATCATCTCTACCGAGTGTGGTACCGAACAGGACATCAGCAGTCGAATCGGGAAGGCAAAGGCTGCTTTCGGTGTATTTCGAAATATATGGAGGAATAACTCTCTAAGCTTAAGAACCAAGCTACGGCTGTTTCGATCCAACGTTGAATCCGTGTTACTTTACGGTTGCAGCACTTGGAAAGTAACAGTAGGTGTCACTAAGAAGCTGCAAACGTTCATTAATAGATGTCTACGAAACATCCTTAGGATTTTCTGGCCCAATCGTATATCAAACGAAGCGCTCCTTAGGAAAACGGGTCAGGAACCTATTGACTCTTTTATACGACGTCGAAAGTGGCAGTGGATCGGACACACGCTTCGAAAAGGCGACAACTGTATTGCGGCGCATGCAATGCAGTGGAATTGGATTATGCTACCCTTTTGTAGAGAATTCGGCGGATAGTCATGACTTATAGAAATGCCGGTTTCCTTAAGCTTTTTAATGCTCCTGGAATGCACTTTGTTGTCTTCTAAAATGGGCCAACACTCTAACGGTATCGTCATTAGCTGCAATATGTTCAAGTTCCTGTATAGTGATTTGATTATATTTGGGGATCCGAAATATGTTTGCAAATATTTTCAGCTTCTATGAAAGGATTCTCAGATCCTCCCTTGTTCTTTATTCGAATGATCAAGTTGCATTCATTTGCGGATATCTTAAGCTGACCAATTTCGTTTTGAAGTAGATTTCATCTTTTCTTCAGATTTTTTTATTAAGTGCAGAGTAATTCCTTTAAAAAATTTGCCTATTATCTTACCGTTCGATGGTGTTGAAAAAGATAGATTCAAATTATTTCAATATGTGGCAACGTACATATTTTTAAGCAAACTGTCGATATCAACTAATATTTCTTACAAATTAAAGGCAATTTATAGTGCTCAATCAGGCAACCCTGGAAGTGCTTAAGAAAGGAGATAAGTCTTTATAAGGGCAACCAACAAGTGGATACGAAAAATCAGGCTAAATCTATCCGACCATCAACAAAATAGAGGTTTCAATAGTCCTCGTATACAAACTTTATATTTTTATTAATCAATTTAATAGACAAAAAGATCCTGTTTGCCTTTACTCGTACATTTAAAATCAATTTAGTTCTTCAAATCACCAGTCAGTCATTATTTTTTTTCATTAATTGAAAATAAAAAAAAATCCTTTCAATCCTTGCAGCATAAAGGTACCCTCATTCATTTTAAGAAGATACTCGTATATCATTCATTATATCTTTTTTCCAAATCATAGAAATTAATTGGTTATCCTTCAGAGATGGCTTCTAAATTGATTCTATCTTCTATCAACGGTCAGGCTGCGCATCTACGAATAATTTCCAATTGCTCGTTGAATAATATTATCTTATCAACCCTACACTTATGATTTAAAAGTTGCATTCAACTTGAGTTTTCGTTTTCCCTTTTTTTGTTTTATTTGAATACATTTTCTACGAACCCTTTTTTCTACTTCCAGGAATGGATCTACCGAGACACATAACTCAATCTACACGATTGTGGGATGTTCAATGCTTAAAAGGTCTTAAATGAAGATAAAAAAAAATTATAATAAAAACCGATAGACAGCTATGAATAAATTTACTCACCGACAACGACCACAATCTGATTCCTGTTGAAGAGGCAGTTAAGGAGTTGTCGATGGTATAGGTTATGTGGAATGAACTTAAGAACTCTATTGAATAGAATTCTTGAGATTCATAGTTCTTTTTCAACTACAAGAAGTGTCAATTTGGTCGCAAAAGAATGGGTAATATATTTTTTTCTTTTAAATCAAATTTAAACTACATGACAAGGCAATTACGTAATGCAGAATCTTCAATCTTTCTAGCATACAGTGGGGCAGCTTGTCGTTTGAAAACGAATTGTTTCTCATTTTATAATTTTTTTTTAAATTGAAATTTAAATTCTTCCACTTTCATTCCCGTATGTATGAATTCGTAAAAAAAAAACTTTATTTATATTGCTAAGCATGTAGTCGTATTTGCCGTTGATTTGCTATTTCTGACGTTGACGATGACGTTTCTCAGTAAAAACTAAGCCTGTTGCACTCATTTTGTTTTGAGAACGAAGCAAAACTGAAGAAGTTGAAAGACGCAATCACTTAACTTGAATTACCAAGTCTTTCTAAATGTATTCTGGAGATCTTTTTTGTCTGTTTATGCTCGTTCGTTGATGCCTGTTCTGAGTCCAGTGAAGGACTA